>VZTA01009033.1:141692-183011 GCA_013398855.1 Mohoua ochrocephala | reverse complement strand
TACAGTCGTGACCTGGCCCAGCCTGTGATTATGGTGTGGATTTCTAGCACTGAGGGTGTACCCTCCCTGCTTGTGTTTGACAGGTCTCACTATCTGGCCATTGGGAACTGCTCATATCTTTGTCTTTGAAGTTAGAGAATACTATCAAAGGGTCTTATGTTTGTTTATGGAGAAGTTAGATTGTCTTTTCACATAGGGCAAAATAAAATGCCACAAAAATGCAGAAATAGAAGGGTTAAGACCTACTAACCTGAATATTGAAACCTGCAGAACTGGCTTTGAATACCAGAGTAAGTCACCAGTGAGCATCAGAGCAGTATGCAGTCTTGAGCTTTTGGAAAACACTCATGGATTATACAAAACTTACATTAAGGACTAAAGAATTATTCTGGAAGAGTCTTGGGAATAACCTAGTACAATTGCTAAAATCTTAAGTGTTTAAGAAGTCTTGGCAATGAAGGCAGAAATACAAGGAGATAATTGATCCACTGACAAATTACTTTGGGGCCATAAGCTTCAGGCTGAAGGTGTGTGGAGTTTGCCACTCTCCTCAACAGGAAAGGGAACCAAAGGAAACTCCTGTTCTCTGTGCAGACTTGCTCAAAGAAGCCGGCTGTTTATGAAAAGATGGGGATTGCCTGAATTTCCTGAACAGTCTGGTTCAGAAAAAATGCCAGTAAGTAAACATGAAAACCGGTAGTCATTTTTCAGGTCACAGGGAAGCGGAAGGAGGTAATTGGTATAATTTGCACCTGTGATTCTGTCCTATATATCTTGCTGCAGTTTTGTCAGAAGGAAATGGAAGAGAGGTGTGGGAACCTACTGGTACTTTACAGGAATACTCTGGTGAGGTGCCTTGGAAAACCAGCAGGGGGCGCAGGAAAGCTTTTCCCAGAGTTGTGTTTACTACGAAAATAAATAAAGCCTAGTAAGGGCGCATTCATGCAGAACAGAGGCAGGGTGAGACTGCAGAGCTCGCCACTACCATGAGTTAAGATTAGCGCCAGGCTTCTGTGAGATGAATTGCTATTAATATCTCCATGTAGGTCCTGGGAGAGCGCTGCTGGCACAGGATGGCTGGAGCAAGTGTGGGGATTGTCAGCAAGGTTCAGCAACAGTGCTGCAGTCTGCACAGCTTGTAGGTAATTCCAGCTATGTTCTCTGTGTTTGAGAGTATTTTTACTGAACACGCTTCTCAGCATCTGTACACTTCTTACATCCTGTACAAAGGATAGCTGAAGGCCATTTTTAGTTTCCTGAGGGAATTCCAAATTATAGTTGTTCCTATCAGGGAGCTATGTTTCCAGCTGTGATCCAGCCTTGCACTTGTGCTCCTCTGCTCTAACCTTGCATTTTCTGGCTCTTACGATGAGAAGAAAGTAAAGTCTAGAGGCAACCGAGTAGATTTAGGACTGTCTCTGGGTATAGTGGGTGCTCTGGAGCAAGAATATCCTGTAAGGACTGTAATTCAGTGGGCATGCTGTTCCCGCAGCAGGAGCTGATCCCTTCTCAAGTGGTGCATTCATTGTAGGAAAGGCTGGTAAGAAGCATTGCAAAGGTACCTCATTTTGGACAAGGCTGCCTGCCTGTCCATCCATTAACAGCTGGGTATTGAAGTGATCCCAGTGCAGCATCAGGCACTGCAGAAAGAAGCAGCAGAATGAAAGAACTGGTGAAGCTGGTGGAGCACATCTGTACATCTGCCATCTCCTTTTGGAAGTAGTTCTTCTGTTTTGTACACTTAAGTTAACTAAAATCAACCCAAATGCTAATGGAGGGAAAAGCATGTACCTGTTATCTTGCTCAGAATGAGAGAGAAGCATATGGGATGTAACGTGGCAGAGACACAGGAGACTCAGAAATGGAAAACAAATGAACAGCTAATTATGCTGAAACTGCAAGTCAAGAAGTATTTAAAGAAAGCAGCCCCTTTAAGAGTCCACTACTGATCCTTAATTGGTTTCTTCAAGGCAAACATGACATGTAAAGGTGACACGTAAAGGTCTTGGACTGCTGCCCAGCTAACATCTGATGCTTGAGAGGCATCTCAGGGAGATTCTCCACTGCAACTCTTAAGAGTTACTCTTGATCTGTTAAAACTGAGGCATCCTGTGCTAATGGGCTTCATCTGCTCAGGGCTTTGGGCATCTTCCTCCACTCTGTTGGCTTCGTGCTGCTGGTGGGACATTGCACTGCAGGGACTCAAGTGGGTTTATACTATCATGACCTACAATGGAGGGGAGGCAATAGATAAGCTTCAGGACACATCTGACTGAAAACTAAAAATACATCTTAAACTCCTTGAATTTTAATGTTTAATTGCTTTAATCCAACAGTCTATCTTTAATCTTCAGTGCTGCAGCTGAAGAATAGCAGTCACCAGAGTATCATCAAATCCTCAGCAGCTGGCAGAGCCTGGATATTTAAGATGACCATCTAAAGGCACTTCTGACCCAGAGGAAATTTCTGCTGTCTCCCACTTCATCCTAAACTGTGTAAGATGTAGCAGCCACGCACTTCAGGAGTGATAGAAGTGGTGACAGGACACCTGTAACTGGTTTAATGTTAAGGATTTCTGCACATTTAGTGTACCAGACTGAAAGGCAGAGTGATAAATCCTAGCTGGGCCAGGAAGGGAATCAGAATCACTCTGAAAGTACTTCCCAGAGTAAAGTTACGTGACTCTTCCCAAAAGCAAAAAGCGATCCGTAAGTGGGGTTTTTTTTAATAACGACGTTACCAAGCATGCATGTCTTCATACAGTTCTCTGATGCAAGGAAAAGGGTCATCTAACATGGAGATATTTTCTGCCATTCCTTACACTTGATGTGTTACAATCTTATTTGTTTTTCACTTTACTGTATTTATGTATTCAACTTTATATTTGCCAGCAATTTACAGGATAAATCCTATAACATTTTCATGCGGAAGTAAGGGGCTCGCTGCTCCTGCATGGTGTTAACAGGCAAAAGGGAATGTGTACCAGGACTCAGAAGAACTGCATATTCACATCATCAGATAACCTCATATCCTAATATTCTGTTCCTGAAGGATCTTCAGGAAACAGGTCTGGGTAGGAATGGCTGGCAATCAATAACCCGAATAACAGACTTAGCAGCAGCAAATGCTATTGATTACAGAAGGGGAAAAGGAAATCTTTTCATTTTGTATGAGCTCTAGAGGCCACAAAGAATAACCTCATGTTTTACAAAATGAAATTTGTAGCAAGATACACTTCTCCTTGGAACACTTCTTTATTTATTCTGCCAGCTCAATGAGAACTTTATTTAATAATTAAAGCATGCCCGGAAGACCCAGCTAGAAGTTTACAAAACTGAGTGGCTCAATAAATAGTCACATGACCAACAGAAGTTGCATTTCTACAATAAATGGGTAAACCAAGCACCTCAGATGTGTAAGAGCAGTGCAGCAGGATAACCTGTTCCTCAGCGCTGGGGACATTTTCCAGCAAGCTGGAGTGGAAGGAGTCTTCCTGAGCATACTCCCTGTGTCACATGGGCTGCGGTGCTCCAGAGCTTTCGGCCTCTGCAGCACACTCACATCAGGCTCTGCAACACAGGGAGGTGCAGCCCTCAGCACCAGCTGAAGCCCGAGTGTGCTGTCCATGCCTCAGCTTCCTCTGTCATTTGTGGTTCTTTTAAGCTAGAAAAGAGGCCATGCTTGTAAACCTCAGGGCCAATTTGCCCTGCATTGCTCCACCTCAGCCAAATCCCACCATGCAAAAACAATTTCACATTTCCTACCCCTGCCAATGCTGTTAATGGTTTGCAAAGTTTATACAGTCATCTACAGATATGTTGGCTTCTCCTCTTCTGGCTTGAGTAGCTTTCCACCCTTAAATTTCTGCACTTTACAAACATGAAAGCAGCCTGGCTTTCCTAGGCAAGATCTTCATTTGGTCTTTCACAGTTCTGCTGCACTGACAGTAATGCCATAACAGGTAGGGCAGCTGTGTGTTTGCTTTGTGTTTGCTCACGATGCATGCACTGAAAATCTTGTTAAAATATTCGCTGAAGTGTTCCAAAATCCAGATATTTTCTGACATCTTTCATAAGAGCAGTCATGCCTAGTTTACTTAATTCCTTGCAATCACAGTGTTTCAGTGGATCCTGCCATTCAAGTTGCCATATTTTAACTAAACTATACTGTGCAGGCTTTCAAAATATGACATTTCAAAATGAAGAATTGTTTCAAGGGGTTTTTTTTCCCAGCAAGTGCTAAGCATTACCAACTGATACTACCTTAAACTGGCCATAGGCCGACAATAAACCCAGACTGTTACTTTTACTCTAATAATGTGTTACGTTGATCCCACATCCAAGTAAATGACCAGTAAATGGCATTGTCTTTCTTCGTCTTCCGTACAGGACATGTGGCACTTGCCTCTGCTTTCCAGCCAGTGGAAGGTTCATTGTCCCACAGAGAAGGGAAGAGTGACCTGTGAGGCGCAGAGCTGTGTCCATCACCCTTGGGTATTTGGGAGTTTGGCCAACAGGTGTCGGTAGAAGCCTCGTAATTCATTGTAGAGTCTGTCTTGGTTTCCTTCCTTGTCTGCTGAACTCAGCCATGCCTGACATAGCTGCATGAGAAAGCATGTTGGGCTTAGGTTTGTCCTTGACTCTTTGCCACCTAAACCCATCGTGGTTCTTCCTGCAACACAGTTCTTGACAGAAAAATGGCCTTTTATAGGAAAGGAGAGGAGCAGTACAATCATGGCACAGTCCCATAGCCATTTACAGAGCACAGAGAGGATTAGGTGGCTCTGCCGTGCCCACACAAGTCTGTACCAAGGAGCCATCAGGAATTAATCAGCAGGATCTAAAGGATCTAATGCAACATCTCGCCTTGCCCAGGGGCTGGGCACTTTTACTGAGCTGTAATCTGAAGCAGAGAGTCTTTTCCTGAGGGCAGATGCTTTTCAGATAGCTGACCAGAAGTGACTTGAAGGTTTAAGTGTTTGCAGGAGGGTGCCCTCTTCTTAATTAATAGGCCAGCTGTTCAAATTCTTGTTACTAGGCAGCTAAATATAGAAATCAGCCAGATGCCTTTGAAGTTTTATTTTAAATGACTTGGTCCTTTGGCCCCATGAATCATCCATTTTTTTCTGTGCTGTGGCATCGCTCCAATGAGTGATCCCAGCACAGCCATTAAGAATAGCTAAGGTACTTTGGGCAGGATTTCAGCCAAAGCTGTACGTGCGTTCTGAAATTAGTCAGGGTCAGGAATCAGTGCCAGAAACTGCAGTCAGCCCACCTTGAACATTTATCACGTCCCAACAGCGAGATCACCCGGACTCAGAAGGTCACGAAGCACTGGATCATTTGGAAATCTACCTGTTCTTTCCATGGTTAGATACCCTTGCACTGCGTCCTTGTTTTGCTGCTGTTCCTCTTGTTTCTGGGTCATCTCAAGCTGGCTAGGAGCTCTTAGAGTTCAGTAGAGCAGCCCCAAATCCGTGCTTTGTTCCTTGACACCAGCCCTCAATTAGGAATTTGAGCTCTGAGTAGAGCAAAAGAAGCCCCTTGGTAACTCTAGCAAACAACCAGAAGAACTCCGATAGCAAAATAACTTTTTACACGTTTTTCTTCCTGCAGTTTGTGTCAGCGGGAGCAGATCACAGCTCCCATGCTCACCTAAGTGAGGCATTCCAGCATGAAGGCTCCTGAACTTCCAAGCCCATTTATATGCCTATCTGTGACAGCAGCAGATATTAATAGCACATCAGTCAAGCAGAGAGAATAAATAAATCCTCTGTTATTCTATATAATATTTTACTGGCTCACTGATTGTGGGGAAATAATCCTCTTCTGGCTGGCTAGGTTGTTTGATGTCCAGTGGCAAGTGCAAGAAATGGCCGTGCCTAGGACTGAGGGTCATACAAATGCATTAAATCATGTCTCAGGAGCATCCAGGTAAACCGTGCCCCACATGCCCACATGGTCAGCAGCTCTTATGAACAGTTTTACCATAGGTCTTTCAAACCTTCACACAAAAAAAATGTCGTAAGTGGTTGCCTTGATGTACTTAATCAGATCCCTCTCAGTGTTTTTGTGTAAAAACAACATTATGGGGGCAGTTTATAGGCTTTCTTCCCTCCTCAGCATTCCATTCCTGCTAAGACCTTGCACCTTTAATAAATCTTTGCTTCTCAGGGTTTTACTGTGTACCAGTTATATCTGAAATGCTTGTGGGGTCTGCTTGTGCCACCAAGGCATTCGTTCCTGTTAGATACTATCTCAGAGGGAATCTCTTGAGAATTCTGAATACATACACCTTTATCTTCCCTGTTTTAATTCATTAGTCATCTAGCAGCACCTCTCAAGGTTATCAGAGCAAAAAATGAAATCTGCAGCACAGCTTAAAGGGTTTGGAGGAAAAGAATAAAGTAGTATGATAAGGGGAAAAGGTTTTGTGCAGTCCAAGACCTCTGCATACCGAATGTGTAAAAGTTTGCAGCCTGAAATAAAGGAATCTCAATGGACATTTAGAGGATAATATTCACAGAGTAGTTACTTAATGTTTTAAAAGTCCATTGAAGAAGCAGGTGAGCTATTCTTATAAACTAACCGAACGCTTCAGAAAAATATGAAATACAGCCACCAGCATTTTCCAGACATGGAATTCGTGACTGGTTCTCAGGTAGATGTAATTTATTTGATTTAGTTCAATTTTAACTTTTTTGCCTCTCTTATTTTTTTCAGTCATGTACATAGGACTTTTGCTTTTTTCTCTGTACTGTGCTACAGTTAATGACTTTGGAGCCATTGGAAGACTAAACTGGAATTCCTTCATTAATGCAACAGCATCAATTTATGCATGAGTACCCAGCAGGTTTTGAAAGGCCATCTTCCTCCTTGGCCAAGGTGATGATACTGCAAAAAGCCTCAGCATTCCTGCACATCTGTTCATCTTCCTCTCTGATGTGCCTGATCTGGAGTACAAACACAGATCAAGGTTACAGCAAGAAAGGGGTAAATATATCCAGACAGAAGGAAAAGGAAATCTTGCAGTAAGGACTAAGGTCTCTTGTACAGCTTGGAGAGCCTCACAACATTGGGGATGTTCTCCCGCAAAACTTAGCTTTTCGTAAGGGCTCTGACTCCAGCTGATGCTTTGACATAACATAATTTGCATTATTTACAAACAGGATTTTAGTTGTTCAGATTCTTTGGCTAACGTGGGATGCATTATCACCTGATTGCTTTCCTCTTCCTGCTGTCTGATGTCTGCACGTCCTGAATTTTGAGACTGAAATACAGGGAAACGCTGCTGATTCAGTCATCGGCTCAGCCCCCCGGGCAGTGATCTCTAAGCTTCCTTCCAGCAATGACTCCTGTCCAGTCACTTGTGGAAGAGACTCATCTTTGCAAGGCCCAGCACATACAGGATGGCTTCAAACAGGACAAGTCATTGGATGGGGTTTTTTCTGTCGTTGGAGACAGAACTTGCTTTCTTACACCGAGAAGTTTGTTCCAGTTTTGACCAGAGGTGTAGAGCTTTATAGATAGTACAGCAGCCTGATCGGAAATGCAAATTATTGTCCACATCCAATAGCAAACACACAAATTGCCTTGGAGTCAAAAATGGCCCACACTAGTGACCAGAGGACAGGCCAGGCCATTACTTCTCGTGATACAGTTGCTGTAGTACATCTATTAAAAAGCAAAACCATTTCTGATGGAGGGATAAGTTGCCCCAGAAGGAAACCACCACAATATGAACCTCAGCCAGCTGACTGGAAGCAACTCACTCCAGCTACCGAGAGTGTAAGAGCTCCTGTGCTGTACCTTGACAGCTTTCACCACAATCCAGCTTTTATCACAGCCTGTTACACTGCAGTGTCTGCCTGAGAGGGGAAATGCTGTCTCCTGCAGCCCTGGGGAAAACCGGATGCATCCTGTGGAGTTAAGGGGCTTGCATAGGAGATCCCACCTCTGCTTCCAACCTGGCATGTGCATTGAGAGTCCAGTGGAGGCTGCAGCCTAATGCTCAGTCTGTTTGATCTCAGTTCTCTGTGCTGAAAGGAGAAAACATCTGACTTCCCTGAACCTGTGCTTGGAAACAGCACCGAGTCATGAGCAAATGTTTTAATAGGGGAAATTTTTCCCTAAGAGCCCTGAGGTAAGCAGGTAAAAAAAAAAAGGGAATGGGGAAAAAGATGCAAAGAAAACTCATGGCTGGAAAATAACAAGTCTGTGTACTGTGGTAAAGTCTATTTCACCTTTATTCATCCAAGGCAATTGCGTTTCTGCCCAGCAGAGAGACAGCCGAGATTTCCGGCCATTCACACAGCCTATTTTAGCTCCACTTAGAGACCAAATTATTTGCCACCATAACAGAACACCAATCTTTGATAAATGGTGTCACTATGGGTGTTTCAGAAAACATGGACACCATGGTAAACGTGGACAGTCTGGCAAACTATGCCAGAAGAACTCCTGAAGACACAGTCTCCCCTCTGTTCCCTCTGCTTTCACTAGGCTATTTGCCCTGGAACTTCTTCCAGCTTCCCCTTGTATGGGTGATGAACTGGGCAGATGGCATGTGGGGGCATGTGGATGAAGAGTTTCACATTTGTTAGGAGCAGCCTTGTTGCCTTTCCCCGAGCTGGTACTTCACTCAGGCTGAATGCTTCTAATGTTAGCTCAGGCACCATATGGGTGGGAAGCATTAAGTCTTCCTGCAGGGGCCTGGAGGAACATGCCTTAGGTGGCTCATGTGTTCCCTCTGGCACTGCTCTGTGGGACCCTCCACAGCCATGAAGCTCCCTCCCACTGCTGCCCCCGCACTCTCCTCCTGCTTTCACACACCATGTCTCCATCTGCCCCACCCCACTTCTGCTCCTACAGCCCATCCCCAGCCACACTTCTGCTCCAGCTCACTGGCAAGCCCCCTGGATTTTCAGCCAAGAGAAAACAAGGGTTAGCCTTTGCATTCGAAGCAGAGCTGCATGTAAGGTCAGAGAAATAACAAACTGGACCTCACGGTTCAAATTCAATAGTCACAAATTCTGTGTAGTCTTAAAGGAAATGGCAGCCTCTGTCCAGTACACCTTCCCAGCCTCCTAACCAAAATGCAGCAGCTTCTGAATTTGATGCCAGCTCACAGCTGCCCTTTTTACTTTTTTATCTCCTTTCAGTAGTCATCTTCTGTGATTAAATGGGAGTCAATAGCGTCACTGTGTGAGATGTAGGTAGCTCAGTAGTACAGCATACGCTGATTCACCTAGGCCTGCGTTTTATTTGGCTCCTAATGGCAGAAGCCCAACTCATCAGCATACAGAGCTCTATTTACAGTATTCATGACCTGGAGTTTTTATCTCACTTGGAGCCACATTCTGTAAGTTAACATGAACCTTAAAATAGTCTGTATTGAGAAGATAGCCCTGTAAATCAAAACCTTTTTTGCATATTATTAGCTTGGTTAAACAACCTTAAAGGAGCTAATGACTGAATGGAGGAGTAGCATGCAGAACATCAACAGTGATGCTGATCCAGCTGATCAGCATGAATTACTTTTGAATGGGAATTGTGCTAAATACCTGGTCAGAACAGGTAGAATATTGTGGACTGAGTGCTTAGGTGTTCCCTTTTGCCAGTGCCATTTCATGTGTACTGCACTCGCGATTCTTGACGGTATCTTCTGTTATCTGGGCAGATAAGAAGGCTCCATACTCAGCTATAGAGCTTTTTCCACTACCTAAACTTTTCCTCTGCATCATTTCTAGAGATGTAGGGCAGTAGGGGGACTTTTTTTCAGAAGCGGAAACCAAGAAGTACTGGAGAAATTGCTCCATCCAGCATAGGACTTGGTTGTCCTTAAGATCTACAGGAAGTCCCCTCAACTCCACTGAAAAGTTTCCTCCTCTGTGGTCTGGGCTGAAGTCAAGAACAAAAACCTGAGACATTTTGCAGCACTTCAGCAGTATTTTGCTTACTGATGGCTGCTTTGGCAGGTAAACATCCTTCGGAGAGTAGCAGAGAGTGAGGAATGGCAAGAGAGATGGCCATGGATCAATGTGGCTAAATTAATCGGAAGAATCAGCCTCACATAGTGAATTACATGGGATGTGCATTTATGTGGAAAGTCTGTTTTTTACAAGCCCACCAGCTTAATATGCAATTGGAGGCGTGCCACAGCAAAGGAGAGGAATATTATTTTTCTTGCTATAGTCTACTTTAAAGTGCATTGGTAATGCATCTTGAATGACGAGTCCAAACTTTAGGTTTTGATTGTTTTCCTTTTTAATGGGAAGAACTCCATGCTCTTGTCTTAATGTACTAATTCATCCCGTTGAACTTTGTATGTTTTGAAAAACATCACTGCAGTGCTGGAAGAGATTCAATTCTTTCAAAAGAGACACTACAAAAGATTGCTAACATCTTTCTCACATCGCTGTAGAGGCTAATAAAAGTTGATATTGCACAGACCAAAGATGTACCTGGTGCAGTTCCCTGGGTGCGCTGGGTTGGAGGTGTGTACTGGCAATAGCAGCTCTGTAGCACCTTCTCCACTCCCCAAGTCATATTTTTTAAATTAGGAGAAAAGAGGAATATGGCAAAAAAGTTGCAAGAACCCTTTAAAATATTCTCATGCATAGTTGGATTACCTTCTTTCATTTTACAGGACACTGGAAAAAAGAGCCATGAAGAACAGAAGAGGCTCCAGTGCCACAGAAGCAGGTTTTCATAGGAATTATGAGTCTTATCTCAGTCCCTGCTGTATGGAATAACAAACTCTCCCCTACAGCAAAAGGTGGCAAACCCAACCCTCATCTGCTTCCTCCAGTAGGGACCTCTAGGGTGCATATGAATTGTATTTTTGAGCTTCTCTGCAGAGAAGGAAACAAGAGCTTTTAAAAACCGTCCCTCACTCCCTGCTGCCCCAAAGATGATAATTTTCTTACTACAGTCTACTTGAAAGTGCTTTGGTATTGCAGCTTGAATGACACATCCAAAATTCAGGTTTTGATTGTTTTTCTTTTTAGTGGGAAGAACTCCATGCTCTCGTCTTAATGGACTCCTCTGTCTGCACACATAACTGCAGTGCTGGACTTGCAGGTTACCCAAGCAACGTCCTCTGTTGATGTGGGCTGAGTGGTGGACATTGTCTACCTGGATTTTTCCAAGGTTTTCAGTATGGTTTCCCACAGCCGCCTCCTGTGGTGGACCGTGTGGTGGGTGGGGAACCCTCTGATGGGCTGCACACAGGCTGGTGGGAAAGAGCTTCTTTTCAGACTGGCAGCCTGTCACACATGGGGTCCCCCAGGGATCAATATTGGGCCCAACACTGCTTAATATCTTCAAAAGTGATCTGGAAGATGGGATCAAGGGTATTCTGATGAAGTCTGACAATGAAATCAAACTGAGAGGGGAAGTGGACACTTCCAGAGAGCCACACTGCAGGAAGGCCTGGATAGGCTGAGAGAGTGGCCTGATAAGAACCTTATGAAATTCAACAAGGACAAGAGTAAGATCTTGCACCCAGGAGAATTCTGGAGCGCAGCACAGGCTGGGATCTACCTGGCTAGGGAGCAGCACAGTGGGGGTCCTGGTGAACAAGTCCAGCATGAGTGAGCAGTGTGCTGCTGAAGCAAAGCAAGCCCCTGGGGATGCTGGGTTGCATCAACAAGGACACCACTAGCAGAGATAAAGAAGTCGTTGTCCTACTCTACTCAGTGCTTGTCAGGCCACACTTGGAATACTGCGTTTGGTTTTGGTCCTCACTGTGCAAGAAGATGTGGGCAGGATGGAGAGGGTCCAGAGAAGGGCCACATGTGCCATGTGAGGAAAGGCTGAGAGTCGAGTTTCTCCAGCCTTGAGGAAAGAAGGCTCAGGGGAGACTTTATCACCATGTTCCAGTATTTACAGGGCGGCTACAAAGAAGATAGACTGTCTTCTTACAAGGAGTCACATGGAAAACACAAGAGGTAATGGGTACAAGTCACTCCTGGGGAGATTCCAATTGGACACAAGAGGAACATTTTTTACAAAGGAGAACTATCAACCACTGGAATAATCCCCCCAGGGAAGCAGTGGATTCCCCAACACTGGACACTGTTAAGATCCACCTGGACAGGGTGCTGGGCTATCTTGTCTAGACTGAGCTTTAGCCAAGAAAGTTTGGACCAGATGATCCTTGGGGTCCCTTCCAGCCTGGTATTTTGTGATTCTGTGAACATACTGAGGTTTTCCTGGAGGAGAAACAGTCCATGAATCTTTAGCTTTAAGGAGCAGGTAAGGAGTGGCCCCCACTCTCTTCTCTCCCTACCTCCATGCCCTCCCAAAGCTCTAACAGCTGATTTCATCGGTTTTGCCAGCCTTCCCCCTCAGTCCTAAAGTTTATAACTGGAAATGGCATCATCTCTAAGGCAAGGACAGACTCCACAAGACATTGAAGTAGAGAACAGAATTAATAGCAACCTTTTAAAAGCCTCAAGGCTTTAAACTTTGGCAGAACTGCTCCGGGGGTGCTGAGGAGTTGTTTGTATAAACAACATGCGATCTTAGTATATAACTTTGACTCATTTTTCTTTATCCTACTCCCAAATTAGCACTGCCAGATTCTCACTAGCCTTCCTTCCCTAGTGTCCTGCAAGCCTTGAGCATCACTAGACTCCCATTGTCTTTGACTTCAGCTTCTTAGGTGTACTTCCTTAATACACTTTTCTTGTTTTGTTTTCAAGAAAGTGAGTTCCCCTGTAGCTGGTCAGCACAGATTTCCTTTATCCCAGCCCAATAGTTTAGGCTATATCCTAGAAGCAGGTCAAGGACAATTGTCCTCCAAGGACAAGTTTTTGGAGGTTTCTAAGGCTGGTTTTCTAAGTCCAACTGCTTGTGCTGGACTACAGCACCTGTGTTTCTCCCTGCTGTGTCCTGTTTTAGACTCCTGCTCACTAAGGCAAGGACAGTCATTTAGTTCACACCCTGTAATGCAGACCAGATCTGCAAGTCTGGTTCCTCCTTCCCTTCTCACCTCAGTGTCCAAAGTCTGTATTAGAAGTAGCTGAATAATGGTGATGGCCTTAGGCAGGGGACTCGGGTGTTACATCCTCCCTTGTCTCACTGTGGTCAAGTTGAGTTTGACTCTTTGCAGGCTCCTTCATAAAGCTGGGGCAATTGTTCTCATCTGCTGCTCTGTTTTTTGAGTCTGCCCTCCAATGTGGCCTTGCTCAATGAGGTCGGCTGTAGAATTAGTGTCTCACAAACAAACAGTGCGCATTCTCCTCTGCTGAGTTTTTTTTCAGCTCCCCATCTCCTCAGAGCAGTAAGTCACAGCATTTCTTTCTGGGAGTTCTCAGAAAGGAACAATTGGATTTGTTCAGATCTGTCTAACCCAGACAAGGGCTTTTACATGTATTTTCTTGGTTTTCCAGCTCTCTAGGAACATGAGAATATCTGTACTGGCTCTTATGAAAAGGTACTTAGTCTAATATCCTGTTTCCAGTAGCAGCCACAATGCTGTGGAAAATCCACTTGAACAAATGGCCCATAGAGCCAGCAAAGGCAAAAGGAGACACTGTCAGGAGTCTGTGAACCTGGCCATTTTCAATTATCCCTTCTTGTGTATCCTCAGCAGTCACACCTCTTTTAATAGCAGCACTGAAGATCCATTCCTGCTTATTTCCTTTAGCATCTCTCCATGGTCAACGAGTTTGTCCTTGAGCCTACTGATACCGTGTGCCTCCAAAAGCTGCCTGTAGTAAATTCCTGGGAATACCTGGGAATAACCTCCACATCTCCAAACTGAAGGTCCTTACAAAGGCAGGTGCTTATTCACTTGATTTTTTGCTACACCTTCTCCAGCTTTACTCCCTTTCTTTAGATGCAGTGAACAGGACTGTAGACAGAACTTAAGATCATTGTGGTTGTGCAAAGTCCTTATTAGGGCCAAAAGTCTTGTTCTTTCATGATGATTCCCCACATTTTGTTGGTTAAATGTGCAGCAGTCAGTGAAAAACAGTTTCAGTGAGCTGTCAGGGGTAACTCCAAGACCCCTCGAGTTATAACTGCAGGTTCTAAATTCAGCGTCATGTACATGTAGGATTATTTTTCCCTCTGAAATGCATAACATATATTTTCTGATCCTGAAGCTCATCTACCCCCACTTCCACCACACAGACACACATTTTTAGGAGTTCCTTGTCATCAGGTGGGCATTTTGTTGCTGTAAAGATTCCAACTACCTCCGCCATTGTGGAGATTTCAGTGTTCCTTTTCCAGGAAATTTATGAAGACATTGAAAATGACTGATCTCAGGACTGATTCTTAGGTGAGTCCTTCAGCAGTCCACGTCCTAAGAAGTCACCATTAAGCCAACCCTCTGCTTTCTACCCTTTAAATCCAAAGAAGGAGTTTTCTTCAAGATACCCTTAAATAGCATCCTCATGGAACATTATAAAACAATTTTTGAAAATCCAGGTGAATGAGGCTGACTGGATCTCCTGTATTCATGTGCTTATTGATGCCCCCACAGAGGTCCAGAAGGGTGGAGCAGAGGTTTTTCCATTTTGGAAGCTTTTCCAGTTCTTTCCCAGCTGGTTGTGTTCATCCTGTGCTCTGAGAACCTATTTTATAAAGGAGAGTCCCTCTTACCAGGGGTGGGAGGGGGGCTTACAGGTCTGTGGTTCCCAGAACCTCCTCTGGGCTGTCCTTTGGGATGGGACCAACCCTGGCAGACAGCACTGTGTACATGCCACCGTGGTGTTGCAGCAGTGCTGGCCAAGGTATGGGATATGCTGCACAGCCACATTTCCACTGGGTTGGGAGCAGGCATCTCCCCAGCATCTTCATCAGCAAAAATAAAAGAAAATATTTGATTGAGCCTCTCTGCCATGACTTTTTTATTCCTGAATGTCCTTTCTACACCTTGGTCATCCAACCATCTCACAATTCCTCCTGCTTCCTGCCTCTGAGTATTTACATAACATTCTTGCTATCAGCATAAGCATCCATTCCAAAGTGCTCCTCTAGTTCTTATTTTGCCCTCTTAATTTCCTGTTTACAGTTGACCTGAACTGCTTTATGGCCATTCTTGTTCTCTTTTTTAAGTATTGGCTTCTGTTAACATAGAGTGCATTGGTTCTTCACAGGTTATTCCTGTCTCCTGGTCTTAACAGGCCTAAATCCCTCCTTTCTACCCCAAGACTCATCCACACACTGGCACTCAGGACCTTTACCTGCCCCCATGGTTTCTCACAAGAAACTAGAAGTATTCTGAAAAGCTCAGGATAGAAGTCTTGGACTCCAGTCTCATTCTTAACAGCAGACCTTATCCTAAGCTTACCATCCTATCCTTCCCTACCATTTGGTGCCAGCATTCCTGTACCCTTAAGTCCCCTCCCTAGGCATCAAGCTTCACTGCCTTGGTGCCCAGCAAGCATCCATGCTGCCCTCTCAGCCACCACAAACCCAGCTGCTTGTTTGCAGTCATAAACCCACTACCACCCCCTTCTTCTTCCTGTTCTTGAAGGTCCCCTTTACCGATGGATTGTATTTGGTGCAAGAGGACAGCAATACGAGCTGGAAGCCAAATCTCATCAGAGACAGCAGAGCTTTCCTTCCACCAGGACACTGGTCTTCCTGGAAGAATTGCTAAAAGCCTGGCCAGACTAGAGGTGTGCAGGGGAGTGAAGATGCAGGGGAGCATCTTTATCGGTCCTACAGTTAAACAATCAGTGCAAACCACCCATGGTCTTTCATGTCCACGTGAAGAGAGCTGACTCTTTTCAAATAAAGGGCTCTGTGTAGGCTTTCTGGTTTGGATGGAAACACGGTGGTGGTGTTCCTGACATGCATTGCTCAACAGCAGGTGGGGCCTACCCCAGAGGAGGTTGTATTTCACTGACACAGTACGTACAAAGTGCTGTTTGACCGATACTTTATTAACTGCTTTTCCTGTGATCATTGTCCTTGATATCCTGCTGTTGCAGAGGAGTCTTGGCAGGAGTTTTGGGGTTTTTTTAATGCAACTATAGATTTTATGGAAGTTAATCTGGCAAATAAAACAGGGAATAATAGTAAATGGGCTTCATAGTCAGCCTGTGCAATGACAAGATGTTCTTGCACTTTATAAGTGTTTTAATAGTATGGAACTTTTTATTTTCCTTTCTGTAAAGAGTTCTGATTTCTCATCTGATAACAAAGCAACGCTTGATCCTCTCTGTGCATTCATCACCATGGTACCAAAGTGCCTTACAGAGAAATAAGGCAGGTGGTTGGCAGTCTTTTCCTTGAGACTTTCAACAGAAGTGGCCCTTGAAGGATTTTGACAGCCTGCCCGTGTCAACCTATTAGTATTATTAGTATTACACTGGCACATTTGCATCAATGAAACAAACGCAAGGATTTCTGAGCTGCCTGGATGCCATTGTAACAACAGATGGCTGGGAATAGGAAAACAGCCCAGAAAGCATTTCTGCATGCAGTAGTGCTGCTAGTTGAAACAAACCTGAAAGCGTTTGTTCACCCTGAAGCCATTATCAGATGCTTTAGAGGATGGAACTATCATTGATAATGTGGCCAAGTTAGTGAAGCACTAAATTCTTGGCAATTTCAGAGATAGGTTTCAAATGTCTTGAGCTGAGCTTGTTACTTACTGAAGAGATTAGCACGGCTCTATTGCAGTGTCCATGAGACTGCCCATCATCCTCAAGGGAACGAGTTCCTTCGGACTGACAGACAGGACACGCAGCAACATGGGAAAGAACACATCTACATTCATGAAAGTCGATCACAACAGGCCAGAAGTGGAGCCTCCAACAACAGATAGGAACACTTTTTAATCAAAAATAACTTTTCTAGTTCTTCTCCTTACCACACCTCCCCACCCTCCACCCACATTCCCTGCCAGCTTTTCCAGTGGCTTCTGGGAGGCTGTGCAATCAGTACACAGAATTTACGTAACTCTTCCCATTCTGCTAATTCCAGCTGATGGCAGATACCTGTAACAACCGCATTCAAAGAGAGGATTCTGTAATTTATTTTCTGAAAGAAGAACACTTTCCTTCTGCTTTGTGCTCCTCTGGCTGAAGGTGGACCTTGAGCTTATAAGTATTTTTATTTATCATTGTCCTCCCCTTTCCACCCTACAGCAGTTTCTTTCCTCCCAGAAGCCACAGTGCAGATAAAGTGCCACAAGATTAAATCTAATGACAGTTCAGTTTCCAGAAGGCAGAAACAGTTCTGTTTCCAGAAGAAGGTGGATATACTGCTATGGTGGAAACAACAATTAGTCAGAGGAGAAATATGCACATGTTCATCTGCAAGGTACCTTTTTTAAGTTAAGCAGCATTAATACAGATGTAAGGGAGCAAATACTGTGGATGAAGAAAATATCTGGCATTAAAATTACCCTGTCAAGTAAAAACACCAAATAATCAGATGTTTGGACAGCAGATTGTATTACTCCCTCACCATTAACATGCATTAAGATGGTAGAAAACCATTTTTACCTGATCTGCTATGAAACATGGTGAGAAAAGAATTAGGAAAACAATAAAGCATCATCTTAAATTTTCAGAGGATTCTTTAAAACCTTGACACCATGTCAGGCAGTGTGTGGTATATATTACAGATAGCTCAGTTGCATCTCACAAACATGTCTTAAGGTTTCATTTTCCACATGTCATTTCACAACAGCTGGCATGTTGGGTTTTTTCTTTTTTTCTCCCTTACTAATACAAAATCCTTGAGTGGGCTGGCTGTGAATTCCCATCTTTCTAAGCAGAAAGCATCCAATTCTGCTTTTTTTTCCACATTTTGAAGAGCTAGACATGAGACACAGTGGGGAACTGAGCTGAGAGAATTAATTCCTGCATCTGATGGGGATCTGAGTTACAGTGAATCTGAGTGGTCCTGCGCAGAGATGAACATCAGCAATAGCCCTTCATTAAATGGGTGCATCTCCTTTTGTGAAAGGAAAGAAAACCCTAGATTCATGGACACAAAAGTTACTGTCGATCTCAGGACACTGAGAATCAGGCATTTCCATTCTCCCCATGCCTATCAACAAGGAGGGTGACCCAGGAGCTGGGCAGAAGAACAGGGAAAGTAGACAGGTTTCTAGCAGAATTCCTAACAAATTCCAGGGAAATAATGTAATCTACAGAAATTATTTCTATCTGAAAGAATAGCCAAATCTGATAAAAGCATGTCTGTCTCTGAGCACACCTAGCTGGACTTGTTTATGGTCTAGCAGCTCTTAATTGTCTCCCGTCCCTGCAACTATCTTGCACATATCAGCATATCTCCTCCTTTTATTAATTTGTCAATAATTTTGTTGTTCTTGTTTTAGCTCTGCGGGCACTGTGCAAATGATGGAAATCAGACTGGGTATCCCAACCTTAGCTGAATAAAGACTTACAGGGGAAAAGTGAAGACGGTAAATTGGCTTCAGTGGGGACACGCAAGCTTGGCACCACCTCAGGCAGAGCAATTGTAAAAACCAGCATTCCAGATCCCGAGGAAGAAGTTAACAAATAGATTAACTGATCCAAAATACTAAGGAATGAAACCAATACTTGAAAATGATGGGATGGGAGAAGAAGGGAGCCTGCTCCAATACCCAAACTCGGTTCACTTTGACAAGTGCTAATCTGGTGAGTAGTAAACACAATCATATTTCTAAAGAAGAATTTTAAAAGGCTGATGAACATCACAGAAGTGTAAGCTTCTTGGTTACTTAGAAACACAGCTCGGTGATTCAGAGCCATTTCTTAAACCTATCTTTGCTTTATGCAATCCCTCCAATGCAGGTAATAGAAGAATGATTCAGTCTATCTGACACAGACTATCAAGGTCTGTACTTACCCCTATTCCTCCCCATCTCCTTCATTTCCTTCTCTGAAGCAACTTATTTGTGAATCCTGGATTGGATCCCGGCCAGGAATATCTGAAAATGCAGTCTCATATTGCCTAAATCCATAAAGAGGAAACTATTCAGACAACTGATGCACCTTCAGGGCAGAACATTAAATTGATCCTTTGGCAAGGAACACCATGTGTAACTTTACACAGCCATTCCCATAAATACTACTAGGATTATCAGCCAAAGCATAGATTATCTCGAGCTGTGGTTGTCTTTCAGGAGCAGCTATGAGAACAGCTTGTGCGGTGTGCAGGTAGTTGTCCAGTCTGTATGTTCCCCCCAGCCCACCACCCCGAAATCTGTGCCTGGAGAAGAGCTGGTGACAATGCCTCATCGTGCATATCCAAGGTGACTGCCTCACTGGAGCATGGCAAATCACCCAGTGGAAATGGCACCACTGGGCAGTCAGAAGGGAATGGCTCAGATAGTCTCCTGCCATAATTGACTGGAAGGGAAGTAGCTGCTGCTTCCTACGTCTCCCATTATTTTCTTCTAAGTGTTGAAAGACCTCAGGGTAAGTTGTGTGGGGTCTTTCTGGGGCAGCCTGAGCCTTGATGTCCTTCCTGCATTTTCTCAGCCAAGGAAGTGGCCTCCACTGGAACACTGTGTGCTCTAGCTCCCCCTTTTCAGTCCCTAGAGGTTTTCAGTCAGCTTGCATCACTGGATCAGCACTAGATGCAGCTGTGTGTACATGTAGAGTTGCATGTGTATTCACACACACGTTCCAGGTCTGAGTTACAGTTTGAACTACAGACCAAACTAAGCCTCCATCTGAGTTGCCTCCATCCTTCTGCAGAAAGTTACTGTTCCCAAACCATTTTGCTTGGAACTTAAATGTAGCGTGTACAAGCTTTGAAAAGAGCATTTTCCATAATTTTTTAAAGAAGGTCTTAAAACATTAGCATATATTATTAGTACCTTTTCCTGTGAACCCTTCTGGCTGCCACTATGCATGACTTCATGGAATGAGTTTTCCTGTGTGAGAAACATAAACAAGACTCTTCATGTTTTTCAGCATAATATTTGTGACCCTCTATTTTAATGCACATTTTTACCTCTTGGCCCCTCTTTGGTAACTGGTTACCTGTTAAGCCATAGACTAGCCTTAAGAAATTCACTCTGATGAAACATTATTTGTGGTCAGGACGAGTTAAGCGTTTGTTTTAACCCTGGATACAGGGCACGTTTTTGTATATGCTTGGCTATTTTTTCACTTGTCTTTAAGTTATTTACTGGGCAACAATGGCATGCAATGTCATCGTCCATATCAACGTCTTGCTGGTATTGAAGCAGTCCTCTCAGCAGATGCCTCCAGACTGGTATATGGTAGCATAGCTTCAGTGAAATTCCTAAGATTCAATGACTTGAGAAGGGAGTTAGATAGGTTGCCTCAGTTCATGTGCATCTCTCTAGGGATGCATCAAACCCAAGAGATGTAGAGATTTGGATCAAATTCAGTGTGGCAACTGAAGTTCTCGTGATCAGGAATCTAGCTGGCACATTACAAAATCCTTCAATACAGTTTTGAGTGGGCTGGTGATATCTGCATTTTCAAATTCCTGCTAGCATTTGAAATCGGGAATAACATCGCTCTGAAATTCCACCTCCAGAGAGCTGCCAGATTTCTCCACAAGCACAGCATGAAGGATGAGCATGCCTTTCCTATTCAGACTGATTCATCCTTCCTTATCACAAGGCTCTGAAGGAGTTAAATCCTCAGTCTAGTAAAGATTGTGGTCTTGCCAATCTTCTTTTTTTCTTTTTTTTAAGGTGCCAGACATAAAAATAAAGATGTATCAGCACACTTCCTTAGAAGCTGAGCTTCCTGATTAAGAATAAATGCAGGATATACAGTGTATTCCATGCTGAAATGCATTCCCTTCTAGAATTTCATTATTACAATTAGCCATTAGCAAGATCTCCACACACACAGGACTCAGATCAGGAAATAATAGAAAATGCCACATACAGTTAAAATGTGGAGAGGGAGAAAACCACAGAACAAGAGCCAACTGTTGTGTTAGTATTGTCCTGATACTGCTCCATGCCTGTCTCTAGTCAGGCTGAGAAGAGGGAGTGAGTGATCCTGTTGTAAAATGCCCAGCAGGAGCTACGATGCAGTGTGTTTGTGCTCTTTATCACTGTGCAGCGGTGATGGCTGATCCCGGAATGCTGCATTTCACCAGTTTAGCCCAGGATACCCACATGTCACTGCTTTTTAGGAGTACCTCAAACATCCATGAATTAGAATGATTTCAGTGACAGGAAATTCTTTCATCTTTTTGATGTCCAAGTACTAAAAATTCCAGTGACAAACCTGAGCACTCGAGTGTGAAAATTAATTTGAAAGTTCCCTACATTTGGTGCTGCTTGGGACCATCTCAGTGTGCAGGAACCTGGTCTGTCTTTTTCTTTTGTGATTTCCCCTGCAACTTTTTCCTTGTGGGGTGTGGGAAGGACTTCTGCTGGATTGGCAAGTGCAGCATGTACATGAGTGCCTGATTCTACTCTCTACATCTTTACACCTGTGGTGTACAGAGAACCTGGCTGCAACCAGGTTCAAGACATTCTTCAGTGCTTGGGATTAGCTTGGGGTTACCTGAATCTGGTGCTTTGAGGGAAGTCTTCTCTATGTACTTTTTACATTCTATTGAGTGAATTTCAATGTTTTCTATTTTAATGTGTTATACAAATAATCATTGTATCTTCCAGCAGTGCTTGCAGATATTTCTGACACCCTGGTGAGGAGACAGGTTCTGTGGTGTCAGGGCTAAAATGAGTAGATATATGTTAGATTTGTGACTCTGGAGATAGCATCATACCTTGGACTGAGTATTGTA
The DNA here is from genome assembly GCA_013398855.1 of Mohoua ochrocephala. Classification (NCBI taxonomy): domain Eukaryota; kingdom Metazoa; phylum Chordata; class Aves; order Passeriformes; family Acanthizidae; genus Mohoua; species Mohoua ochrocephala. The sequence continues at coordinate 161,283 of VZTA01009033.1, read as the reverse complement.
AAAGGAAAGATACAGACTGATGTCCAGAATGTGACGTGAAGCATCCACTCTGCTTATTTCAGGTTCAAAGTGGATCGTTTCAGAGGAGTTCCTGATATAAAAACAAATACGTACAACTCTCCCTTCCTCAACGACAAAGAAACATCTCCCCACATACTTCAGGGGGCTTTTTTAATCAGGATTTAATTTTATTGTCTGTGTTTTAGTGCTACAGCTGGTTCTTATGGCTGGGGGTTTTTTCTTCTCCCACTGAGTCTAATTTCCTCAAAACTGAAACAAATCATATAACTCTCTCTGTGAGCATGCTGCAATGATGTTGTCATATTTATTTTTATCTTCTCTTGTACAAGCCATATTAAATAGTGGCTATTATAAGGTTTTTCAATTTAGACTTAATTTGAAATCTGAAGCCTACCATTTTTTTGCCATTCATCATAATGACTTTAAAGTGTACTCTGCCTAAATTCTGGATCCAGTAAATCAGGAGCAGAGTGTAGCTCTAGGAAAGAAAGAAGCCTGAGGAGGAAAGTAAAACATCTGGGTAGAACCTGCTTGAGATCCAGCCATGTTCCTATGTTGAGGCAAGGATGGGAAGTTTGTTCCCCAGTAAGAAATTGCAACGCTCAGTTCTAAAAAAATCTCTGGTGGACAGATGAGCTGAAGCCATACTGTAAATGTCTGGGAGAGTTTGTGGCATGTATTGAGAATGGACACAGAAACACGTTGCTGAGCAGGACCTTAAAGTAACCGTATGCTCTCAACGTGTCTTTTCTTTCTGCTTTTCTTGGTGAATGGGATTATCTGTTTTCACATCCCAGTTACACTCGAGAGAGCATTTGTGCCAGCTGAGCTAGGAAGCCTGTGTACAGGCTAGCAGTGCCATGCCAATACTCACTAGAAAAAGCATCAAACAGGATACAAATTCCTCTCTGGAATATCTGTTTCTGAACTGGGCTTAAGACAGTATTTTTTCGCCAGAATTGCACCTTCCTTGAGCTTCTGTCTCCTTCCATAGCTGAATGCTGTGCATCCCATACTATTTCCTACTTGGATCACAAGCCTTTGACTCTTGATTTTCATTCTGATGCTCTCTCCATAAAATTAAATGCAGAGCTCAAGGCCACTGTGTAAAGCAATCACGTTTGCATCTTGAACGGGCACATCTTCTGTAAATGTTCATGATATTGTACAAACATGCATAGCACTAAAATTGCCTGCCTCTCCCCTACCTCCCAAGATCAATATGTACCAGACCAGAGAAAGATACAGTTTTTCTAAAATTTGCAGTTATAACTGAAGTTTATTTCAATATCTTAGCTGTCCTGATCTCTACTTGGTTTATTTAATCAATCCTAACATCAGCTCTTTGAGGATTTCTGAAAAAAAAAAAATATATATATAAAAATACATGTAATTTTTAAAATGTTTTACTGTATGACCTTAAGTCTCAGACCCTTATTTACAGACTCCTTTTTCACATTTTTTGGCAAGCAGATTTTCCATTAGTTTGCTCAAAACCTGAAAGCAGCATCAAGGATTAGAGAAATCTAAAATTCATCATCTACAGCTCCTCAAGTGTGAATTTAATATGAGAGAAAGCTGACAGTATTCTTGCTGCCAGGGTATATGGCTCTGAAACTATTCAGCAGGGCCAGAATGAATTAGGTTTATATCTGAAAAGGATGCCTATTGACAAAAATGCAACAGCCCATTTCTCAAGGGAAAATCAAACCCATTCTTTTCCAGGATTCACATACAGAGCTTGGGAAAGCATTTATTTTACAAAGAAACCAGACATATTGCTTCCTCTCTGTGCTCCACTCATCAACTCAGTATTCCAATAGATTTAACAAGAGGCACCAGTAAAACCATGGTTTGACCAGAGCAAACTATTTACAATAAATAATTACAAACTAGATTAATTTAGTCTCATTCTTCTCAAAGTGACTGGTTTCCCGATGGGAGTGTTTCACCCATGAAAAAGCCACCTTTGAGGATGGCTTTGAGTGACCAGCTCCATCAGAGTCACATCCAGAGAGAGCTGTCCACCACACTGCTTCCTACTTCCTCCTATTGCTCTTGGAGTAGTTGCAGCAAAGTACTTGAGATGTTATTATCTGAACTATGGGATCAGTTATAATTAATGGGAAATTGTTTGTTTCCTGGCAGGATGATGCCACGTCTCACGATATGGGTAAACTGATCATGATGGTGGTCTCTCCCTTTGGGTGAAGAAAACTTGGAAGAAAGGCTGAGGAAGCCACACGTGCTTTTATTTTTTCAGTAAATTGTGGCAATTTAAAGCTAGGTAGCAGAGAGAGTTACAGATCTTAAACTAATAATATTGATTTTCCTTTCTGGAACACACAGCCCCTCTACAAAACATTTCTCTGAGAAAAATATTGGACATCTGCTAAGCTGTGCTTAACGGAAGTATTCGTGCTACTCTTAGACTGAATTAAACGGGGTGACATATAGAAAATACATAGGGACAGTCATATGATTTACTAATTTTCACCATCACTACAGTTATTCTTGTAATCTTACATACTGATATTGCAGAGCTTTAGCAGAGGCCCAAACATTGTCTCTTAAGCTTTTAGAAGTTACTCTTGTATGTTTCAGAGAGCATGTTTACATAATGAGTTCTTAGATATATAGATATAGATTCCTGTCGTACTTTTGTAGATAAAAGTATTTTTTGCATTTTAAAGAAACTGGATGGGAAAAAAAGAATATAATAAAAGAGGGCCCAATTTCTTTCTCCATTTGAGGAAACATGGTCAGGATCTAATGAGCTGTAATATGGGGAAGGATAACTACTGATCAAAGCAGCTGCAAAATTACCTGTAAGCTAGGGAACACAGTTTCAAGGACTCTGATATCTTTCATCTTCTTTTATCATCTCCGGATAAGCTAAGGAGTATCCAGAAGGGCACACTCTCAAGAGCGTGCCCTCAGCCAGTTTGCTGGTGACACAAACTGGGAGGAGTGGCTGACACACCAGAGGGTTGCGTTGCCATCCAGAGGGATCTGGACAGGCTGGAGGAATGGGCTGATGGGAACATCACTAAGTTCAACAAGGGGAAGTGTAAAGTCCTGCACCTGGGAAGGAGCAGCTCCAGGCACCAATATATGCTGGAGGGTGCCCAGCTGGAAAGATGCAGAACAGGACCTGGGTCAAGCACAAGCCAGCAGTGTGTCCTTGCCCCTGGGGCAGCTAATGGTGTCCTGGGCTGCATCAGGAAAAGTGTTGCCAGCAGGTCCAGGGAAGTGATCCTCCTTCTCTGCTGAGCACTGGGGAGGCCTCACCTCATGTGCTCTGTCCAGGTCTGGGGATCCTCAGTACAAAAGGCCCTGAGACATACTGGGGAGAATCTAATGAAGGGCCACAACTATGACAAAGGGACTGGACTATCTCTCTATAAGGAAAAGGTGAGAGAGATGTGACTGTTCAGCCTGGAAAAGAGAAGGTTCAGGGGGATTTATCAATGTGGTGAGTATCCAAAGGGAGGGTGAAAAGAGGACAGAGCCAGGCTTTCTTCAGTGGTGTCCAGTGAGAGAACCAGAGGCAATGGACACATACTAAAACACAGGAGGTTCCCTCTGATCCTCAAAAAACACTTTTTCACTGTGGGGGTGACCAAGCACTGGCACAGATTGTCTGGGGGGTTTGTAGAGTCTCCATCCTTGGAGATACTAAAAAGCTATCTGGACACAGTCCTGGGCAACCAGCTCTGGGTGTCCCTTGCTCGAGCAGCAGGGATTTGACCAAATGATCTCCAGAGGACCCTCCCAACCTCAGCCATTCAGTGATTTTGTGAGAATCACAGGCCAGGCTGATATAGTTAGGATACCAAAACAGTCCCTTGGTTTCCATCTCATTTAAGCAAGTGAATTCTGCTTGAGGTCCCATCGAGGGAGGCAGAATGGGAGGGAGGAGGGGATCTGAGACTGCATGAACATCTGTGTGTTCTAGACACTAAATCACCTGGTTCTTGGAGTGAGAATGGAAAGTGTAGGAACCTGTGAGAGGTCAAAATTACTGCCAGCAGCTCTAAAGGGAGACAAAAAGAACTGGGTAGAGCCTACCCACAAGGGCTACTGAGAAATACTTTCTCATGTGGGTGGTTCCATGAGATCAGATGCCACTTCTCTACACCTTCCCAAACAGCACTGTCTGAATGCTTGAGTGATCTCCTGGGGCTCACTGCCTTCACACTGGCTGTTCCTTCACTATATTGACTATGAAAGCATATTAAAGGAAGCAGCAAGTGCCAGAGATAAGAAGGACTTGTGGGTCATGCTGTAGAAGCAGCACCAGAGAAGGTGGCAGCAGCTCATAGAACATAAACACAAGATGAGGGAGATACAAGATTTATTTTTTTTTTAAATTAAAAATCCCCCAGTGTTTGCCCAGGCAAATCCTTCATGCTCATCTGAAACCATATTTATCAACAACAGATTTCAAAGGGTCAGTGGTACAGGGGTTTAATGAAAAAGATCCTGCAAACATGTGAGAAGACCTTTTTCAATGAGATGATTAAGAGGAGTAAATAGAGGAGAAAAAGAAATTTTTTAATTTTGCTACAGATTTTCACTGCTCTGCACCTTGTTCTGCTCAGTTTGGGCTTAGATGTCTGATTTGAACTTCATTTCCATACTAATTTCCAGTTATCCTACAACTGGGAGAAAACTTCCCAGGTGAAAGACTTATGAATGCAGAGTACAAACCAAGCTCACCTCAGTCCTTGCTGCCTGTGTAAAATGCTGCCAGGTCAGAATGGAAGCTTTCATAGCCAAGTCTTTTGATATAAATGTGTCAAATGGGAAGAACTCACCCTTGCACTTTGATATACCAAGATCTATAGTTCAATTAGGACAAAATTTGACAGTAGAACATTCTTCTAGCATTAATAACTGTTGTACCTTTGGTGTAACATGAGATGATGTTGCTAGTCATAACATGAAAGTTCCTCAAGTCTTTCTCCAACTGGCAGAAGAGAAAGCATGCCAGGTTTTGCAGCCCATGAATTCTGGGAGAGGAGTGAAGAAAATTGGAGAGGGCCGATGAACTGCCTTTGGCAATTACAAGATTAAATGGAGACACATGTCTTAGTTCTATATAGATTTTATCAGTGTACAGAATAGCCCATCAGACTGCATTTTCCACATTTTCACCAATTTTACACATCTTTTTGCAATTAACACATGGTTCAAAGACTGGAATAAAAAATCATTGATACTTTATGTTTATGTCATCTGGCATTCAGCCATAATTTCTCCCTGAATTATTCCATGTTGTCTGGGAACAGCATTTGACAACAGCAGCCTTCAAAGGATTAGTCCTGCAGGAGCTGTGTAAAGCAGAACCTGCAAACTCTTACATGGATAGTCCTGGTTTAGTCAGATGATGATTAACAAGGAGAGCTGATCCAAAACAATCGAAGTAATGTAATGTCTTTTTAATTATTTCATGCTGCTAGGCTGAAATACATGAGTTTGTGGAACTCAGTGGTGTAATGCCAAAGAGCTGGGTGTCCATCCAACACCACAGGATCTTCAGCACTCCACCCAGCCATGTTACACGTGTGCAGGAAAACCTCTTCTACCTATAAGGGACCCTTCCACAAAACTTACGTCTAAGGATGCAGGAACAACGAAAGATGCAATTTTTCTTAATGTCAGTAACATTTAGATTTTCAGTGTATATTAGCTTTAGAGAAATTCTATATTGATACCAAATCTTAATTTACAGTTTTTCTAATGAATTTAGGTTTCTTACTAATTATAGTGATCCAGGTCATCTGATATTCCTAAGCCTGTTGAGTCATATTTTTTTCTGTCAGTATTAAAAAAAAAAATCGTGAAAATGAAGCCAAAGAGGACCATTCTTAGGAAAGCATCTACTCATTGAAAGAGTGGCAAAATTTAGCTTTTAAAAAAGAAATAAAGATTATTTATGCATTATTGAATATTGTTATCATTATTATAACACTGTATTCCTACAAGCAGGAAAGAATTTCGGGAATGTAAAATTTTGATATTATGATGGTGGTTTGTCAGTACTTAGCTAAAAGTCATGGCACATATAAACAGGACCAATCCTACATCTGCCGGGTGCTGTCAAAATTCAAGGTTTATGAAAGTACATTGAGTGATATCAGCTTCTGGCAGAGCATTTCTGATGTGAATGTCTGCCTCAGATAGTCTGGCACAGCAGCAAACACTGGGCTGAGGCTCGGCCCAAAGTCCATTGTACAGCTCTGCTGAAATTACTTGCAAGGAACGACAATGTGCAGCTGCACTGTCACTCTTTTGTACACCAGCTTAGAACTGTGACACGGGGCATTCCTAAGGGAGGTACAGAAGTAGTTTTGCAACTGTGAGACACAGTGCTTAGGTTTAATCCAGATGTACAATGAAGCCGAGGTGTAAAACATGCAAAGAGACCCTCGTAGATGTGGCACACCTGTGTTTTGTGAGCAAAAGCTGTGGCTCTGTCTACGCTGCAGGTACTGCACTGTGAGCCCATGGAAGATTTCCAGCCATGTAGGCTGTGCTGTCTCATGTGGCAAGCAGTGTTTACGCCACCTCACAAAGACTGGTGCTGACAATGTGGGGCAGGTATACAAGGTGAACTCCTCAGGACTAACCTGATTTCCTGACAGGATGAGCCATGGGTGATATCTTTCCTGTCCTGTGTGTCTGGTTTCCTTTGCAAAGACCCAGGAGTGCAGGCAGGAAGGCAGATGCAGCACAGAACAGCAACACCTCGATCTGAACAAACACTGGACCAAGAACTGTGAGACAAAAGAGTAAGAAATGCAAACAGTGAGACTGAAAAAATAGGGCTAATTTTAGTTGATACTAAGACATTTTCCATCAGGTGTGTGCTCAGCTTTCTTGACAGGTTGAACAAAAACAACACAAAGGATGTTCTCTCCTTGCCAGTCTGGGGTTAAGTAACAGTAACTCCAGTGCCTCTGCCTGAGAGAAGTCATGCCTCTATTACTCATTGTGTATGAGAAGGCTTAAATTACTTCAGTGAAAGTATTGGGCAGAAGGTTTAAAATTAAACTAAAATAAATACTCTTTTACACACAAATACCCTGTAGATTTCAATAATGCTTCTTGGTGGCAGCTCAAAACTACAAGCAGGTTGATGAGAGCCTTGGAAAATCCATGAGTGCATTAGAAGCTATCAGCTCTAGAAACCCTTGAACAGCTCACAGAAATTGGGAAACTGCTACAGAGGCATATACAGGGACTTTGAATTAGTTTATATTTGTCTTATTTTTATGGTTCGGGTCAGAGCATTGAGCTAAATGAGCCTTTAAGGGTGTCTGAGATGTATTTGTTCACATCTGTGAGTACCAAAGCAGACACTTAAAATGGATGTTGAGAGGTTACCATGGTCAGCTTCTTACCTGTATATTTCAGCATGCTTTTTTCCTAGTGTGTTGTTTAAACCTCGGTCAAGGAGACTGCCACTTGCCTGAGAGGCATTTAGAATCTTTAGTCTTACCTTTACCGGGAAAGATTTCCCAGAGAACTGATTTGCAGTACCTTGCTGCAGAATATCACTTGAATACTGCTGGACCTTAACAGAACCTATTCAAAGCAAGCACCCACACTGACTGTGCACCTCAGTGGTCTCTCAGTCTCTCTTTCCAACGTGGCTGGTGCCTGTTCTGTTCTAGGCTCATCTACATCATGATTTCTAACTCACAAAGATGAACGTCATGACCACCACCATCAAAAACCTTTCTAAAGTAAAATAATACAATAGCAATTGCTTTTCCTTTGTCTGCAGCATCTGTTATCCATCATTGAATAAAAGTGGATTATTCTGATATAATTTATTCTTGAATACACACATACACACAAAATTACATTGTTTTTTACTCTCTGCATGTTATCCTTCAGAAGTCTGCTGGTTCCTTGATCCATTACTTCTGTTTCCAGAAACAGAAGCTTTGCTGATTGGTTGCATTTTCTTCCTGTCTTTTTAAAGCTCTCAACATGTTTACTCTTCCCATTGGATGAAATGCGATCTATTATCCATAAATTGTCAAAAGTGATTTTTAATAGCCCTGAAATTTCATCAGCCGGTTCAGGATGTGTCCTAGGACACAAAGGTGCCATCCTTGCCTTGGCACTGACCACTCCACTACCCAAGCTAATTAGTAGTAGTAAGTCAATCAGCTGTCTGATGATGGAGGAGGTCCGTGGAGCCACATTGAGGCTCATTTCTCCATAGACTGGGGCATATCAAACAGAGAGTACTTTGGAAACGCCACCATTGCACCTTTAACTTTCAAAATGTGCACTCTGCTGCTCTGATCATCTGTGCTCTGTGCAACATCTGTAGTTATAAGTGATTCTTTCCATATGGTGAAAGTTCTGGAAATTGACAGGCTAATTTGTACAACCAGAATGTACTCATAAAAATAAGATTACACTAGGATCTTGGGGGCAAGGGGAATTTGCAATGCCATATGTGTTAATTTCTGTGCCAGACACAATGATTTTAATCCACTGCAATTGTATATGCTTTGCCCAGGAAAATGATACTCTTCATATCTTATTCTCTCTGCTGCATTTCTGAACTTCTCAGACAACGAGAATGCTCATCTGTACTTGAATAAAATCTCGTCTATTGTGTTAGCCTCCATCCTTGCTTGCTTGATTACTTAGCACGCCACCAAACCAGCTCTTGTAGTGTTTGCTCCTTAAGTGTTTTCCAAAGAGTATAATGCCAATTTCAAAATTGGCATGATTTTTGGTATAATTTTGGTGGAAGGCAATCATAGTTTTGTGTCTCTTGAATAATTTCTGTAAGAAAATAAAAAGAACAAGACAGACAAGTCAGCTGGCTGCAAACAGTATTTGAGTTACAATAATGAATTGTGAAGGCACAAGCTAGGGATTGTGAGACTGTTTGGACTGAGCATGTCAGATATAGAAGGACAACTCTTTGATTCCATCAAGTTCTCACTGTAAGCCTCCTCCTGATAGCTGAGCAGATGTATGCAGGTATTTAACTATCAAGTTTGACAGGAAAGGGAATGCAAACTGACTACTGAACTCTACAAGTACTGAGCATAACATAATTCTGGACACTGTCAGTGTCTCTATTAAAAACCTGAAAGTATTGTTGAAGTCAACGTACAATTTGTGATTTATTTTCCATCAAACACACAGGTGAAGAAGTCCTCACAAAGTCAGTTTTGACAGTGAGTGTAAAAGCATCTGAAGAGAAGACTGTCAAGATGACTGAAACCCCCTGTAAATCACTGCTTTGGACACCTTTCTCTCCAGTTGGACACCTTCAGAAACTCCTCAGCTTGAAAGAATTATTTGGTCAACTTGTTTCTAAACCCTATTTCTTTTTTTTCAGTGTAGGTACAAATACAATAAACTCAAGCAGAGTGAAATGAACTGGCACTTCAGATTAATGTCAACATCTGTGTGAAAATACTTCCCATCATTGGATAGCACTATTAGCTATATCTAGTTTATTTGGATAGCTGCATTTAGTACTGCAGACTTCTCTTCATTGCAGCTGCAGGCTATTAACCTAGAACATGACCTCTTTTAGTTATTACTTAAGGCAGTAATAGTAGTGATACAGATCCTCAATTACTCGAGAAAAAGTACAGCAATTAAACTCTATGTCACTAGAATTTTTCATGTCCTATAATGAAGCCAGTGTATTAATGAAAAATAAATAAATAAATATGGGGAAGCAATGTGGAAACACTTAGCTAAAGGAATGTAATTTTTTTGGATTGACTTCTCTCCTAAGCATCAAAGATGAGATTAAAGGAACGGTGCATGGGGGCAATAAGAAGAGCAAACTCATACTAGAATGACTTAGGAAAGCAAATCTAATGCTTTAAGGGCACAAGCTGAACACCCCTGCAACTAGGATTTGAACATAAATTTCAGGTAGGCTTGACCCAGTATGGAAATAGGCCATGTGACCTTTCTTTGAAAGATAATTACAGACCATTGCCAGAGGCAGGACATTTCATCATTTAGACACTTGATCTTTTCTGGCTTGCTGAAACCTATGTTCCTATGAACATCTGATGTTACCACAGCCTTCTGTTCATTTACTTGCCTCGGAATCCCATAGGGATTTTTATGCTGCAGTTTCACGTTTATTAAGAACACAATATCAAATTTGACAAAAATTCAATAATGGCATTCAATTGGACAAGAATGCATGCGTGAATTTTTTTTTTGTTTGATATCAAAGTTAGTAGTGAATGTATATGGGCATGAGACGAGGAAGTGCATAAACAGGAAGAAAGATCAGTTAGTTGGACTGCTGAACTTTGTTCCCAGGACCTACAGCTTTAAAGTGCTAATGAAGGTTAGCTGGTAACGTCTCACATGTGCATCAGCTGTGTAACATTGCAAATTGGGTATGCTTTGCAAGGGAACATTTCTGATTAAAGATGGTAAAACTCCTTTTCCCTGTGATTCAGAGGAACAGGACCCAGACGTAAAAAGATAAAAATCACTGAATATTACTTTTTACTTTGGACGAAATCATCTAACTCACCCCACTCTCTGAATGATTCATTGCAATATTATCAAGAGAGAGCTGGGAATGCGTATTGTAAATAAAGGACAGAACAATTTCAAAAGATGTAATGCTACCAGGAGAAGCATCTATGAGAAGAAAATAGATACAGGGATGAAATTCAAGGTAACATATTCAAATATCTTTCTTCGGATTTTAATTAAACACCCAGGCTTATCTTTGAAGTAGTCCTATGCTTCCAGCACTTGGCTAAAAAGAGCTAGGAGTCTCTGGGACATGCAGAATTTGAAAAGCTCACGGCCAGTCATGGAAGCTTTATAAAGGCTGCTCTATTTTACCTGAAGACAGACACAGCCGCCCATACATATTCATGCATTTTAATTCAATGACAGGTAGCAATTAGTTTATGGTATGTACAATTTAAGGATGCTCCCCTTCCCCTCTTGAGTGTAAGAGGCACGTCCTTACTGTAAAAGATGAAAAAAGCCTTTTAGTTAATCCTAAGGCATCCTACAGATTGATTGCTTTGTAAGTATCCCTCATCTACTACAGCAAGTGAAAAAAAACCAAACAGCCATCTAAGGTATAATGCTTCCATCCTGCGTCATGCCTCCATAAATATATAACTCAGCCAGAGCAGCCCGTGGCAGGCTTTCAAACCAGTGAGAGAGGGTACCCACTTCTTCAGTGTGTGCTGGCCAAAAGCCACTTTCTTTCCTGCAATGGGGAGACTTGGAAAAAGAACACTTTTCTAGTTAATTCTGCACCTTTCACATCGCAACATGATTTGCTACTTTCCAAGCAGTTAGGATGGCTCCCTGAGAAGAGATGCCCTGCAGGGTCCTTTTACCCTTGGCAGCGCAGCTCTTCAAGATGCCATGCTGCTATTTGTGGCTTCCTACCACAGCTGCACATCAAATATACAAAACAGCAGCCAGGCCCGCTTTGGCAGCAGGAATAAAATTATAATGTGAGGACTGGAAGAGAAGTTCCTTGGTTTTTATTGTTCTGGTAAGAAATTAGTAATCAAATGTACAGAAGAAAGTAATTGCTTGCTGTTCTAAGCAATTGTTCCAGAAAGAAGTGTTTGTTACTGGGAGAACAAGGGTCAAGTTCACTAATTGTACATTCATGATTAGCAATAGGCTTAATCTAGGAACATTTTGAGGTTGTATCCAGGATCTCTTCATCCAATTTAGCATTTCCCATCTATCTGTTTCTCCACCATCACCACCCCAAATGACAGGGGGAGAAAAGAAACTGTGACAAAACAGAAGTGGGAGTGGTAATGCTTTAGTTCTTGACAAGTTCAGAGAAATCGTGAGAGGCTGAGATGCACTTAAATGCAGCCTGACTTTGCCCCACTCCTATTTCTGAGGTGATCGATTAAGCTTTTATGTGATTGCACGCATATTTGGTGCCATTTTGAATGCCCTTAGGTATCCTGCCTGATCTCCAGACCTCCAGATGCTACCCTAGAAAGGCACGGATTTCCTACAGGTCCTGTGGCATATCTGCAACCTCGGTGTGAATGCAATGCTAGCTTCCATCCAGAGGACACAGATTTCAGATGATCACGCTTAAAGTTTTCACTGAAGTGTCTGCCACTGAAGCTGAAGCCACTCCCGTCCCAGAGCCTCCACAATGTCCAGTATAACTCAGGCAAGTTATATTTTGCATTTTTAGCAGCCAGGGACTGTTCAAACTGGTTGGAGGACAAACCTGCAGTCTATCCTTTTCCTGCAGCCCTTCTTCAAAAGGGTCACATGTCAACAGCACATGCCTTCATCTCTGCAGGAGATTTTATTCAACTGAGCGTTCAGGTTGCAAGTTTGCAGTAAGGGTCAGTGGCCTTTCAAACTCTAAGTGTAAAGCTACATCTGTTAAGGAGAATACTCATCCCTTTTCTTCCTGTAGGGAACACAGTGTGCAGTGGAGGAAGCAGGTATCCCACGGATTTGTGCTCCACCCTTTGTGTACTTGGTGTGTTGGGACGTCATGCCAATGAAAGACAGTGACCCTTGCCACAGGCCAGCCCTGGGTTTTACTGCACTGTAGGCATTTCCATGGCTCCCTTTTCTGTCCCTGCCCTGTCCTACCTTGCTTGCAAAGTATCACAGAGCCATAAATAATCTTTCCTAAAAACTATCCTTCACTTTGCATAAACCCCTACTCAACACCCACCTCCAGGAATCACTTCCTAGCAAGGTACAGAATATCCTACATTTCCTTTACTACAGATTTCAGACCTTGATTAAACACTCATGAGCTTCCAGCAACGACTTTCTTTTCCTTTCTCACACCAGATAACATGGTCCTGCACTACCTTGCATTTTTTTGCAAGGGTCTTCAGAGGAAGAAAATGAACTAAAAAATCCCTAAAATAACAGACTTAGCCAACATCTCAGTCATCTGGCAGGAATCTAGGATCAGTGAGAATGGAGTATTTACTGTTTCTCCTTTAAGAAGCACAAAAGATGTCACTTCTGGTTTATATAACTCTCCCAAACAAGTCTTTCTGAAACAAGGTTATTTAATTAGCAAATATAGTGGATTTTGTAAGAACTAGATGATGTAACACCTTACTTATCTAATCCAGTGTGACCTGTAGTGACTTTTGTATATTTTCCTACAAATTTATCACAAGAAGGAGAATTTTGGCTCCCGATACACATGGGCAGTCCCATGAGATAGTGTTTTCTTTTTTTTTTAATTCTTTTTTGGGAGGGGTGGGAGGTAGAAAGATAAAGAGGATGAGAGATTGTTTCACAGAAAAGCACACTTAAGCTGCAACCTTGAAATTATAAAATCTATCTCCAGCTCTTCTTTTGAATCACACTAATGTTTTGGACCTTTTAGGAAGAAAAGTCTCATATCTGCAGAAGTTGGTCTCTTTTATTAGGAGCTAAATAACAGATAACTGGCAACTTCCACAGGTCACTTTCTGGCAGAGCTGCAAAACTCTCAGTCCAATCAGAGGAAAACCTGGCAGCTTGCACTTTTTCTTCCACAGTTGCTCAGAAAAGACTTACTAGATTAGGTAATTCTGTAAGTTACGCTGATTCATCTTAGCTGTGACACGTTCTGTGGCTGAGACCACACAGGCTGCAACAACTGCTGCTGCATCAAGGGAGGAGGATTTGGTCTTTTATTCAAATTTTTGGGGCTCGTATTTTTAATTTTTAATTGAGACTGATCCCTTCAAGACAAAACAGTCAGGACCTGCCTGTGGTGTGAGAAATAACCAGAGCAATGCTTCTTCAGCCAGGAATGAACATCTCAGATCTGGGTGGATGCCCTTTTCCTTTCACCACATAAATAGTATGTCAGCAAAATACCTTCTTAGTTGCCCTTTGTGGTTTGGTTTATCAAGAAAAACTTTCATTCTCACTTAACGGGTATCTGACTAGAGTTTTAACATCACCGTATAAGTATAAGCTCCAGTTCCCACCATCACAAAATCTCTGTTGTGGAGTTCTCACCCTGCCCTGTGTGTACTGAGGAGCTGACCACACCAGGGGTCAGCTCATGCTGGGATCCCCCAGAAGGTGTTTCCACAGAAGAAGCTGCATTTCACTGCCTTGCTGCAAACACTGGGCAGTTTACAGCTTTTTAAGTTGTCAGACATATGCTGGATGCCTACAGAATGGACTAAAGGACAACTGTAAGGATTTGGGAAGCTGTTACATTACTTTTGATGTCTCACCACTGCTTCGCGAGGTTTGATGTTGCCTGTACTGCTTATTACAGTCATTCTGATGCTTATAGACAAGAAAATCCAGGGAAAATGCCTTTTTTTTAAAAAAAGAAAGGTTATTTTTCCTTTTTTGTAAACACATAAAAAAGGATCCATACAGCTGATACTAAACTAAATTCACTGTGGCCTTGTACAGTAGCTTTTGCTCATATAGCATCTAATGGAAAAGCTAATTGACATTCTGTCATTTCTGTTTCAATTAACCGAACTCACTGATGCCGCCCTCTAGAATTCGTGACAGCTGATCTATTTCCAAAATAAACCAAGGACCTAAATTTATTTGCAAACAAAGATTACCTCATTCTGGAATCCATGCTAAGCCTTTTTTCTGTCCTCATACACTGGTACAAGAGAAAATGTTAAGAAAATACTTTCAAACAGTTAAAGATCAAAAGGGAGACTATATTCCACAGGAAGATCATGCTTGAGAAAAATTAATCATAGGTAGTTTCAAGTGTTTTAGAAATAAATCAGCACCTTTGAGAAAAACCAGCATACTGGCAATGAAGACAGGAATTCCAGCAGAAAAACATAGTAATTATGGATGGTATGAGAGCATTTCAAGAAGAAAAATATATTACAGTAAAAATTCAGAACTTTTATATCATCATCCATGTAAGCATCTGAGAGCATGCTGAAATAATTAGTGAAGGAAAGGAAAAGAATGCCAACCACCATTTCTTGGACAATGCAAATGAGAAGCCCTACAGAGATCTGTCAGGGCACCACAGACGCCTGTTCCAGGCGTGTCGAGAGGTCCCCAAGTGGATGATGGTAGGATCTGGCATCCCTGGGGCACTGGGGCAGCCACAGCCCCGGGGTGAGGCCAGCACTGGCCAGGCATGGTAGGAGCTGTGGCTCAGGTTGGGGCCAAACAGCAGAGGAGCAGCTTAAAAGCAGCTCCCACAAGCAGGGGCCGTGGCTTCCCCAGCATCCCCAGCCACAGAAGGCAGGGGATGTTTCATATTTCCAAAAATTTCCATGTTTCCTCCACGATGGGGAAATGCATTCAGAGCCCCACCATGAATGGGAAATCCCTGTGGAAGTTTGAGAAATGTCTCAGTCTTCCGCTGAGACTGGACATTTCTGCCTATGTAGGGATGTATCAGTGCTGAGCAATACTGGGTTGGATAGGAAACCAGGTACGTATTTCCAAAGATGCAAGAGAGCAGTGTGAAAATAAAGATTTTCATTGGGCAGGTGGTTTCTGCCTGCATGAGATTGGAATTGGTTGACAGAACTGTAAAAGCTTCCACCGCAGGATGAGTGTGTGTGTGCATAACAAAAATCAGGCACGCTCAGTGAACCAGCAAATAATCCACTGTCACTAGCACGGCTATTAACCATCTGCAGGGATCTTTTAGTGTTATAAAGTTGGACATGGAAATGTGACAAATGGCCTTATTACTCAGGAGTGCCTTTTATGTTGCATTAAACATGCAAAATGTATTTAGAATTAAACATCTGCTTACAGCCAAAATGCCTTAATTTTGTCTACAGGTGATCTCTACCAACCTGAGTTTTATTGGGAAAGGGGCATATACATGGTATTCAGCAAACAGAATGATGCACCTGTATTATTGTTTTAGTAGATTTAAGTTTCTACTGTCTCGTTAGTATTTTGTTTGGAATGTAATACACTGGCAATTACTCCCTTTGCTCCCTTATTAATATTTTAGAACTATATCATCTTGTTTTCCTCAGAGGTACAGGAAGCAGCAAAAAGGAAGAAACTCATCATTGAGCTGTTTTGTTCCTCTATTTATGGTACAGGTCAATGTATTACGGAAACTTTTTGAGAAAAAAAAAAAAAGAAGAGCAGTGTTTGGCTTTTCAATGTGCAGTAACACAGTGCTTCCATTCCTACAATCCCCCAAGCAGTTTGTTACCTGCACACCTTATTCCTCTGCAACCTCTTCTGTACGTAAAGATTTGCATAAAGTGTTTATCTTGATATATAATTAAAAAGCCAAAACAACCAACCAACCAAAAAAACCTATTCTGTCTACTCCCTGCACATTTCTCCTCCATTCAGTCAAACATCTTCCTCATTTTTTTTTGTTCCTGGATGTTCTACCTAGAGCTGATTCTCCTCAGGTAAAAGAATTGGTTGGAGTTTCCATTATTTTATTTGGAAGAAAATGTTGCACAGTGCTGAGCTAGTGTGGTGGAGAAAAGAATGTACCTGGAACAGAACAGAGGAAAATAGAGGAGCAACAAGTCCTGTTCCCTCAAGAGTTGTACTTCTCCTGCCTTTTCCATTGCCTGCTGAAAATGCAATTCATTTCACTGTCCCACAGTCTTATTACTTCGGTGTTATTTTTATCCGTATCACTGTTCCTTATTATTTGTCTTGTTATAATGCCTAGATACGTCTGCCAAGATCAAGACTGTACAAATACGGCCTGAATCTGCCAGTAAAATGTCGCATATTATAATGGAAGAGGTAAGAACAAGAACAGAGAAAGCAAACATTATTGTTTCAGTTTTATGTAGCGAATAAGCCAAACTAAGGGAGATGTTCTCATATCTGGGACTCTAGTGCCAGTTTGAATGTCCCACTGTTCCCAAAAGAGATGGCAGATGTGACAGCCACAGCCCTCTGGAGGCTGTTGGACACACGTCTGGGAGTGCAAAGAGCTGCCTGTGTTTAGGCAACCAGATGCCTCTGTTCAGCCCACTTGAGGTCACTTGCTCAAGGTTGTTCAAGAAACGCAGAGCAAAGCTGTGCTTCAACATAAATCTCACAATCTCCAGTTCACTGTCTTAATCACAAATTAATTCTTCCTGGTTTCAGCTTCTCTTTTTTTCTTTCTCCCAACCACCTACACTACTGCTGTTATGAAGCGAATTATCCTTTCTTGCTTTAAATTTTTCTTCTTTCTGTTTCGATCTTTGATTTTGGCTCCAGTCCCCCTCTCTTGCTCAGCAGAAGGCTGAACGCTACTTCGGTTGGAGGCTGTGTAACAGAATGTTCTCCACCCCTTCTGCTCTTTTGTTGGCATCTCCTCCCACCCCCAGCATGCCGAACAATTCCAATGCTCTCTGAAGCGCAGGGATCGATAGCCTTTGCAATTCTATTTTAGCCAGCGTGCCAGTAGCTCTTGGTAGACAGGCAAACAGGTGATGTATTGAAAAACTCATGTCTGTGAAATACCCACTCACAATCAGCTCTCCAAGTTATTACATATGTGTGAAAAAAAAATTCTTCTGATTCATGTCAGATGTGTTTCCTTTTAAGAGTCATGTTATACATTTATTTCGGGCAAGATTAGGTAGAAAAAACGGACCTTCTTAAAGCACTCTATTATTCTCTATAGTCACATCTTTCTTTCTTTTTCTGTCACTAAGAAGTCATTCCATTTCTGTGTTGACATTTTTATCTTCTTTTTATAGCCTTTCCAAAAGCCATGTCACTTACTGAACTTTTGCTGACAAACAAAAGGAAGAGAAAGAAAAACGGCATAAACCTCCACATACAGCAAATGGCAAGGGCACGCTGTATTACTCAGATATGGTTGAATAACTTTTTAGCATTCATTTCTCACTTCACTCCTTTAGTTCCACTGTCTTTTCCTTCTGGTTTTCCTTTCGTTCTCTTCTACCCGGTATTTTTGATTCATCTGTTTGTTCTGACATTTCCTTTTCTTTCCTGTCATTTTTTGTGATTACCTCTTCTTTCCTTAGAATTCATCTATTTGATTAGTTCTGTCTTTGCTTTTGTTTAGCCTCTCTGGCTACCCCTTCAGGTATTACATTGCTATGAAAAAAACTAAATGTAGAGAATTTCCTAACTCCACAGCATCTGCTGTTCATCAAAGTGTCTCTGTCAATGTGCCATTTTTCGCTTTACATTATCAAATCTGGACAAATCCCTGTTATTTACCTACTTAACAACCACCTTGTGAACAAGTGTAATTTTAGGGTTGGACCATCTTGTTCTAACGCCAAGCTAAATGGCCACCACAGGCTTAGCTAAGGTAGAGCTGCCAGAAAAATAGATTGTCATGAGAATGGGAATTAGTGGCTGATGAGAAAAGTTATAATGATACTTCTTATTCCACTATAAGAAGCCATCCTCCAAATATACATTTTTTTAGAGCGATACTGAAAATAGCATTGGTGTTCTTTGTCCTTAATGTATCTGTTGCATGGCCTCCATAACAGACGCAGACTCTAGGGGGACTGAAATGGCTTTAACAGCACCTTGCCCCAGTCGGTTTGAATGTCACTCTCCTGCAATATGGGTCTGATGCTTTTCTGCCAACAGCACATTGCTGAGCTGGTCTCCAGCCAGATCGAAAGGTCGGAGCAGGTGTTTGAAATATACTCTGCAAGCCTCTCTGGAGAGCTTGAGAACCACGCGATGCCATGAGATCGTGGGCTGAGGAGTGCTGCTTTGGTTCTGTGTACTGCTTCGGTCTTCTGATAAAATGTCCTCACCAAGAAAGCCACTACTATCACAACACAGCCAGTGAAGGCACTGGCTGAGCTCATCAGGTACTCCCTCATCTTAAGACTACATATAAGCAGCCAATGAGGGAGACGTGTGATTTCATCACACTTTGGATCTAAATGTGGCTATGGAAAAGCATATGGTTTCACAATTGTTTTTTTGGTTTTTTTAGATTTTATTTCTCTCTCCTTCCCTGCACAGACAGTTGCTGTCATCTTCACGAGATCAAATGTGCACTGGTGTCATACTTGATGCCGAAATTCACACCTACTTTCCTTCAGCAGCCCCAGCCAAACTTTAAAGATTTTCTAACTGCTGAGGATTTTTTTTTAGAAGGTCTTTGATCATGATGCTTTTAGCAGATTTAATTTTGAAAATGAGGTGATGTAATGAATTAAAGAAAAAGGAAAAAAAAGGCCAGCCACAGAAGACTGAGAGAGCTACTGTTTCACACCCAAAGAACAACTGTTGAATATTCGTTCTGCCACCTCCTGCAGCCAAAACCCGATAAAGTAGAAAGATGTGTAGGCGTCTCCTGAAGGGCCGCGTCCTCCGGCGCCGGGGGGCCGTGGTTGAGGAGCCCCCTGAGCGCTGAGCGCCGGGAGCAGGGCCAAGAGGTGGCCACGAAGGGAAGGAAAGGCAGTGCCCGCGGGGCGGGGCAGGGGCCGCGGCCGCCGGGCTGAGGGGGAAGCCGGTGCAGAGGGCAGGAGCGCCGGGGGGCGGGCGGGAGAGCAGGCAGGGACCTTCGTCCCGGAAAGGGGCAGGGGTTTCGCCCGGCTGGGCAGGCGCCGGGGCGCTGGCGAGGGCGGCGGCTTTCCCG
>VZTA01009033.1:0-141335 GCA_013398855.1 Mohoua ochrocephala | reverse complement strand
GCTCGGAGAGCGGGGCCGCCGGCGGCGACAAGCCCGAGACGCGCTCGGTGTGCAGCAGCAGCGAGAGCGGCAGCGGCGGCCACGCCGGCGGGGCCGGCCCCATCTGCAAGATCTGCTTCCAGGGCCCCGAGCAGGTGAGGAGAGGGGCCGGGGGCGGGCGGGCCGGCACCGCCGGCACCCCGCACACCTTCCGCACCCCCCGGCTCCCGGGGCCGAGCCCTGTCCCTGGTGCTGATCTCGGCGTCGCTCCCCGGCAGGAATCGCCCTCCCCGGCGGCGGCGGCTGTGCGAGCCCGGGCTGCCGCTGTGCGAGGTGGATGTGGCAAACGCCTGGGGCAAACCTGAGCCGGCGCAGAGCTTTGGGAGAATTCAGGGGTTTTGCTGTGTCTGGCTTGCACGCTGGGTGTCCTCTGGCCCTCGCGCTCCCTGGTTCACCTCTGAGGGACTCTACACAATACGAATTTCTCAGGTTTCTGTTAGACTTTAAAATGAGAGTGTTAGCTTACAGGTAATGCTGAGAGGACCTCCAAGTATCATCTCTGTCGTGACATTACTAGGCATAATATCAGCAATGGATCTGTAACTAGCATTTTATAGTTTGTCTTGGAGTTGGAAAGAAGAGAATAGCTGATTTATATAATACAGAAACTACTGGGGGAAGCGCTTAGTTACATTATTTAAGGTCTTTCCTGACAGCTGGCTAGCTGGACAGCCCAGAGCCGTGGTTCTCTTGGAATCGTGACGTCACACATTTCTTTCCGAGTGATGACTGCAAATAGCTGTTGGACAAATGTATCCAACCACTTTTGGTACCTTTTGAGGTATTTGAAAGGGCTAATGGTACTGTTGTTTAATGCATGGTAATACTTCAGTCGTTTTGCATAGGTACGTGCCCATGTGTAGACAGCTTTCTGGCTTTTCTTAGTAGAAGCAGCTAGATATTTTCAAGATAGTTACATTTTTGAGTATTTCGTAGCCAAAAAGACATGCTTTTTCACATATTGAAATTGAGACCAGGTCATTGTTACAGACCCCTAAATATTTCGATATTGAGTGTACATGTACGTGAAAGGTTCCTTTAAAGTTGATGTTTCTGTGTTGCCTTTCCAGGGTGAATTGTTAAACCCTTGCCGCTGCGATGGCTCAGTACGATACACGCATCAGCTTTGCCTGTTAAAGTGGATAAGTGAAAGAGGGTCATGGACCTGTGAACTCTGCTGTTACAGATACCATGTTATAGCCATTAAAATGAAAAAGCCTTGCCAGGTAATTTGTTCTTTTAAAAAAAAAAAAAAAGTGTTTTCAGTCATTTTTTAAAACAAAATGATTCTTGCTTTTACTTTCAAGGTTTTTGGAAAATACAGCAGAAGATCCTATATGCCTCACCAGCTAGCACTTGTACCCACTTGAAGTTGGTTTTTAAGACCAGTTACATATTAAAATGTGTAGTGATTTGGTTCTATTTTGTTCTTCTAGTTTTTGGCTTGCATTTTGTAGAAATGGTCTTTAGAGATTGGTAAATTCCGTAAGTGGTTAAATCATGCTGAGATGTGACAGAAAACTTGGATCTCCCAGATTCACTTTCTAAACTTTAAGCATGTCCTTATTGTTTGTTAAAAACTCACTCAGAGGTTGATTTTGTTCATTCTTCAAGCTTGGGGTCCAGAGAGGAGAAGTGAAGAAAGCTTCTGTTGTCTATGTGTTCATCTACTGTAAAAAACTAAAAGGAGGTGACTTTACAGTCTTGGCACGATTCAGAGTAGTGGAACACTCTTATAGTTCTGTCCACCAGTAGCTGTTTCAGAAGCTGAAATGTGCAGTAACATTTTCCACAGCTCCGTTTCAGCAGCATCAGAACATGCAGCTGGAAGTTAGAGCATTGTAGTGGTAGCATGTTCAGGGAGAGGCGGGGGAGAAACTCAAAGCTCCAGCAGATCTCTTAGGGAAGCCTTAATACCACTTTGCATATCGGAATTCTTTAGAGGCTTTAAATTCCATCCTGGAAATTGTATTTTATAACATCTGAGGAACACATTTAGTAAGATAATTGTATCTTTTTTTAGTTTTGATCCTAAGAGCTTAGAGATGATGGAGCTCTCAAAGACCAGAGCACTTGGGTCATTTTTCTGTGCCTGCGTTTGATTGGAGTTTTATAGAAAAGACATGGTTGGATGGTAATGGCAATTGTGTGAACGTGATAAGCATTCCTTGGATACAGGATATCTGGAGTATTTGCTTATGGCTGTTCAGATTAGGGGCAAGTACTTTCAGAGGCAGTGGACTTCAATTTTCTTCCTTTATAAATCCTCAAAGGAAAGTTTTTGGTAAACTTTACTGGATAGAATCTTTATGATGTAAAAAAGTAAAGGATTTGTAAAACACTCCAGAAAATGAAGGTGGTAGATTCTGTTTCTACACATACATGGTTTGGCATGGGGTTTGATGCTTTTGGCTTTTTTTAACCTTTTAAAAATCTTTATTTCTTGCATATCCACAGCAATCTCATCCTTTTCCTAGCGAAGATTATGATAGCAATAGTTTGCAGTTACAGTATTTGAAAATAGTTGTTAAACAGCAAAGACATGACACAGTTGCCTGCGGAGAAGCATCTAGTACTATTTGGGATGTCCTAAGGTAGCCAAAATACATACACAGAATAGCAGATATGACAGAACTTATGAGGGATTCTGGAACTGCAGCTGGAGGCCAAGTGGATATTAAAGGACATCTGAAATGTCATTAGATATCTATCTGTGGACAGCAGAATCAAGCCCAATTCTGAAGACCAACTGTTCAGTTTCTGTGGAAAAGAGAAGCAAAGAAGAGTCGATAGATGACACAGTAGGCAACAAAGTTTGGCCAAGCTTACAAGGGAAGTAGAAAGAAACTGAAGAGACAAAAGTTAAATGCCATTCACTGCATGAGTTGTCACCTTTTTTTTCTTTTTTCTGGTAGGGGAGGAGGAGGGAAAGAAACCAGATTCCTGTTTCTCTTTCAATAGCTTAATACTTGATTTATTCTTAACCCTGTCTTTCATTTTTTGGATAGGTCATTTAAGTCTGTCCTTTCTTATTCTTGACAAAATAGCATACAGAAAGATTTCATGGAGCTGCAACTCAAATAATAAGTTAGACATACAATCCCGAGGTCAAATTCCTGACACCCAAAAGATGACCCATCTCTTTGAAGGAGCACAGTAGTACCTTTTCTCAGTCTCCTACACAGAGCACTCCTCTTGTAGTTACAGAATCTAAAAGGAAGTCTCAAAACTGCAGTCGTCTGTGTAATTTTATAAGGGGAATCAGTCTTAAAATGTGCTCCTTCCTTCCCCATATTCTCGACTGTAACAGTATTGGCCATTTTTAACAGCTGTCTTGGCTTAAACTTTTGGACAAGTTCTGAGTTGTTTTCTACACTACACATAAGCTCATTTTAAGGTAACTTTCTGGTTAATTTTGGCAAAAAGCTAAGGCTGAGACCATTTCAATACAGAAGGAATTTAAAACATCTTCAGCTGAAGTAGGGAATGTACTTAAAAGTTCCCAAAAAAGGAGGACTTCTTGCGCTACATTAGACACAATATTTGGACAAAAGTAGTATGTCTCAGTCCATCTTCCAGCATTGTCTCTACCAGTCTTTTACATATTAGAACTTTGTAGGCAGCGTCATAGGAGAGAAAATTGGTGCTATTAAACAAAAATAGCTTTTTCTCAGGTGAACGCAGATTTACACCAGGTCTATGCAAACTTGGTCTATTTACACTCAGGTCTATGCAGATTTACACCAGCTCTTCTGGTTTGCTTTCAGCTCATGTACATAAGGAAGGTAACAATGTGTAGGGACTTCAGAAGTAAGAGATTTTTCTATGTTTTCATTCAGAACATTGGAACAGATGTGGATATTCCATTTAATATCTAACATGTTCTATGGCTTCTTTTGCTTCATGGAAGGCAAAGTAATCCCCAAGGGGTGCCTCTTTTTGGGCAGTGCATTCAAGAAACAAAATATTTCTATTCCAATAGAAGCTTTTCCAGTGTCACTGTTCTAGTTCCAGTTTCAGCAGCTACTACATAATTTACTTTTAAGAATCCAATCCTGGAAACACATAGATTTTATTATAGGAATAAACCTTAAAACACTAAAAAAACCCCAAATGAACCCATGGGCTAACAGTGGAAGATGAGCACACAAACAAGTTGATGACGTCTGATATGATGTATAACAGAGAAATGCAGATGTGGAAGTTTTTAGTGTCCTTCTTAGGATTATATCAGAAAAATGTATTAAACCTTGCACTAGTCCATTAACGAAAGCACATGTTCGTGTTGCTGGACTTGCTCCTTTTGGCAGGGTGGAATTTAATCCAGTAATAGACAGGGCTATGTTAATAACTAGAAACTTCCCTCCCTCCCTTCCTCCCTCCCTCTCAAACTATAATGAAGGGAGCTGGAACAAATACTGCTTTGGGCAGGGAGTTTTGGAAGGGTTTTTCGAAAAGACTTAAAAAGGAGAGACAAACTTCAAATGTATGACTTGGAAATTAAACCCACTTAGAATTAAATTTTAGATTAACAAAGAGAAAGAAAGCTCAAAAAGAAATATTTTTTATTAGTTTGCTAAGCTTATAATTTGTACAGGTTTCCTTCCTAGGGGAAATGCATTCCTAAAATAAATAGAAACACATTGTTTTATTTTTATTGGTGCTATCTAATTTTTAAGCTGTTAGGAGATTAGTTCACTAGAATTGCGCATAAGTATGAATGTGTATTGAAGAATGTCAGTGCTCTTTTAAGATTCAGAAATATTGGAATAAAAGTGGAATAGAATCATGCAAAGATTGAGAATATATACTTTGGTGCTAAAATCTGTCATTTCCATAAGTGAGTAGTAAAGATATTTAGAGAGTAGCCTTTTCTGGACTGTTACTGTAGTCTATCATAAAATCATGTTCCATTAGATGTTTTAATAAATCCTGTTCATTAAAACATTATATTCTGGTCCTTTGGTGAAACGGACCTATTCCGAAAGTGATGCAGTAGATGGATGTGCTAATTAAAAACCCAGTTGTGTGGCAATTCAACACCTTTTCTGACATCAGAAAAATCACAAAACTTATTTTAAAAAGTAAGTGCTTACTTGTTAGGCCTGATTTCTTAAAATAGAAAAAAACTAAGGTGGTGCTTTTCAAAAGGTAAGGTCTCACTTTTTGAAATTTCGTTAACGTGCGTAATCCTCGCTCATTTGAGTAAGCTCACTGGCATGGACTAGATAAGCATGAGCAAAGCTCTGTAGCAGACTGCAGGTTTGTGAATGCATGTTACATTAATAAGTGCCAAAGTCAAGTTCTTCAGATGCTTCAGTATGGAGGCCAGCGTCCAGGAAAAATTGTGCAGTTAATGTTTAGTGAAAGTTTTTGCTAATGACTGTGCTCAGCTGGATGACAGCATTGAGTTTTTCTTGGCGTAACTAAGAAGGGGAAGGGGACAGGGCTGAAATCTCCAATTACGCGTTCTAAACCGCCCGATGTACTAAGAACAATTGATGTCACTCCCTGTACTGAAGATCCAGAAGGATACATTGTGCTATTCCGTATGTCAGTGGACAAAAAAAACCAAAAAGGATTGTTCCAATATTGGACAATTTACAAAGAAGTTTGAAGAAGAGATAAGGGACAAATCTATGGTACACTAGCCTTGGTGCCGAGACTCCTGGTACACTAGCCATTTCTAACTATAATTGAGTTTTTGGCATCTCAAATGGGATGAGTTTTAAGAGGCCTCTTGAAAAGAAAGTAATGCAGCTTTGCAGGAACCCTTTGAATGTGAAGGCACTATATAAGGGCTGTTGGAAAATAAAATATTTGGCTGAGATAGGTATCAGGAACGGAATGGAAATGAGATTCAGTGCCTGAGTAGTCATTAGAAGGTAATTAATATGTCAATAAATGCCTGGAGGGACTTAAAAAATCAAATCAAGTCTTTTTAATTTCATATGATGGAGAAGAGAGTCCATCATAGTGGAGAAAGAAGGCCAGTAACATGGTCAAAGGAGTGGACTAAAAGGAATTGTATTTGAAGCAGTTTTGTACTTGCTGAGAAAATTACTTTTGTCATGAGCTTAAAAGATGTGTTACAGTAATTGAGACTTAAGATAAAAGGGATGATGAGAAATTAATTTTTTTATTTATGAGTAATCTTAGATATGCTACACAGAAAGCACATGCAAGTTTTAGAAATGCTGAGAACAGGAGGATCCAAATGTATATTTAAATTTAAGATAATTCCTGGGTTACAGAACAAATTCATTTATTGGAGGGACAAGTCTATACTGCTTGGGGAAGGCTGGGACATGAAAATCCTAGAGATTTTAATGAACCTAATAGTAAGGTAAGATCTGTACAAAAAGTGGTAGAAATAGACTAATGCTTTAGTTTTAACAGGAGAGAGAAATCTGAAACAGAAAACTAGATGTCAGTCATTAGCATAGATATAGTAGCTGTACTTCTCACACTCAGTTTTTTGTAAACATCTGCTTTTGGCCACTTCTAGGGAGAATTTACCAGACTAGATAGACCTTTTAATCTGATACACTGAGAGTCATCTCAGTGACTGCGTTGGGTAGATGGTGATTATAAACAGTTCTCAGTAGTGTGCTTAATGAGTTTAGAAACAAGAGGTTAGCAGAGCTGTTAGAGAGGGCATTTGAGGGTTTTTTCTGTGCTGGGAAAGGCAAAATACATTTTCTGTTTACTTTCTGTGAAAGATGTGAAGGTAAATGAGAGACTGAAAAAGAGAATTGAGTAAGCAAGTGTCAGCGGTGCAGAGTACAGAGAGTGTAGAAGAGAGGACGGTAAAAATTTCGCCACCAGCTTAAAAAACAGGAATGCAAAAAATAGAAGGCATCAAAGAGAAAATTCTGATGGGATAATGAATTTCATGTTGTGGTTTCTTTGTTTTCTTGTAATTAATGCATAGAGAGACTTGGAAACAAAAGGAGTAGAGAACTGGCAAATAAAGGCAGCAAAAAGGTGTAGAGACAAAAGTCAGTTTAGCTTGAGAAAAACATTTGGTTGGCCATTCAGATGAGGAAGCACATTTTTTTCAGAGCAAGTGAGCAGGCCACTGGTGCACTGCTAGCACACTAGGAGCTGAATATTTGGCTGTTCGCATATGGAGCTGAAGGAGCGCAAGGTGGACATTACAATGGAAAGGAGGATCAAAGCTTTAGAAACTAGAAAAATGGATAGAATTGATAACTAATGACGAGTGAGAGAGAACAGAGGATGGAAGAGTATCATAAGTACTAACGATCTGAAAGTCATGAAATAATGAAGAATAATAGGTGACCAAAGGAACTGGTTCTGTCATCACAGTGAGAGTTGGGTAGGGATAGAGAAGAACTAGTAACAAAAGACTAGATATTGACAACAAGTACTGAAGTGTGTTTGTAAGTGATGAAGAGAAATTAAATTCATCTTAAGAGGTCAGAGCAGGCATCAAATGGGAGCTGAAGACATCAGGAAGGAATATAGGGGCTTACAGAGAAAGTCAAACAGTTTAGCAGTTCTGTCAGACTTCTAAGTATATACTAAGGTATATACAAGTAGAATATAAAATAAAAAAATCAGAGCATACTTTAAGAAAAGAATAGTATTAAAAGTATGTGGGTGTGTGCCCCTCATATGTTACTCTTTTATTTTCTGTAGCTTATTAAAAAAGCAATTGCTTTCTGTTTTTATTTTGTGAGATGTGTAGATAGTGCTCAAGGCAGTTTGACTGCTAGAATAGTGTGAAAAAACAGTGCAATGTAAACTGTGAACAGTACTTGGAAATAATTTTTTAATTTCAAGTGTCATCCTGATCTAGTGGTAAGACATATAATATAGATTTCAAGAGTGGCATTATCTTAGTGTATTAAATGGTGGGTTAACTACTTCAAGGAAAAAGGGTGGATTCCTTCAGCCTAAGATTTTCATGGGGCAGAATGACTGGCATGAGATACAGTATGAGGTTGTTTTTCAGAGGAAGTATATGAATAACAGTTATTGCTGGAAATATAAGCATAAATTACATATTCACAACAGACTTCATCATTAAAAAAATCCAAAAGTAAAAAAAGATGTGAATGGGAATCAGGTTGCTACATACACATAGGTGCTGCCATTTGAAATGCTAAGAATATCTAACAATGCAAGGCTTAAGATATGGTGTCGGACCTGCATTCAGGAACCTTTGTGTTACTGTTTTTTTTGAATTTTCTGTTTGCTCGGGTGTTTTCCCAATAGCTTGATCTGCTAGAAATTTGTTTAGTGATCAAAGATTTCTGAGTTTTCACAATACAAATTTTTGTCTTTTTGTCATATGTCAAAAATCCTGATTATTCAAGTCTTTAACTCCTATCAACAGAAATTAGTGAAAAATACTGAAACCAAGAGGTGATAGTTTCAGCAGGCTTCTTCTTTTTCTTAATACGAAAAATCGTTAATACACAATGGTGTAATGCTTTCATACCACGTGTCTGTGATTCCTTACTTTATGCCGGTTTGGCAGTGCAGGTGCCTGCTTTGAGCACCAAATACTGTCATAACATCCTGAATTCTCTACCAGTCCGTGTTAGCTCTGAGGTGTCCCTGTAGTTTTATCCACAACTGAAATCTGTCAAAGAAAGTTTTATTAAATTAATTTTGAGACTTCCTTTTAATACTTCTTGGTTTTGTATGTTGGTCTGTTCTCACCGAAGTCTTCAGTGCTTCATCCCAATGACTGGCAGTCATGCCAACTTACTTCTTTCTTGATTTGCTATACTGGGGAGACAGCTTCTGCACCTATTGCACTTGGATTTTTAAAATTTTTTGTCCCATATGTAGATTCAGAATGGATGTTTGCTATTCATTCTGAAGATTCTTTCTCGGTGCTTCAGCAGTGTGCAGAGAATAGCCCTTGCCCGCTTTCATGCCTACAGTGCAACAGTGAAGGAACACTTTGACCTCAGCTCCTTTGAAGTACTTGTCTGAGTCAGAGCACCCTCATTGTGCGTTTTTCCTGCATGACTCTTTTCCCATGGGGTTCTTTGCTTCTTGTTTTAATTTATTTCAACTTTCCTTTTTATTTTATTTCTTCATTTCTTTTTTTTTTCTCCTCCGTTTGTTTCCATTTCAGTGAAGCTCATGGAGAATGAGTATTCCATTCTGTTTCCTTACCCCCTACTCTGTTTGTGTGTATGTGTCCCATTTTTGCATATTTTTGTGGCAGTGTATTCCCTCCAGGGCAGCCCTGAACTTCACCAGTTTTGTGACGAGCATATTCCCAGTACCGGAATGCACCGTACTGTTACCCACACAAACCATATGAGTCGATGGAGGCTATTTCCTAAGCTAAGGCTCATTTTTCTCATCCTTTGTGGCCAAAGAACAGATATAATAAGATAATTCCTTAGTAGTTTCACAAAGTCATGAACCATCAAGATTAAATACTAGCTAGCTTTACATGTATTTAACTACTCTCTTAACATTGGAAGCATATTGTTCCAAGCACTACAAGGATTTTGGAAAAGTCAAATTCCATAAAACTGGCAGCCAGGAAACTGTTTCTGAAGAAAATGAGAGGAAATTTCAGTATGCCTTCTTTTCTTTCATGCTAAGGAGACTCCTTCTGGTCCCTGGGCAAGGACGGACGGACAGAAAGTCTACATCTTAATGGAACACTTTATGTATCTCTCATTGCTTTATCTGAGCAATCTGCAGTTTACAATCTACTAGAGGTTGTGGTTACTCCCAGCACTTTATGTTCCTCTTTGAGTGACTAAATTCTGCATCTGTTTCAGGGCTGTTCTTTCATAGGAGGAGAGCAATATGACAAATTTTACTTGAAGGAATGGGCGTAACAGCTGATGTGAGCTCACTGAGTCACATCAGAATAACACAAACAGAGTATGGGAGACTTACACTTTCAGCCTTTTCCTGCACCTGCAGCACTGTTCATTCCTGTGACCACAAGAATCACTGTAAGCTCGAATCATTTGATGTCACCTTCCAAAAAGGACGCTTTGCCGGTATTTGAATGTACAAGC
The DNA here is from genome assembly GCA_013398855.1 of Mohoua ochrocephala. Classification (NCBI taxonomy): domain Eukaryota; kingdom Metazoa; phylum Chordata; class Aves; order Passeriformes; family Acanthizidae; genus Mohoua; species Mohoua ochrocephala. Next base: position 131,268 of record VZTA01009033.1, on the reverse strand, counting down.
TGACTTAAAATCCTCCTGAGGGTCACTTCCTCCTCACCCACCATTTTCAGAGTATTGCATATCATCTCATGGCCTTCTGGATGCTTGCACCAAATAGAAATTTGATTAGTAACTGATGCTTTTCTGGTATCTGTCAAACTTAGGGAAAGATCTTCATATCCTCCACTATCCAGTATAAGTAGAGGGACCTTCAAATATATCTTGTAGAAATGCATTCATGGGTGCATCATCCCTCTCTACAACTACCTGAAAGGAGGTTCCAGTGAGGTGGATTTGGCCTCTTCTCCCAAGTGAAGAACAAGCAATAGGACAAGAGGAAATGGCCTCAAGTTGTGCCTGAGGAGGTTTTGATTGGAGATTAGCAAAAATTGCCTCATCGAAAGGGTGGTCAGGCATGGAAACAGGCTGCCCAGGGAAGTGGTGAAATCACCATCTCTGGAAATGTTCAAAAGGCATGTGGATGTGGCACTTGGGAATATGGTTTAGTGCTGAATGCAGTGATGCTAGGTCAATGGTTGATGATCTTAGACATCTTTTGCAACTTTAAGGTTCTATGATCCTATAATCTCTGGGATTTCAAAATCCTCTGCTTCAGCCTGTCCTTTCCTTCCTATAGCCTTGGTTAAAAATCTAGAAAATATGTGAAATTGCTGGTTATTCTAGGGGAAATGTGCCTACTTTGGAGTTTCTCCACTGAGAATTGATGTCATGTACTCGAGTGTGTTCAGAAATTTGTGGAAAATCTATTGTGCATTCAGTGGGAAGAGTTTATGGCTGTTGGAATTTTAAAATCTTATCCTTCCCCTGGGCCTTTCCCTCCCGCTTTTGTAGATCTCACTGATACAACTGCTGTGAACCTAGCCCCAGCAATTAAACCTACAAGATCTAAGGACTCCAGTCTTCTAGTCTAGACTGTTTCAGAATAGAAAGCAGTTTCAGTAGTTTCAATACTCCCAGACGTCTTGGTGTTCATCATGTGACACAAGTGAACCTTTGTCTTCATTGTACACCTCTCATGCATCAGGTCCTCATGATAACTTTCAAAATTCTTCCTTCCTTGTTTGAGTTCAGAGATACAGGCTTCCAACCTATTTACTTAAAAATCATCTAGAATTGCTGCAGTGCTATATCCTACAGTCCTGTGTTAGTACATCTGAGGTGTGGATAAGAAGCCATATTTTTGTCCCAGTGTCACTCTCTCTGTTTTCATCACCACTTCTCTGGGCAACCTGTTCCAGTGTCTCACTACCCTCACTGCAAAGAATTTTTTCCTAATAGCTAATCTAAACCTACTCTCTTTTTGTTTAAAGTTGCTAAACCTCATCCTATCCTTACGCTCCCTGATAAAGGCTCCCTCCCTGTCTTTCCTGTTGTCCCTCCTGTAGGGGAAGAGAGTTTTGTAGACTATGTGTTATGATAAGAAAAAGAAAATTACTTTAGAAAGCTAAATTTTATTTACAAACTCAAATTCATGCGGGAATTTGCATGCCTCCAAAGAGGCAGTTAATTTGTACATCTCATGTTTGTTTTCATTACTAAAGGAAAAGCACTTTCAGAAAACTTCTGTATGTACTGGAAGACAGCAATCCAACTGCTCAGCCTGCCCGTGGCACTCAGCATCTCTGAAGGACATTGTGGGTCCAAAGTTGCGGCTGCTTAGCTTCCTGCTGGAGGATTCCACCACTGGACTTGGTTATCGTGTTGGTTGAGAGTCTGGGCTGCTTCACTTTGGTGGACCATGGGCAGGCATTCTCAAAGTGCCATTTTAAAAGCTGTTCTGTTGGGAAGCTGCTGAAGCTTGTTTTCACAGTCACAAGAAAATGCCAACCTTTCCCCTTCGACACCTCATTCCAAGTTCCCTGACTGGAGAAATGATGCATTCCTTCAATCTCTCTTCTCCCTTAGAATCCTCCATGAGTTAAGGGCAATACAACAGAAATGGTTCTCTTCAGTACAGCATAGCAAAACACTGTCTGGTGTCAGTATACTGGCCATTTTAGTGCTTTTTTTTCATATAGTTTTTTATTATAGTGATTCACAGTCAGTCTTCTCTAATTCAGAGTTGGATGCTGGATAAGTTACTAAGTCAGCCAGGACTGACTGGGCAAACCTACCTGAAGAAGAGTATTAGGTCATCTCTTTACCAGGTGTCTGAGCCACTTACCTCTTTGAGCCATGAGATCTTTACCTCTTTCACAGTCCTGAGACATGTTCCATTAGCTCACTCTGCAGTCACCAGTCTTAGATGCTCTGCCCTTTCTCAGCTCGCAGGCTTGATGTTTCCCAGAGTCTAATGAGTAAGTGAGAATTCCATCTGAGATGGAGAAACCTTCCCTGCTTTTAGACATCATCCATGTAAGGATGAGTTGCCCACAAACTCTGGATATCAAGAAATTTTTGTCTGACTACAGTGGCAGAACCAAGGCCTTTTGAAGATCTACTACCCTGTTTCTGTCCATTCAGAGAGGTGAAAAAGAATCATAGGATCATAGAGTGGTTTGGGTTGGAAGGGACCTTAAAGACCCTGTAGTTCCACTGCCCCCTGCCATGGGCAGGGATGCCTCTCGGTAGATGAGGTTGCTTAGAGTCCCATCTAACCTGGCCTCCAACACTCCAGGGATGGGACATCCACAACCCCTGTGAGCAACCTGTTGCAGTGCTTCACCACCCTCTGAGTAAAGAATTTCTTCCTATTTTTTTTTCATTTTTTTCAAGTGGGTAACAAGTTATTTCAGGGCTTATATCCTACAGGACCACTAAGGTGTTTTTCTGAGTGTCCTGAACTAGTTTCATCAGAGCTCAAGTGTTACTGTTAATAGTGGTAAGGAATCCAGAGATAGTGCTGACTGTAGGGTAGGACAATCTTATGCACTTCTGTTCTGAAAAGAAGACCAATAGCTCCATCATATGTAATCAGTGAATGTAAAGAGGGGACTATTGTCTAGAAACAACAAAATGTGACTGTGTTTATAGCCATAAATTTAGAAAATGACAGTTGCAGAACAGTAAGTGGTTCTTCCATAAGTGTGTTTTCCATCTGGGCAGCAGGTACTTCCCTTTCATTCTTTTTCAGTGCTTTTGGTATTTGAGAGAAACTGATGATATTTTTATTTTATATCTGTATTTGTACTGCAAGAGAAGGTGCATAGGTTATGTGTAAGTCATATACATACCATGAAGCCAAGAACAATTTATAGTTTAGGAATTTTCAAACACAATGATATGACTGGATATTAAAGTCTTTGGTATTGCAACCATTGCTTCTTGCAGCACTGTGATTGCTGATGCACAATGTAACAAGTCAGACAGCTGGGAATTTTCAGTGCTCGAAAGCATACTGTGCAATTTAATTTAATTACGCCAAGGGATTCCAGACATATTCATGATATGGTTAGAGAGAAATAGAGAGTTTCTGGTACAGTGTATACTATAAAGGCAGCTATTCTCTTTTTTTATAGATAGAGCTATAATATTAGATGATATGTAGTATCTAAATTGCCACTCTCTGTAATTAAGCACTACAGCTTGTATGTTTTTATAAAAATGGAATCTTATAAGTAAGTGAGTGATCAAAACTATGCCTACCCAAACTATTAGAAAAAATTTAGTACTAATTCAAACAACAGCACCTATTACTATATAGTTGTGATTATTTAGCAGTGCCTGAAAAAACGAGTGCAATTGACTTTTAAAATTTTGCTGTTTAATGTATACTTAAATAACAACTTAATAATAGAATATTTATTAAAAATAATTTTAACATAAATACATTATACAAATTCTTATAAATGTGTTATGCATATTTTTAAAACCTTCTAGTTATTATACATAATATATGTGATATATAAAACAATTATAATTAATAAATAACTTAATTCTTCCACTAGGCCAAATTTTAAAGCAGTGTATTATTTACCATTTGCACTGTCTAAAATTTTATAATTATGACTAACTTCTCTTTAAGTGAAGATTTATTGCTAATTTGATTGATTATAGGATCAATCTAATTGATTTACTACTCTAATAAATTACATTCAAATTGACTTTTAAAGCAGACTCTGGCCAGTTTCATACAACCCAGAGCCCAGGATTGTCTTCTTCATGGTTACATGCTAGCATATAATAGCTTGGTATTCTTACCATCCTGCATTCTAACCTTCGGCCAAGATACACATTATCTTACTTAGGGATTAGACAAGGCAACAACCTGAATCCAGGATCTATTTCTTGCGTCTTTTTGTTGCCCTTAAAATCTGAAGTACCCTTTGTTTCAAATCTTAAAAAAAACCCACATGAAATCAGGATTGCTTCTTCCCTCATGAGCATCTTCCAGATTTTCGTATGAAAATTCTGATTGCAGTCAGTCAATTAGTTTTTGCTCAGGGCCAAAAGGAGCAGGGGCCAGTATTTGTGTTCAGTTGATTTCTGGTGAGGTTGTGCCCTTCACTGCTGAAACACATCATTGCCATAGAGCAACAGGAAGAAGACTGAACAGGGAAGGTGCAGCTCCCGAACTAAAGGTGGGGAGTTACTTGGTTCCAGAACTGTTGTTCAACTATTGTGAATAATGTTGCTGCAGGATGCAGGGAAATCCAGTGACAATACATGGTGATGTTACTTGGTTGCAAGTCTTTGGATTCATAGAGTGTCTAGAAGCAGATCTCGGAAAGCTGTAATTATTATGTGCTTTAAACAAAACAATGCTTTACAACTAAACTGTGCTTATCCAATTGAATGTTTGTACATCTCTGTTCTTAGGATCCTCTTTCAGTTTTCTTTCAGTGAACTGGAAATTTTGAACTCTAAAATTCCAATTACATGGCATTTCTTTCACTTTCACTTAATTTCTATGGTTATTTTCCGTTAAAGCCTTTCCATGGCTTCTTTTTCTGCATCCAGAGCCCACTGAAACATGCCAGTGTCAGAAATAGTTCCTGATGCTTTCTTTGTACCATACTAAAATCATTTCCCTACTTATCCCTATGGAGATGATGTGAACAGAGTAATCAATTTCATTTGCTTTCCCTTTAGTTCAGTGAACATCTATGTATTGTATGGGAACTGGAAGTGTTCCAATAAATTACTTGGAAGAAGTTCCACTATTGAATATCCTGAATAACACAGGAATCTCAGTTATTAAAATAGTATCCTTAGAGGTGAAAGTTTAAAATCTTGCTTTAATTCAGGTGAACAATGGGTTTGAGGCAAGGTTCTCACAAGGGACTGGACCAACCATTAAGGTGTAGAATATTCTCATATAAACTCTCTGTGTTTCCTTTTGCATGGGTTGTAAAAATTATTTAATTATTCATGGAGTCAAAAAGACAGAGAAAGAGTAGCCAGCACTTTGGGAAAGTCAAGGTAGCAGACGAAATGGGAGTTTCAGTAAAGGAACCAGAATTAACACTTGAATACTTTCAACATGATAGACAAGAAGGCATCAACAGAAATGATCAAGAACAGATGATCCTTCTGTATAGTGACTAGTGTCCAGGGTATTTCTGTAGGAGATGTGTCTTCTGGCCCTCCATGCTGAGCAATTTTTTATATACATTTGGTGGGTGCATCAATATCATCATGAACTGCACAATCTTAGCCTCATGCTCAGCATTTTTTGAAATTTAAAAGTTGTCAACAGTTTTAGCTAGAATTTACAAACAATTCTTTTCCCAGGAGAGAAGGAAAAAGCAACTCCAGAACCCTTTCTGATACTGTTTGTGTTCAAAACGCAAACCACAGAATTGTATAGGCAAAAGGTGGTTTACCCTCCTAAGTGACTACATGGCATGAAAATTGTTAATACCTCCCTCATATCACTCGTTTATGATCTTGCTGAGGTTTACTTCCTCAGTGCAATTAAAATGAATGTTTTTTCTCTCAGTGTTCTTCCAGGAATGTGGACGTGACCATAACAGGACAGCCTGTGTTTGAGCTAAGATTTCAGTTTAGTTTCACAGATCAGGTTTAAGTTGCAGAGAATGCAACAACCATGGCAGGCTTTAATATCCTCCAGTCATTAATACTTAATTTTCAGATAATGCTATCAAAAATACAGTAGGTTGCAGTGACATTCAGTATTTCCAATAAAGCCGCAACAGAAATTGAACACTTCATACTGTACAGTAAGAATAGCATTTATTCACATAGAATGGTAATTTCATCTTCACCAAATATACACATCCATGGAATGTGCAAAATACCAATGAGCTAAGCCACTAAGCTAAACTTAGTTTGAGTCTCATAGGAGTTAAAAGTTAACTTGAGAGTAATTTACTTAACCTTACATGTTTCTCAGTTCCTCCAGGAACCCTCCTAGACTGTCTCCTCTCTGCTGTGTTGTGTATCAGCAGACATCTGTTCTTGTTTGTTGAAGTCCCCCATGAGAGCCAAGGCTAGCAAGCATGAGACTTCTCCCTGCTTCCTACAGAATACTTCATCTGAATCTTCATCCTACTTGGGTGGCCTGTAACAAACTCCCAGCAGGATGTCTGCCTTGTTGCCCTTCCCGCTGAATCCCCATAAACATTCAACTCTATCTGCACCGTCATTAAGCTCTAGAGAACCATAACATTGCTAACATTCAGGGCTGTCTTGCCAACTCTCCTTCCTTGCCTATCCCTTCCGAAGTTTTTGCAGGCATCCATTGCGGCACCCCAGTTGTGCAAATCATCCCACCATGTTTCCATGATGGCACAGTTTTCCTGCTGCCCAATGGCTTCCAGCTCCTGTTTGTTGCCCATGCCACGTGCATTGGTGTAGATGCACTTCAGCTGGGCTATTGATCCCACCACCTTTTTGGGGGGAGAAGCCCTAATTCCTACACGACCATTCTCAGGTGTTCCTCTAATCTATCAATAACTCTTGTGCCATTGCAGCCACATGGATCTTCATTCCTGCCTCCATTGAGATGGTACACCAAAGGACCTTTGTAGCACTCTGTCCCTCCAACACTGGTGTGCTACCCCCAGTCTGATCTCTAGTGAGCATGGCTTTATCCCTTTTCCCTTCAACTTTAATTTAAAGCTCTTTCAGTGAGTCCCGAAAACTCCTGTGCAACGATCCTTTTTCTGCCTTGTGATAGGTGTACCCTGTCTGTCACCAGCAGGCTCAACGTCATGTAAATTGATCCATGATTAAAAAGACCAAAATTCTGCAGGGAGGGAGTTGCAGAGGAGATTTTCCTGCTGCACTGGGCAGGAACTTGTCACCATTGTCCCCTGTCATTTAGGTCACTGCATTCTGTTGGACAGAGAGAGGGTAGGGAATCCTCCATATCACGCATTCTGTCTGCCCTTTTGGGCCTGTCCCAGGGAAGGTAGTTTACCACTCTCTTGACTCTGATATTCCTCAAACTACTTGCCTGCTCCTGGAGCTCTGTCACCAAGTGGAGTAGCTCCTGTTCCCGGGCACACCTCCCGCAGGGACGCTCACTGCTGCCGGCCCCTACTGGCACAAGAGCAGGGCACACTCTGCAGCCTGGCACCAGGATGTCAGCGTATTCCCACTGGAGCCCTGCTTGGGCAGTGGGCACAGCCTGTCACACAGTCCTGCAGTCTTGACTAATTCCTTTCATTTTTTGGCCATCAGCAAAAAATAGATACTGATAATTTCTCATAGAAAGAATAATGTAAGACTGATGTAGTTGGCATCACAGCTCAGCTTGTGGTCTCAGATCCCAATTCTAACGTCATGTAAAAAATCATAAAAGATAAAAGGTTAAACTGTTCTGCTTAGTAAGTAGTAAGATTTTGAAAGGTGAATGTAATAGATTGTGAATGTTTTGTACATTGACTAGGACGTCCGGGCTTCTGGGCAGCCAGAAATCCGAGATGTACCCACTGTAGGTGTAGATGTTCAATCAGTTGTGTAGATGCAGCAAGCCAACACTTCCAGGAACTGTCAACTAAATTGCTTGTGTGGTGCACAGATGGACAGGATCTGCACAGTAAAATGTTATGTTTTCAGAATGTCCCAAGTAAAATACTGGTGCAGCCTTCCAAGCTGACTGAAATGATGGAAATTACATACGGCCCAAACTATCTGTATTGATGAGCTCTCTGCCTGATGAAAAGATAATGGGCATCGTGACTCCAGGCACTCTATGTGTTAATAATGTATCAAAATAGGCAGCCATTAATGGTGGGCTGCAATTTTTGTGGCATAGATTATTTTAAGAAAAAGTTGTATAAATAGAAGCCTATAGCTAAAAATGACATTTCAAATGTTTGTGTGTGTGTGTGTGTTTGCACTCAAAACTGCATTTTCTGTCCAGCCTGGTCAGTAAATTAACTATCATTGCATACTGAATCATGTAGTCAACATGTGCTTACTGCAAAACATTTTAGAAACCCTAATTATCTAATCACATAGACTACCAACAAGAAAAAGTAAGGAACAGCCATTTCAAAAATAATTTGTTGGACTTAAATCAGTGTGTTCTTTTGCTTTCGTATGAGTTTTATTCGTATGTACACAGATTACAAATCCTGTAATACATAATGAATGACAGTAGGAAAGAACTTTTTCTTGTGAGAGTTGATTCTAGCAGTTAGAGCAATCTAACAAAATGTTTTTGAGGTATATTTGGTGTGTCTTCAGGTTAATCATGTTCTGTTACAATTGGTCACAGCCAGGCATTGTTGTTGCTGTTACGTAAAATATTCATTCCAGAGTGAGTGAAGGGAATGAGAGGTTTCAGTCAGCAGTGCCCATAATAAGCTGTGTTTCTGACAGAACAGAGTGGGGTAACCCCGTAGCAGCTCTTTGGTTTAGGGAATTTTGCTGGGTTATAATTGGTACAGTTGAAGCTGGTACGTGTTTGGGTAGCCATAAGGAAATGTCATATGTTCTTTATTGAGGATGTGGGAAAACCTACATTGCAGACATTTCTAATGCAATGTGTTCTAAGTACAAGCACAGTCTCGGTACTCCTTAGGTCCCTTTTCTGCCATGTATTATACAATAATGAATGGGCTTTTACAAGGCATTGTTAAAACAAAGCCAGGTTAATATTGATTTATCTCAGAGATGACAGACCTTTGAAAATTTTTCCATTTTTATGTTAGTAAGGACATGCACGTAACTGTATTAACTTTATTCTTTAACAATTAGTCCATCAAAGCAATATGTTTCCTTCAACTTCTGAAAGTCTCAACCTCAAAAATAAGGAATTATTTCCGTATATTTGTATTTTTGTTTGACAGAAACCTTAGAAGAAAAGAGAAGCAATGTTTCTGGGGTCAGAATTTGAACTCTAGAGTACCATTAATGCACTATACTCCCAAATGATTTATCAGAGGAAGACCAGTGGTAAATAAAAGTTTAAAAGAACCAAACATAATGAAGTGTCAGGAGAAGTAAAAGTCTAGAAAGTTTTCAAGGGCAGACAGTATTACATTAAAATCAGAAGCATTAATTATATTTTGTTTAAAGCACCATTTTCAAAGGAAGTTTTTGCCATCATTGTGCATTAAAATAAAATGCGTTTTTTTCATGGGCAACTGAGATGGCATGGTACATCATAACACTACAGATATGATGGGAAGGAATATGAAATGGGATCTTTTTTCATAGAAATTTAAATGAGGTTTTTTAAATTATTATATCTGAAACATGCAGTTTTATTATAGTTATCTAGATACAAAATATTTCACATTTTCTTTCCATTTCTAGTTATTGAGCAAAAATGGCAGTCTTTCTCATAATACTTATTTTTTAGGGTCATGTACTTTACAGAAGCTGACACTAAAATCCTGTCTAGATCTTTTCTAACTTGGCAAAATACTTAGCTAAAGTAACTGTTACTGATTGAGGAATGTATAGTCAGCAAATGGCAAAAACAAATAGAAAGTTATAATATTATTTATAATCATGAGCAATTAAAATTTTTGAGGTAAGTTATATGAAGAAAATGAGAAAAACACTAGTTGAAATAATGGATTTAAATCATGACACACTAATAATGTGATCATTCAATTTACAGTGTTAAATAATTCAGTCTGTTGGAGTCTAAATGCAATTTCTCAACATGAAGTATCACTGAATTATTTTTACTATATTATTTTTGTGACCTCTATTGTAAACCATTAATTTGACATTACAAGGTAAAGTGATTATAACAACATAGCCGTGAATACAATAAGGAAAACGATTTTGAGAAATCAAAGAAAGTTTAACTAACTTTTTATGCTATAATAAGAATCTTACTCTTAGAAAGAATTTTCTGTTCCTGGGTGTCTTTCAGTTGTATTCTCACATGTTAGCCATGCTGTGAGTGAGAGTTCAGGCACAAGCCAACGGTGTGGCCACAAGTCCAGTTCCTCTTCACAAGCCTTGTTATGAAATGCAAAGCAACCAAACAATACAGTCCCGTGCAGTTCATCTCATCTTCTAATGGCAAATGCTGGCTGTGTCCAAGAAAGGGGCTGAACACTCCAAACCCACCCACATGTGAATAACATCACAACTACAGAATACCACCTGCATTATGTGAAAAATACACCTGTCTCAGTAACACCTACTCGCTTTTTTATAATTTGTACCCAAACTCAGTCAAATTTAGGAGAAAAATAATCAAGGCAACCCTTTCCCAAGAGGCAATCTCAGGCTGTTACAAATCAAAACTTATTGGAATGGGGCAACGAGAAGGAAATTTCATTTGGGGTAAGTTAACCATCAGGAACATCCACAGTCTTCTTGCCATTAGCAGTAAGGACCGACAGAAGATGAGGTCCTCAAGCCCATCACATGTTAGAGCTGAACACCAATCCATCCCACCCCATCACTCCTAGGGTGCTGGATTCTTATGGCAGGCTACCAACCACAAGAAGGCAAGTTAGCAGTTTCATATAAAACTTTCTAGGCCACTAAAATGTCTTCTGTCTTACACACAGTCCTTCCTCATCCATCTACTATGGAATATCATCAATTAGTCTAACTTACAGATTATAAGTAATAGGGAGGAAAATTTCCTAAAATTTTGGAATTTCTTTGTTATTGCTGACCTTCATGCATACAGAGGTGGAGGACTAAAATTTCTTTTGTAGGACAAAGACAGTGAACACCACAAAGGTTAAAGTAGTTGGGTAATATAAAAAAATATCCAACCCTATTTTGGGGTTCTTGGGGTTTTTTTATTTTGACGGGGTTTTTGGTTTGTTGTTTTGGGGTTGGTTTTAGAACTGTTGTTTGATTTTTAAAGGCAGAAGAGTTAGGAACTACAACCTCTGGAATGCTTGTGCTATTTCGCAGTAATTGTAGTAATTTGATAGCATGCTAATATGCTGAATCTTTGGAATTACTGACTTTATTGAGGTTGAGAGATTCAATTGATTGCATTCTTGACAGACAATTAGCTGATCAGGAGAAGAGGAAAATAATGAGAATACATTCCTTAGAAGAGACTAGGAAGAGGTGAGGATCATATCTATGTTTCTTAGAACTTTTCAAGGTCAAGTTTTTCTAGAAATAAAGAATTGGGAAAACATAACAAAAGGCCCTCATGAAATGGAAAAAGGTGATAGGAGTGGTTGACTCTGAGGAAGAGGTATTGGTTTTCAGACGACACCAGAACAGGGACAAGCTTTGTATCTAGACTGCATGCTACATTACTTATCCCAAATGTTTGGATTGCTTTTCCTTTTGTTCATTACTGTCTTTGCAGAATAACTATGAGCAATCTAAGTTAAAAAAAAAAAAAAAGAAGAACATGAAATCAAAATACACTGAAGTGAGTTTAGGAACTTCTGCATTGCTGAAATTGCACTGTGACAGATCTGCTGTTTATTTCAGTTATTTAACAGTCTTTTCAATCTATTGTCAGCTTCTATGGATTTGACAGTGTAATATATTGTGTCAGTTAAAGCTTTACTTCATGTAAATGGGCTTTGATTTCAGGCATTCCAAAGAAATTTAATACAGGTCTGTCTCACGCTGATAAAGAAAGAAGATAGACATACATAACCCACAGCTTTTTTGACAGTTTTCTGCCAAGTCACACCATGTAGCTTCAGCTGAGAAATGAAAAATAATTTTGTTTAACATTACCCTATGGAGTTTAAAGAGAGTTCAATGAATTTAAGTCGTGAACTTCCAATCCTGTATACAAGTAATATCTGAGTCATGAAAAGCTCACACCATTCTGTCATGCATCACTTGTTAATGACCTTCTTTGACCTTATAAAAAGACTTAACAAAGGAAATGAGTATCCATACTTGTTCCACCATAAAAAGGTAGTATTTAGCATGAATAGCCCCATTCCAAACCCTCCAGTTCCATGAAAAAGCTAATCTGCGTTTCATGAGTTCATTATAAAAGAGTAGTATTTCAAGACAGGCAATTTACAAAATGTTATACATGTATCATTTTGAGCTATTATATTCAGAAGGCTGCAAGAAGAGAAGGAATGCAGCACCTCATGTGCAAGTTAGGCTACGGTAGAAAAGTTGATGGAAAAAGCTGAAATAGAAGAAAGGGACAGAGGACCCATTGCTCATCCAGGCTCTTCACAGTGGTACTTGATGGGAGGAAGAGAGTGTAAGTGGGACAAAAGAGGATCAGACTGAATATAAGAAAAAATGCTTTTGAAGAAAAACTATTTTCAACCTGAGTACAGTCAAGAAATGGAGCAGGTTGCACAGAGAGGCTGAACAGCCTCCACACTTGGAAGTTTTCAAGGCGTTACTTAATAAACCCATGAGCAACCTGGTCTGATCTCATCACTGATCGTGTTTTGAGCAGGAAGTTGAACTAGAGGGCTCCCACAGCCCCTTGCAACCTGAAATATTATTTTATCCTATGATTACATGGTACTGGTTACCCAACAGCTGTAAAAAGAGAAGGCTTTAGTAAAGTAATAGGAAAAAGGAAAAATTATTGTCAGATGGGAAAATAGGTAAGAAAACCCTTATTGCAATAGCTTTCTCCACTTCTTCCCTAGAAGGAGGCAGATACATCCAAAATTAGGAACAGGAAAGATGGCTGTCTGCAAAGTCTTCACACCAACCCTGGAATGAGTGATGGGGCTGGAGTGGGGAGTTTACCAAGGTAATTTAGATAATTATGGCCAAGAAAAACCGTATGTGTTAAGGGTAATCTAGAACCATTTGTTCCTCATGTTGTGTTTTGCTTTTGTGACTCTTATAACAGAATTGTCTTTCTCTTCTTATCTTGACAGAAGTCAGTACACACAGTCTCTTATATTTAAATATCTTGTCACACCATAAACCAGAGTCACCTCACATATGGAAGATACAGCCTTCCCTGGAAAGATGGACATAATTGGGGTGTGCTGAAAAGAAATGTTTGTGCTATCTATATTCAGATAGCACAACGTTGCTTCCACACTAGGTTGCAGGTGTCTTTTTGTGCTGTTAACACTGGTTTATGCAGAGAAAGACAACTCCCTTGGTATGTCTGGAACTTCTTTGATGAGAAACCTGAAAGTGGAAAATGGCTTCACACTTCAGGAGGGAGGGATGGAAAGGAAACCTGTCACACTAGCATAAGACTTACTTGAAAAAGTCGTCTTCATTTTTTATTCTGTTCATTGCCCTCCAAAGAAGAAAGACTAAGTTCCATTCCTAAGATTTAAAATTTTTTTTGCCTACATATTCAAAACGGAAATAAAACTATTAACTCTTCAGAAGTTCACAGCTAGATGGTATTGATAGTGACACTGGAGGAAACGGGGAAGCAACTATTAGCTTCACTTTAAAGTGAAATAGGAAAAAAGATACATAAAATGTCAGTATCAAGGGTATCAGTAAATATCTATGAAGATATGTGTAAATATTAAAATAATTTCTGATTTCAGGAAAAAAGGTGGAGTTGAATGTGCAACCATGGACAATAACATTTTTATCTTATACAACTTTGTTTCTCTTTTAGTGGCAAAGCATTACTATAACACTGGTTGAGAAAGTGCAGATGGTTGCTGTAATCCTAGGATCTCTGTTCTTAGTAGCAAGTGTGACTTGGCTTCTATGGTCAGCCTTCAGCCCTTATGCAGTATGGCAAAGAAAGGACATCCTTTTTCAAATCTGCTATGGAATGTATGGTTTTATGGATCTAGTATGCATAGGTAAGCTCAAAATCTTTAAACAGCACAGACTGTGGTTTAAGACTGTGACTATTTCTATTTTTCTAATTGGTCACTCTAATTTATCCCTCCAGTTCTTTGCAGATTTATTCTCAGCTGATACCTTTGGCAAGTGCTGCTTTTTACAGTGTTGCAAATAATGCAGAGAGAAAAGAATCAAAGAAACTTTACTCTCAGATTCATCAGGGTCTTCCCAAAATCTTAGTGGTGAGAACAGGATCAGTTTAAATTTCTTGATAAAACAGATGACTACCAAAGTTCAGGAAGTTAAACGGATGAAAATATGAAAGGCATTATTAAAATAATTAGTAAAATTACACACTGTCAAGTTGTCTTCTGATGCCAGTTTGAATTAGATTGTATCCTTATGAAGCGCAGAAGAAGCCCTTGAAGATGTCATCACACTGCACACCCAAAATTAGGTTGCACAGATTTATATAGGTCACTGTGCTAGAAATGGAGGAGAACAGAGAAGTCAGGCATGAGTTCTTTGCACATCATAAACAGTTATGAAACACTTACACAGTGCTAACTATAGTAACTTGCCTTACTATTAAAAAGTCCCAAGTCGTTTAGCTGAAATCTTGTAAGAGAAAATACATTTTACTGCAACACTCTATTGACCACTTCTGATATTTCTGAAAGTACGCTGGACTCGGGAATGTTTAAATAGAAACCTCTTTAGTATGTGGTAAAACAACCTTGATTTGATTGTTAGAATAGTTATGATTATTTGCAGAGAAAATTTACATTAAATATTACATGGTTATATAATTTAGAGAATTAAATTTACATAGTTACTAATATTAATTTACATTAAACCACATTCATGGAATTTCAATTGCAAGAAAATCCAGAAGTGAAATGCCATCCGATGTTTGCATTGACATTTCTGAGAGATAAATGTTATCTGAATCTTATATATGGAAATTTGAAGGACAGTGCTGAATTCTGCTCCTTAAGGAACAAAGAAACAGGGCGATTCCTAATATCAAGGGTTTTGCTTCAACTGTAATGCCACATCAACTTTATTGAAACCATCCCATTACTGTAAAAGTATTTATATTTTGGCTACATCAGCAGTTCTGTTCATTTTGTAATTTTTATTAGAGAAGCCTGCTCTGGAATATTTTGTAACACAGGCTTTCTTCTGTGAACCCAAATCTCAGGCAGAAGAGTGAGCAGAATCTCATACTTTCGACAAGTGCTCATCTTTTGAATTAATAAAAGGGCTCAGCTACACTTCCTCTTAGATGCTGATTTCTGAATATCACCTCTTCCAGCTTAACACTCAATATTGAGGGCTTTACTTTTGTTTAAAAATACACTAAATGAAGATAAAATGGGCTTCAGGCATTCCAGATATTTCATTTATATGGAATTCTGGCCTGTTTGGGGTTTTTTTCCCCGTAAAAAAATTACTTTGTTAAGGATCAGTTAGTTGAAATAACCAGCTACTTCAAATCATTTGCATTTTTCCGATTTGTTTTACTGTTAAAACACCTAAACCAGATTAAACTCCAAATCAGTTAAGAACGTCTGTGGGTGATCAGAAATATTACTGCATTTATCCATAGAAGCAGACTTTTGGAAGGTGACCTTCCATAGATTGGTACATGCAGTTCTGCAGCTGCCTTTCAGGCCAGCCAGGCTCAAGCCACCACTGAAGTGGAAGCCACTGAACTGTTGTGTACCTCACACGGAGCTTCTGGCTCAGCTGCACCCTGCAGGAGCAAAGCAAACACACAGTCTTCCCCTACAAGATAAATTGACTTTCCTGTCATTTAATAAATGCATATTTTATAGTCCTATCTTAAATAATACATTGAAATTTAAATGTAGACCTGACTACAATTAAACATATTTGGACACTGTTTTGTAGTTACAAAGTTCACTGCAGATATGACTTTATTGTTGTATCTGGAAATTCGGAAAGCTGTATAAAGGAGGTTTGGAGATTGAGGAATTTTGATAATCCAGATTCATTCAGACCCACTTATTCTGCATATAATTTCAATTAATTTGCATTCTGTTAGCTTGTAAGATCAGGACTTCTAGTAATGCTTAAAAATATTCATTCATATAGTCAACCTTATTCAATTTTATCTTTTTCTTTCATGATAAAATGAGAGGGTTTAGATTGATAGTTTTAATTTAAAACTTTCAAATAAAATTCTCTAATAGATGTACGTAATTATAACTTACAAATTATTTCAAAAACCCCAAACACTTTCCATTATGCTGGTGACTTCCCAAGGCATTAAATTATGATTTTACCATCATAATGTATAATCTCTTATATCATAAAGCTTGTAATGCTTACAACCAGCTACAGTTCTCACTTAGTATCTCCTCTCATTCCATTTGTGTTTAGTCATCCATGGCATTCTCTTAGTTTCCAACAGGATTTACAGTGAGTGAATACCTCTACTCCCACTGTAATTTCTCTTTATTTCTATGAAAAATCTATGCAGACATACAGGTTTTCCTGTGCACCACGTATTTCAAGATAATGCTTGAGATACTGGTGGTATGACCAAGATTTATTCCATCTGCCTTCATTTATGCCTCCCTACACCTTTGCAGAAACAATACAAATACTCCTGGTCATTTGTGAAGTGTAAATATCTTCAGACAAAACGTGTGAAGCACTTTTTGAAATGTTTTTCTATAATTTTTAAGAGCAGTTTGCCTAAAGGTACTGATGTATTTTTATGACATCTTTGAAAACGGGCACATAGCAATTCGTTTACCCAATGATTGACTTATATATCATAGGTAGCACACCAGTCATTTTCTTATTAAGTAAATTACATGTAACTTGTATTTTACTTCTTTGTTTTGTTTTACATTTCAACAAAAGAAAAATCCCAAAGATTATAGATCACCATTATAATATGTTCAGTTCATTCCAGGGTTCATGTTTTATTGGTATCCACTGTTCTCTTTTTTCTAGTCCAAATTTTTCCAGAATTCTTCCTGGCAAACAGGATCGTTTTTACTTATCAGTGTTGGTTTTAACCCTACAAGTCATTACCTTGTACTATTCTGCATCAAAGCTGAGTGTAAAGCTGTTCTCTTTGAAATTTGCTGTTGGTAGAAGTTTTCCTAAAGCAAACCTTGAACACTGATCAAGTAGAACTACAGCCTGTGAAAGCCAGAGCTATGCCAGTGATAGTGCTATGATCAGACCATCCATGTAGGGATTACCACAGGGAATGACTTCATGAAAGGAATGAATAATATAAATCCCTTATCTAGCCACTGAAGGACAGTATATCAAGCCTTTGCCATTCTACTTTCTAGACCTAGGAATTGTTTTGCATAACAGAAAAGTCATAGAATTTTATATATTTTTTCACTGGAAAATAGTTATAACTACTGGTCATAAATGGTTCTAACATGAATAAAACCTCTCACAAATAATAACAGCTGACTTGCAATCCCAGAACAACAGTGCTGCTCCTTTTCCAACAGTGAAAAGCAGTTGTAACATTGCACTAGAAACATGACTGGTGCCAGCAGTACTGTGGCAAGGGAGTAAGAGATGGGAGCCAGTGCGAGGTGTGAATTGCCCTCTGAAAGCCTCTTTCTTCCCTGCTAAGGAACCTGATGCCTTGCAACATTCCTGTAACTCCTTGGTTGTAAAAACGAGCAGGCTGAAGTTACTTACAATGAGCACATCGAGCTGCATTTTATATGTCTTTTACTCAGAAAGCCTTTTTCTCCTCCCACACTAGATCTGATTCTAAATAGTTTATAAAGAATTCTATTACTATTTTTAGCGTGGACATGTTTCACTTTAATGCTGTGAGCAATTGATTGCCTTTTTTTTTAATGTCTGTGGGCCCTAGAATAGTTTTAAGACATGGCATTTTGTCCAGAGGTAAAGTCTGTTTTTGAAAACAATCTTTTATTCCTGGATAAAATCTTGTGATGTTTCTGGGAGGACCATTCCTAAATGATTTTATATAAGATTAGTGTGATAAATAAGATAAAGTTGTACCCTAATACCACCAAATCTGAATGATATAAGACAAGTTGACTGCTTGTAAAGACATTTAGTAGTAAAAATTTCAAGTATCTTGTGAGTCAGGGTAATAAAACTTTTGAATACAGTGAAAGAATATAATAGTACTTGGCAAAAATAAAAGAAAATAAAATTAAGATTCTCCATAATCCTGTTGGCTGGATCCCACAGCAATCCCTCCATCTTAGAGACAAAACCTAAAGGTAAGATCTTCTTAGAACCGTAGGACATTTAGATGGGTCCATCATCCTAAAACTCTGTTCCTTGTAGATATTAATTGGACAGAACATCTGAACAGCTAACAGTAGTGAATTCTAATACTTCGTGGGATCATCTGAGTCAAACAAGTAATTTTTTTTCCCCTACAAGTGTTCAGCTGTGTCCTTTGTGCTGTTGTAATCATGGTTTTCAGAACAAACCAGTATTTTTCAGGGATTTATTCTTGTTTTCTCTCTCGTATCTACATTCATTGCTGTGGAACCCTTAAAAGAAAGAAGATTTTTGCCGTTTTCTTACAGCTCCACAGACTAACTACTTATCTTTTGAGCATCAGAACTCCTCAGGTTCGAAAATCTCCAGCACTTAAACCTTACCCATAGTTCCTCATTTGTGGTCTTGGAACTGTTGGTGGTAAGAACTCCCCCCACCCCCAGTTCTTTTGCCTCTTCTACATAGGTCTTTTTCAATCTGTAGCTCTATCAAGAAGGAAGCTAAAACTTTTAATAAAAGGAATTACGAAAGTGCTCCTTTTCTCCTTCAGCACTGCCAAATCTGACAACTTTATTCCAAGGCTTGCAATATTTGATCCTTCGTTTTGTAGCTCTTTTAAAGTATATTTGACTGACAGCTTCCACTATAAAGAAAATTTCTCATCCTTGCCAATGTTTAAAAACTTTGAAAACCTAATTTCAATAAATCCTGAAAGCCCCAAGATAGTAAAAAAGAGTTCCCTGAAAGAAGTCGTCCTACGATTTCTTCTGTTGTAATTTTGGCAAGATATTTTGACTGTTTCAATATACTTCATGTACCTCAATGATCCTTTCTCAAATACTTCCTTCTCTATTCTGAAACATGTTGTTCACATTCTAGTGGAGTGCAGACATGTATCTTTACTTTGGAGTAAATAGTTTCTTTTAACTTTGCTTCATCACAGCCTTGAGAGAAGTTGGACCGAATAATGCTGTGTTCCAGGGAGAGGTTGAGGAAGATTATTCTTATCTCCTTTATCACTTTATAGGAAATCCAACAGAACACAAAAGGGTGGATCTTTGTCACAGCAGTAAAATCATGGCTAATTTGGTTTGTAGATTCTATATATGATCAAATGCATTTATTCTTTTTAATACAATCAAGCCAGTCTTGAAAGTACATTTATGTATTAACTATTATTATTGATTATTACTATTATGCTAAATTTTAAAGATAGGTTGCTTTATCTATATCTGAGAAGATGAAGATAGAAATCTTGCAATCAAGAAAAACTTACACTAAAATGCTTTGCTGTTACAAAATACATTTAGAATATTTACTATTTAATTAAGTTTATTTTGTGTTACTTTGGCTGTATTCGATGCTTCAATGAATTGTAGGCACCTTGAAAGCCGTACAGAGATGCTGCATTCACTATCATGTCCTTCTGAAAGAAATCTTTGTGTTTCTCCATCTTCCAGTGTACTGATCTTAAAAAATGTGTTAGAGTAGGCGTTGCTGTCTGCAAATCATTGCACTTGAATCTGAGGTTTGCTGTTCACATAAATAGTTTTATCATCCTTTCTCCTTGTGTTATCTTTCTGTGAGCATCTCCTTTCTGGTATCAGTTAATCATGCTGAAGGACCTCAGACACTTAAATCACAATTTTGTTGTGTAGAAACAGGTGATACACAATCTCTTCAGCTAAAGGAGACCACAGATCACATAATAGATGTGGCCATGTATAGGAGAATATTAGGCAAGAAGCACGCTGGACAAAAGATTTATAAATGTTTTTGGCTAGGCAGATTGCTCTCCTCCCAAAGCAGGGAGCCAGAGAAAACAGGTGGTGTTGCTCAGAACCGAGTAAATGTCCTCAACCAGGCTGGCTGAGGAAAAAACTAGTAAGAAGGCAGAAGCCCCATGTGTCTCCCCAGTAAATCCATATTTGAAATACTCACACAGAAAGAGTGCGAGTGTAAACATAGACATACTTACAAAAAGTTAGGAGCTTCATTTCTTTAACTAAGTTTCTTGAATGCATACAATAGGCACAAATATTAGCTACATGGAAATTCCTAAGCAGATTGGTCTGTCGAGGACTCCAGAAATTTTGTATTTTCCTTGAAGGACCTTTTAAAAGATTTCCTGGGTCTCAGCAAAAAGATGATTTGCAACTTTTTCCTATTGAATACTGAAGAGAAAGAAGAAAGTCTATCATCCTTACCATGCTCATCATAGTTAATAATAACATTTAATTTCTTCTTGTTCTAAAGAAGCAAGACAGAAAAGTCATTGTACTTACAGCTGCTTCAGGTTTTCATAAATCTCCTGTGCTCCTAACTTGAACTAGGAATCTGAAAGCAGTTAAATTTGTCTGTATCTGTACTGAATTCTACAAAACACTCTTAAACAAATTTAGGACTATTCTGTTCCTTACAGAAGGTCTAACCTACTTAAAGGTCTACTTAAACCAGTACAAATCTCAGTAAATAAATAGTAATTACCATGATCAAGGGCAGCACTAGCATAAACAGTCAATATCCAAATCTGCCAGGTTTGCATTGGTTTACTTAAATCTAAATAATTTATTTAGTTAGGCATGCACAGATTATTCCAGTATTGGTTATGTTGAGCTTTCATTCAGAACAACTTTATTTCCTCTGCATGTTCCTGCCTCCCAAACACGTGAATAACCAGTTACATTGCATATGTACAGTTTGTTTGAATTATTAATGTTATGAGTAATTTAATTGCATCTGGAAATTGCCAGAGTCATTACAATGTGTTAAATCTCTATTTGCTCTCAAAATATTTAGTATAAATGCTTTTTTTTTTCCTCTTACTTTCAGGACTGATAGTACACGAAGGTGCATCTGTTTATCGAGTGTTTAAGCGCTGGAGGGCTGTGAATCTACACTGGGATGTGTTAAATTATGATAAAGCCACGGACATAGAAGAGAGCAATCGAGGAGAATCCTCAGCAGGGAGGACATTGTGGCTGCCACTGACTGCATTCAGAAACAGAAGTTTAGTTCATCCAACACAGTTAACCTCACCAAGATTTCAGTGTGGCTATGTGTTGTTACACCTGTTCAACCGCATGAGACCTCAGGAAGATTCATCAGAGGATAACTGCTCTGGGGAAGTAGTGATGAGAGTGACCTCAGTGTAAAGATTGTGCTCACTGTGCTACACAGATAAGGATAATGTGCCCTGGTGTTACAGGACTTCAGAATGTAGTTATGATGAATGGTGAAACCATTAACACTTGAAAAAATATATACACTTTTTTTTTAAATTTAATGTTTTTTATATGATCAGATAAAACACAAATACATTTTTCTGGGGGGAAAAAAAGTCTCTTGCTTTTTATATAGTCTGATTTATTGAATCTTTTCTCAATTTGTACCTGAGGTGTATGTAACATAGCTTAACTCTTAGGTCTTTGAATGATGAGGAAACTCATTTTTAAGTAAAAAGATATATTTAAATGTATTTTCTTAAACTCTGGCTTTAATCCACTACTGTTATTTTTTTCCACTTTCATGAGGATTAAACTGGACAACATTCTTCCAAAAAGAATAAGAATGTTGACACAAGTCAAATATTCTTCCTTTTCTGTCTTTATTTTGCTGTTGTTTGTAGTTCAGTTCAGGTGTGTGAAAGCAAGTAACAGATATATTGTCCTTTGCCTTTAAGCATGAAGTCCATTGGGTGTTCTACAAAACCTAAAGGAAAATGGGAAGCCTTTTCTTTTAGCTCTCCCAGATGTCCACGCGAGATACCAGACACAAGTATGACACAGACAAGGGAAGGGTCTTGCACTGCCTCTCGAGTCTCTGAGATCTGTGAAGTGCTGGTGCTGTGCCTGTGCACAGAAGTGACGTTACCTTCTGAGCAGTGCTGCTGGAATTAACACCCTGTGAATTTTTAGTACCATTCTAATTATAGGTCACTGACATCCCTTTTTTAGTTTAAAAGAAAAAAAAAAAAGAAGAAATGTGCATTACCACTTCTGGAATAATAATAAATCCTGATGGAAACTGAAGTATAAATAATGCAGAACCTTAGTTTTGCCAGGGAACAAATCATCATGTTAAAAATGAGCCAATATCATGATAGATAATCAATGCTCTGAAGTTTGCTTCTTTTGTTTCTGTTTCATGGCAAAAATTCCAATGGAATTTAATCAAATGGAAATGGAAATAATTTTCTAGTTAATAATATGCCTGTTAAAGATTGAGATAGAAAAGTAAGGCTGAAATGACTCTGAGAGCACTAGCTTACTCAAAACAGTTTTGTAGAATCATAGAATATGCTGATTTGGACCCATCAGGAGCGTCAAGTCCAACTCCTGGCCCTACTCAGGACACCCCAAGAGTCACATCATGTGCCTGAGAGCATTGTCCAAACACTTCTTGAACTCTGGCAGGCTTGGTGCTGTGACCACTGCCCTGGGGAGGCTGTTCCAGTGCTCAGTTCACCTCTAGTGAAAAACCTTTTCCCAATACACAGCCTAAACCTGCCTTGACTCAGCTTCAGGCCATTTCCTTGAGTCCTGTCACTGGTCATGAGAGTGAAGAGGTCGGTGCCTGCCTGTCATGGTTTAACTCCAGCCAGCAGCCAAGCCCCAGGCAACCACTCACTCAGTCCCCCACCAGTGGGACATGGGAGAGAATCAGAAGGGTAAAAGCCAGAAAACTCATGGGTTGAGATAAAGAGAGTTTATGAGGGAAAGCAAAAGCCACACACACAAGCCAATTAAAACAGGGAATTCATTCACCACTTCCTATGGGCAGACGGGTGTTCTGCCACTTCCAGGAGAGCTGGGCTTCATCACACATAGTGGTTAATTGGAAAGACAAATGCTGTCACTCCAAGCATCCCTCCCTTTCATCCTTCTTCCCCCCACTTTATATACTGTGCGTGATGTCACATGGTCTGGAATATCCCTTTGGTCAGATTGGGTCACCTGCCCTGGCTGAGTCTCCTCCCAAGCTCCCGAGCACTCTCAGCTTCCTCACCAGCAGGCCAGTATGGAAAGCAGGAAAAGCTTTGGCTCTGTGTAAGCCCTGCTCAGCAACAACAAAAACATCTCTGTATTAACCCTGTGTTCAGCACAAATCCAAAGGACAGCCCATACCAGCCACTGTGAAGACAATTAATTCTACTCCAGCCAAACCCTGCACATTCCACCCCTTATTCCATAGCATTTACATAATGCCAGGTGCCCCACTATTCAATACAATCACAATAAACAGCACACTGCCCCTCTACTTCCCCTCATGAGGATGTTGAAGACAACAGTGAAGTCTCCCCTCAGTCTCTTCTCCAGGCTGAACAAACCAAATGAGCTCAGTTGCTCCTCATATGGATTCCCCTCCAGACCCTTCACCGTCCTTGTGGCCCTTCTTTGGATGCTCTCTAATAGTTTAATGTCTTTCTTATGTTGTGGCACCCAAAACTGCCCCCAGCACTGGAGGTGAGGCCGCCCCAGTGCAGAGCAGAGCGGGACAATCCCCTCCCTTGCCCGGCTGGCGATGCTGTGCCTGATGCCCCCCAGGACAGGGTTGGCCCTCCTGGCTGCCAGGGCACTGCTGGCTCCTGTTCAACTTGCCATTGACCAGGACCCCCAGGTCCCTTTCCACAGTGCTGCTATCCAGCATCTCATTCCCCAGTCTATACACACATCCCAGGTTGCCCCGACTAAAGTGCAGAATCCAGCACCTGATCTTGTTGAACATCATACAGTTGATGATTGCCCATCTCTCTAATTTGTCGAGGTCTCTCTGCAGGGTCTCTGCCCTGATGGGGTCAACAGCTCCTCCCAATTTAGTGTCATCAGCAAATATCTTTAGTGTTCCTTTGAGTCCTGTGCCCAAGTCACGTATGAAGATGTTGAAGAGAACTGGGTCAAGGATGGAGTGTTGGGTTGACGTTGTGTGGCTGTCAGATCCCCACCCAGCTTCTCTCTCACCCTCCTCAACAGAAGAGAGGGGAAAAATAGGATGAAAAACATTGCGGGTCAAGACAAAGACAAGAACATCACTTACCAGCTACTGGCTCAAGCAAAAGAAGAGACAGCACAGGGAAAATTATTTTAATTTATTCCCAATTAAAATCAAATTGGGTGTTGCAAAACAAAGATAAAACATAAACCATCTTCCTTCCACTCACCCCTCCTCTTTGCAAGCTCAGCTTCAACCTTTCACTCCCGAGTCTTCTACCTTCTGCCCACTGGGCAGTGCAGGGAGATGAGGAATGGGGGTCTGCAGTCAGTCTGTAACAGTTCCTGTCTGCTGTTCCTTTCTCCTCCTCCCACTTCTCTGCTCCACCCTTGGGCCTCTCCATGAGTCTTTCAGTACAAACCTGCTCCAGCGTGGGCTCTCCATGGGCTACAGTTCCTTCAGGACATGTCTGCCAGGGGCTGCAGTGTGGATGTCTGCTCCACCACGCTCTCTCCAGGGTCTACAGGGAAATACCTTCTTCACCAGGACCTCTCCAGGGTCACAGGGCAATCTCTGCTTGGGACTGACTCTGTTTGGCATGGGGCAGTCCCAGCCTCTCCTCACAGAGGTCACCTCAGCAGCTCCCATCCTCACCTGCCCCCCTAGGCACCTGTACCCAATACAGAGATAAACATTTTCCTGTTTCAAAATAAGTTTATCTAATGGCTGAGAAATTTTATTTTGTGCAGGAGATGGAATGCTGAGGCTGGAAAATTCCCTCTCACGAATCAACAGGATGGTGCTGCAATCAGTGCATGCCTTCCTTTTATAAGAGGCTTACGTGCCAAGACCAGACACAGGAGGCCTCCGTAACTACACTTAGAAGGGAGATAGAAATAATTTAAGCATTGGTGCTTAAAAGCTCCTTCTATATTCATAAACATTTATCCAATGAACTCTACACAGGGCCCAGCATTCTGTGCTACAGTCTCACAAGCTCAAAGTTACTCTTATTAAATCTACAGATGCCTTACTGCTCTTTAACCAACTCATGTGAAAAGCAGTACATAAGCCACAAACAACGAAATGCTATCTCAAAAAAAGCCAGTTTATCTCCTGCATGGCAAATTACCAGCATACCACAGGCAATTTCCTTGAGAAACTATGAGAATTCACTTCTAGGTTATCTTTAAACAATTTCCCAAAGGAGGAATTTGGGGAGAAATAAAATATGAAACTGACTTGGGAAACCGGCTGTATCACTGGGAAATATTTGTTCTTAATTACTACTTAGATGAAGGCTGCTTTCCCAGAAGAACCACAGCTCCACTTGACCAAACTGAGATCACAGTCAGCATCTCAAAAACCAGCATAATAAAGTATGCTCTGATCAATATACTTATGTTTCACTTTTAGGTACTTGTGATCTCTGGGATTTAAAGAACATTTAAATGGTCTTTTACAGGATCCTAAAAATGAAATTTAGAACTATATGAAAACATTTTATTGTAAAGAAATCTTTTTCCTTCTCATACAAGTAAGTAAGGAGCTGGGGGGAAAAAATATTCACCAGAAAAAAAACAATAGATGCAATTAAAGAGAAGACAAGATTTTTGGGTACAAATATTTGAAAGACACCTAGGTCTAGAACACTTAACAACTTCCGAGTGAAAAAAATGGTCCAACTAAGAGAAACGAAAATTGCTAGTAAGAGAAATGTTTATGGCAAATATCACAAAAGCCTTTTTAATGGTAGGATAAGTCAACATTAATTTCTATGGCACAATAATTTTTGTATATGACTGCATTTATGTATTTCCATATGTAGAAAACAAGATCAGGAAATTATAAACAGCAACAGGATTAGTATAGGCAGGATGCAGTTGATAAAAAATAATGAAATTGTGTTGTCCTGCAAAATGTTTTCAGTAGTAAGAGTGCCTAGTGCAGGATATGAACATTTTTTCATTGACCTTGTATTTGGATTTGTGCAGTACTTGCAGTGCTGTAATCACCTCCATGCCAGAAGATGAATTAAAATGAGAACAGGTGCATGGAGAGGATATTAGGATGAGAAAGGAGCAGGGACTCTATTCCAGTCACTACAGGGAGAGGAGGAGGGGTGTGCGCCGAATTAGAAGAGCATGGCTTGTTCTGCTTAACAAAAGTCGAGAGGGAATGTTATTGTTCTCAGTTAATACATTGCAGAATAAAATTTATTTTAGGCAAAGGACAAGCCTAAGATGGCAGAAGAACTCAAGGACACAAATAGATGAGAAATAAATTTAGCTAGAAGTTCAAGGTAGTTTTAAAATATTCATGGAATGAATCACAGACAACAATTCAAGTTGGAAGGACCCACGGGAGGACATCTAATCCAAGCTGCAGAGTCAGCTGTGAGGTCAGACCAGGTTACTCAGGGCTTTACACCGTCAGGTCTTAAAAATCTTCAAGGGTGGAAATTGCACAACCTCTATGGACAACCAGCTCCAGCTCTTGACTGTTCCCAGAGTGATATTTCCTTCTGTCCCACCTTTTCTCCTGTTACAGCTCATACCCATTGTCTCTCTTTGTCCCAGAAAGCCACACTGGGAAGTGGGTGGCTTCTTCTTGATGACCCCTCACTGGGTCCTGGCAGGCTGCTGTTGGGCCACCTCTGAAGCCACCCCTTCTCAAGGCTGACCAAGGCCTGATTCCTCAGCCTCCCCACACAGGGCAAGTGCTTCTGCTGAATTTGTTCAGTTGCTTCATGCCTTTGCTGTACTGGGTTGCCCAGGGCTCTGCCAAGCACTAAAAGATGAAAGAACTTGGTGGTGAAGACAAAGGCGAAGAAGGCATTAGGGGAATTGGTCTTCTCTGTGTCCACTGCCACAAAAATCACTCTCCCCACTGAGCAGTGAGCACACAGCTCCTTGTTTGGCCTTCTACTGCTCACACAGAGGATGAAGATCTTTGTCTTGCCCTTGACGTCCCTTCCAGTTCCAGCTGAGCTTGGCTTTCCTAACACCACCTTCGAAAGCCTGGGCAATATTTCTAAAGTCCTCCTCTGTAGACTGGCCCTGTTTCTGCCTCCTTTATGTGGCCATTTTCCAGAAGAGCTCTGTCATGAGTTCTTGGCCTAGCTGAGCGGGGCTGCTGATTCACCGGCTTGTTTTCCCAGGTATCAGGATGGACCGTTCTCGTGTGATCCATATAGTCATGGCAGTTCCCCTCATCTCTTTCACCCTTCAGAGCTCCTCCTGTGTGATCTCAGCTGCCTACTCCCCAGACAAGATGCCAGCTGCTCACCTGGTGCCCCATGTTTGGGCTCAGCAATGGTCCTCCCTTTCTCCCCTCAGGATCTTCATCTCCTCGCTCTCACACTCACCATAGCTAAGGCTGCCATGGGTCACCACCTCCCCTGCTGGTGTCTCCTTGAAAGGGACAGCAGATCCATCAGTGTGATCCCGTGGGATGGCCCAACCAGGCCCTGTATCAAGCTGTCCCTGACAGAAACATACTCCTGCGTGTGTCCTGACATGCTGCCCCTCCAGCAGTGACAAGGAGGTTCACAGCCCCAAGGAACACCAGGCTCTGCCCACCCCAGACTCCCTCGAAGGTTTTAAGTAGGTCTCCTCCCTCAGTCTGACCCCATGGCCAGTAATGTGGTCCCCTCATGCTGCTGCCCTTCCTTATCTTCACTCGGTTTTGACTCACATGCTCTAACCAGGCCCTCAGCTGTCCCACAGGAGAACTCCACACATCCCACCTGCTCCTGTAAGTCTTGTGCATCTCTCCTCCCCTTCCTCCCCGCCAGACCTTCCTGCTTGTCTTTCCTGAGTGTGCCACAGTGAATTACTGGAAGAGCCTCCCAAGAAACACAGTGGCAAAAAATCCAGCCTGAATCAGAAGGGTTTTGATGACTTTATGGAAGTAATTGACATGTCATTACTTGTGGTGGCAGAAGACTGGGATTAATACCCCTCTGTTCTGGTTCCAGCCAGGACAGGGTTAATTTTTTGCATACTGGGAGAGGCATGGCCAAGACCTGGAGGTTGTTCTGTACCACCTCAGCTTCCTCTCTCTTCTGGGGAGGAGTGATTCCTTGTGGTCCAGTAAGCGTGGTGGACGGAGATGTCAAAAAAAAGGAGGGAGTTCTGTGTGAATAGTTTCTTTTCTTGTACCCTCTGTCTTTAGTATTGTAGCTGTTACTGTTCCTTTCTTATCTCATTGCTGTTTCCAGTAAATTATTGTGATCTCAGTCCATGATCTGCCGCTTTTTTTCCCTTCGAGCCGCCCCTCCGAGAGGAATCAGCAGCTCTCCCTGCAGCGTCCCTGGCTCGGATGGCTTCAAGCAGGAGTCGGCAGCTGACCACACTTTGCTGTCCTTCCCGAGGGGGAAGGGGTGCTCGCTGAGGTGTTGGATGGGGAAGGCGCCGGAGATAAAGGAGAGGGAAAGGTCCTTTGCATAGATTCCAGCAGCAACAACTTTATTCTGGAGGGTCCAGAGGCCAAAGAACAAAAACTCAAAGAGGGTCCAGGGTTAAAAAGGGGAACACGACAACCAGTCAGAGAACAGCCTACATCTGAGGGACAGCCAGGGTACCAAACAGGAAGGGAGGGAGGAGGGATTAGGAAGGGATGAACCAGTGGGACATCGAGGGTAACCGAAGGTTCCAGAACATAATCCATAGTCAACGAGGGAATACATATTTAACATAAGAGAGTGCATATTCAACTTGAACTTAATAAACAGGGGGATGCTGGGGAATCACCCCAACTATGAGGGAGAGGGAGAGAAAGCACTGTCCCTGTGACTCCTCCCCTTTGGACTGCTTCCACCACTGCAAGGAAAGGGGGAAAGCCTGATGTACAGGAGGGTTCTGCAGCCCCTCAGAGGGCTGAGCCACTGCAACAATGATCTTTACCTATTTTGCCTCCAATTCTCCTCTCCAGAGCAGTGCACGGTTTGGAGAGTCCCAGTGGGGGCAGTGAATTGGGGAGAGCCATTCCTAATCCACAACACCTTCCCTGTCTGTGCTCCTTTCTATGGACACAATGCACACATCTCCTCTTCGGAAGAATTTCATGTCTCCTCCAAACAGCTAAGCTTTTTTCTAATTAGTCTAGTTAGGTGAGAAGCATGTATTTAAAGGCCATCAGAAAAATCACCATTTACTCAACCCCAGGACCAGATTGCAATATGGAGTGAGGTCTTGCTTGAAGTTCTAGACAGAGGGAAAACACTGGAAATCAGACCTCATGTCAAACTTGAATTTCAGTCACCATCCTGTTTGGGTATTAAAACCACAAGCAAGAGAGAATCAAGGTGTTGCACAAGCTAAAGGTTTGCACCACCACCTCTGGGAAGTCACATGTTTTCCATTTTCCTTGCATTAATCCCCACTGACAGTAAAACAACAGAAGCACAGGCAGCATAAGGGCAACTTTTGAGTTTCTCTTTTGGGACACACTAGAAATAGCAAGAATTGTGCAGGGAACAGCCCTCACATTCATATGACTTTGAAAGCAAAGAGGAATCAGATTCTGCTCATTCAAGAATAGCAGTGTTGGCTCTTAAACTGAAGATCACTATCCCAAAACTGTAAGTGGTGAAACACAACAAGGCTCTCAAGGAAAAGTTATTTCCACTCACTACTGTATATATAAGGTTTTAAAATATTTAAAGTAAAAAAACCCAAACAACCCAGCCTGTAACAAATAGATTACTATCAGAGGCATATAGTTTAGGGTGTCAAACTGAGCACAAGTCCCTAGACTGGACAGACTCAATAATTCTTCTGAATATCAATAAGGAAAAAAATAGAAAGCAAAACAAGTATGCTTCATAAAGAGTTTCTTGACCACAGAAAGCTAATATGATGAGAGCTCTGCAAAGTAGCCCCCTGGATTCTCATTTCTTTCCTTTGGAATTATGTTAAAATTGAACTTATTGTTAAAACAAATCATGTAATATTTAAAGCAAGACTTTCCACTTCTCTTGCAGCTGGGCATCATTGGTATTAACCTGCTCTGGTGTGTAAATCAAATTTACTAATTCAAACAGCACTGGAAAGAAACAGGCAGCACATTTACTGAGCTCAGCCAATCTGATGACACTACAGACAAAGCCACAGTGGTTTGACAGGAATTTTTTTACTCCATTCATAAGGTTCCATGGAACTTCATGAATCATGAATTCAAAGCAAACTGCTGTTGGCTCCTCAGGAATTAATTTGCAACTGGGACTCCACTGCAACAGAAACTTTGAGGAAAGGGTATATTTGATTTTGTTGTTGACTTTTCATATTAGTTGCTTCATAATATTTGGGGTTTTTTTAACTGCAGAATGTCTTAGTTTATTGCATCTCTATTCTGTAAATGACATCTGTGGAATGATTACCAGCACTGAAATCTAACTCCAGTCTATGTACAGCAGAGTACAGGACAATACAAGTGGGTGCTACCATACTGCAAAGCATAGTTCTCCCTCTGAAAACTTTACTGGTGTTTTAAGATTTCTAGTGGATTGAATTTGAAAATAATTTATTAGCTGTCAGATCTGCAAGTTTGTTAATTATGTACTGAAGAATATTAACATTTTCTAATGATTTAAAATTATGAACTGTTAGCAGATTTTCTGAAAAGAAATGAAGATGCTCTTTAAAGCATTTCATCTTTCTCGTTTGCCTTAAGTAAAAAAATTCATTTTACTAAGCCTCACAACACTTTTAAAAAACCCTAGAGAGTTATCAGTTCCTAGAAATACCTCTTGTATAAGAGGAGATAAATTAGTTCAGGCCTGAATTGACTACCTTAAAGAGGACACCAAAAATAAATTTAAAACCCAGTAATATTTGTATTTTATGTATTAAAATTAGAAAAGAGGTTTTGGTTCTTTCCACATTCAGAAATTTGTCAGGTGGATACTGACATTCCTCCTGGATTTAAGAAGAGATATTTACAATGCACTGTGGAGTGCAACCACAGTCTGTATTGAAGGTGATGCATACATTAAAGCAGCCACGTGGCAAAAAAATAAAAAGGAAACACTAGGAAAGGGGCCTCTGAGAAGCATAACACCTTTCAAAGATCACCTGCAGATAACAGGAAAAAAGCAGCCATTAGCATAATTTCCTCCTGCTGTGGCCAGTCAGCTATCCTGAGCCTCGTAGAAACCCATGAACATCCTCCTACTTAATGAATTCTCCCCTGACAGACCGAAGCTATCCTTTCCCCTGGAGCCTCCTCACATACAAACTCCAGCTGAATTTGACCCTGACTTGTCACTATTTGCTCTCTTACTTTAGAAGCAGTGGGCTTGAGGGGCTGTCCTCTGAACAACAGAAGACATCTCAGCTGGCCAAAAATTCGTAAAAGCCTCATAAAATGACATTTTCAGCAGGAAGCAGCTTGCTGGAGCCAACACCAGACCAAGCAAACCATAACAAACCAGATCCATGCTGGCAAGTCCATCCGAATGCCAGAATTTGGGATCAGTCATGGGCAGAGATCAGAAATGGCACCAAGGTCACTGCAGGAGGAAGAGCTTAAGGTGAATGAAAGGGACTCAGACAATGATGGCATAGTGACCCAAAAAACTTTCTTCAATGTCCACTGCTCCTTCCAAGCCTGAAACCTTGTTTTGTCTTACACATGAAACTGGAAAAGGATCAGCCAAACTTCTGAAAGCAAAAATTATGTTTAATAATTTATCCAAAAGTCCTATATTTTAGGCCTGATCAGCACTAGTTCTTGAGGAAAGAGTACTTCTCCCCTGTTATGACCTGCCACCAGAAGGTGAGAGTAACTCAGGTTTTTGTTAATAGATCCCTTGGAGCAGATTTGTGTGACATGACACTGAGTGGTCAGTGTTTATAAATAATACATACATACATATCTATATATTTAGTATATGTATATGTATATGTTTATTTTAGAATAAATTGGTTGCAAAGGAAAGCAGGTATGTAGCCCTTTTGGTAGTTATTATCTATGGTAATATAGCATATAAAACCATAAAAATAACACTTAAGAAAATATATAAGGAAAAGACAGAAAGATAAAGAAAGGATAAGGGTAGAAAGATATCAACTCCTGTGGATCCAGTGACAAGACTTGATTGTTGCAATTTCAATGTCATTCAGTCAAAGTGATGGTCACAGTCTTGACCCATCAGGGATGGGGGAAGCCTACAAAACATAGGGTTTAATGGGTTATTAATATTCCAGTCTTTCACATCCCCTCCCTTATTTTCATCTTTTGTCCTGCCAGTTTTGAAAACATTTCAAATTAATTGGTTTAATTTGAGTTAAATAATTTCTCCCATTTGACAAAAATGAGAGGAAAAAATGCAACCCAGACCAGGGCACCTTGTTTTGTTAAGGGAGCGTGTCAGTCACCACACACTCCTCACCCAGATTCTGCTAGGATTCTAAGCATTGAACTGGAGCAGCTACGTCTGGAAAGAGTGGAAAGCTGACCTCCACTGTAGGAGATGAACTGAATGTGGGTGATGCTCCCACCTTGCCATGCCCCTACAGCGAGGCCTCACCTGGAGCAGCACTGCCTCTCAGCTGCCTGGGAACCGACCCAGTCCATGGATGCCTTGGAAGCCTCAGCAATCGCTGTCATTCCTGGGGCTGGCTTCGGCTCTGCTCTCTGCTGCAGGCAGAGGCCTCTGGTAAGTCCTCTGAGGCCTCAGCCCCTCTTTACATTTCTCCTCCATGTCAGAAATCCCTGTCAGCAGAGTTGCCACTGAGGAAGGTGTCCCTTCCTTCCCTCAGGTGCAGCTCAGCAGAGAGCTGTAGTAGGGCTTGACAAAGAGGCAGCCATCCTCCCTCCTGCCCAGCCCAGCCCAGCCACCACACAGGAAGCTGAGTAAGATGGACAGTTTTACCATCAGGCACAAGCATACAAACTCCTCTTTTTAGGTGCACAGACACACCTGGATTTGGTTTTTTCTAATTCAACTGGTCAAAAGAAATGGTAGCTTGAGTCTGGTGCAGGGACAGAAATTCAGTGTCAGCTGCATTTCTCCTATCCAGAAGCATCCCTGAATAAAACTCTTTCATGTCTCTTGTAAAGAAAGCAATTAAATCCAGAAAAGGCACCAATAATTTTAGTGTAATATGTTTTGTGCAATATGTCCCTGATCTACTGGACAAGGACTTCAATCATAGAGGTGCAGGCTGGCTCCATCGGGGTGGTGTTACTTGTTAGGCTCTGCTATCTCTTGTCTGAGGCAGATTCAGCTTCTATTCATGAACTTCAGAATGCATTTTTACACCTTGAAATGGAAGGTCTTCTGTGCATGGGCTGATGGACATTTCAAACTACATTCAGTGCACACTGGGGTGGGACATTTGTTCCCACTGAACACATCTGGGCTATCACTCACTCCCAGACATTGAGGTAATTTATCCACATCCCACTTTGCCATTGATGACAACTTGGCATTTGCCCATGAAACAAGAGTATCTGAGAGGCCTGTTCAATATTTATCCTCACATCAAGTGTTTATCACCTTTGTAGGATATTAATTTGGATGTTACATATTTAATAAACGCCCCATTTACTCCAGCAGAGGAAAGTGTGCTTCATTTTGTTTATCAATTGAAACACTTCTTAAAAAATGCAAACACGGTCTCTGTAAGTAACAGCCCCTAATGACCTATCCACCATTTCCAGTCATTCATAAGGATAAATTAATTTTCCTGTCCTCTTCCCAAATTCTCATGCTTTCTGTGACAGTTTCTTACCTATCACTCAAGCAAAGTCCCAGACACCTCATGGCTCACATACTGAAAGATGTATTTTTCACATGCCAGGACAGCCCTAAACTCACCTTTCAGATCAAACCAGCATTCAGCTCTGCTCTGTCACCCTGCCAGTGGAAGTCATAGGGGTCAGTCTCTTCCCAAGCACCCTCCAGATGGGCTAAATGCTGTAGTTTGGGAGCTGTGTGTCAGCATTCGCTCCCTTCCCCAGCTGACATCGACTCAGCTCATGCCACAGCAACCTCAAGAGCTGAGACACATTGTGCTCTACAAAAACCATCAGAGGCCAGCAGCTGTCCCCTCATGTGCACTGCAAATACAACCACACACTGCACAATTCAGCTGAACTGGCTTCATTCTTTTGCTACATCTCTGTTCTGCATTTACCTTCTCATCAGCACACCTTGTTCATCTTGCCCCAGGCATGGACAAATGTAGTGGCCCCACTAGAAGGAAAAAGGAAAATTACTTGCAACTCAATTTCTTGGAGATAGAAGCTGTACCCTCCCTTGCCCAGGCCCATTGTTTTGTGCTGCCATTCAGCAGCAGCAGCAGCAGTAGTGAGGAGCTGTGATAGCTGCAGTGCTGCATCCTCTCACTGCTGCACTCTGTGAACTCAAAACCGGCCTGTGAAGATGATGCTCCTCAGAAGTGGGACTGCATGCAAAGCCCAGTCCTCAGGATGTTGTTGGATCTGACTGGGCCACTGCCACCAGCCAGAGACAGTCATGCTCTGCAAGTAAGGATATACTGAGCTCCCTGGCAGTGGACAGACTGCTGTCTTACACCATCAGTGACTTCAAGCCTAAGGATGCCCAAATATTCTCTCACTCCCTCCAATGCACAGGCCAGCAAGCTGACAGTGTGAATCAACCGGTTGAAGAAATCACAGATAAAGGCCAAAGTCTCTTCAGCTGAGTTGGTAAGTGGCCAAAGTAGCACAGAAAAAACAGTTATTGATGGAAAGGGACAGAGGCAAACAGGAGCACAAGCTTTCACCCTGGCTCTAGAGGGGACTTTTCACTCACTTGGCTCCTCTGTGCCTGGATTCCCCTCACCCTTTACGTACTTAGATTAGAGTTAAGATTCTTAGATCTTTTTATTTTCATATACAGCTTCCTCTCTCTGCATACCTAGCATATCACAAGGAGCCTCTGCTCTTCAGCAGGGCCTTTTAAAGCCTACCTAAAAGTAACATAATGTAATGTAATATAGCAGCATCCTCACTCGAAACCTTCGGGATAATACTAAACTTGTACTAAGTAGAAAGCCAGAATTTTATGCTGGCTTGAATACAATTAATTTGATAAATAAAGATACAGTGTAGAAAAATATATGCAGATTCAGTAATACAGAATTTCAGTAATACAGATTTACTGTTTTGAGGAAAACATTTACAGTAACACATGGGGGTATTGAAGCTCTGGTTCTAAAGTACACATTCAACTGCCATCATTTCAATTGAGAGGGAATTTTAAAAGGAAATATAAAGCCAGTGATTAAGATTTTGGGGATTGATTTGGTAAGGATAAAACCACAAACATTTTTATAGAGCCTTTCTTTATAAAAGAAAGGCATATTTCTGAAAAAATGATCATCCAGATCTTACAAAGAAACTTTAGACCCTGTAGCATTTTAGCTTTGGCTAACTTACATGAAGTCTCTTTCAAACTGAGCTGCCATTTGCTCTTTCTGATTTTTGTTTTTTCCTTTCGTCCTGTTTAATTCAAATTCTCAAGGGGTTTCACAATGATGGAACAGTTCTACTCAGCCAAAGGGGAAGTCAGCCAAGATACCCAGATGAAGAGATTTTCAGATGAGCTGGGGGAAATTCATTATGCTGAAGGTACATCATTATTTTCAGTAGCATTTGGTAAAGCGGAACAGGCAGTAGGTGATTATTAATCATAGAAACATTAGCACTTTGGCTCCTCTATGCAACCTTTCCTCCTCTGCTTTGGTTTCTCTGAAGTCATGCTTGCTCTGGGCTATTAGTTGTGGACTTACGTTGTACCTACTATCTCAGCATCAGCAGTGATGGAGAAGTTTCCTCTGCAAAATTAAAGCCGGAGATGCTGCTGTTGTACAGAAGCAATCAACAATGCTATTTAATCAGAACACTGAGAATGCTACAGCACACTCAGCAGTGCCATGATTACATATTTTTTTCCACTCTTATAAAAAAAACCAAAACATAGACTAGCTTGGGCTGGAGGGACCTTAAAGGTCATCTAGTTCTGACCTCACTGCCATGGACAGGGACACCTTCACTAGGTCGTTCAGAGCCCCGTCCAACCTGGCCTTGAACACTCCCAGGGATGTGGCATCCACGTTTTTTCTGGGAAATCCACTGACACTTACAGTGTAACTTTTCCTTGGTCTCATCTGCAAGTTAGATAAATCAGCCTTGATAGTACCTGGAAAAGGAAATACAGAAACCCACCTCTAGGACCCTGAGCTCAGAGCCAGATCCTGATTATGAGAAAAGAACAAAAACATCTCGTGAAAATTTCCCAAAGGTGCACACTGCAGATCCACCAGCTGGCTATGGTTTTGAAGGAAGCTAAAAGATTGAAAAACCTAAATGGTGGCATGTACCAAAAAGGGAAAAAGTGAATTTCAGTAGTGACAAACAGGGCACAGCTTTGGCTTATTTAACCCAGAAAAGGCTCCCCTGAGACTTACTTAGTAAAAACCATGTAAATGTCAGGGAAAGCATCAGTTGACCTTGTT
Organism: Mohoua ochrocephala; assembly: GCA_013398855.1. Lineage (NCBI taxonomy): Eukaryota > Metazoa > Chordata > Aves > Passeriformes > Acanthizidae > Mohoua > Mohoua ochrocephala. The sequence goes on along the minus strand of VZTA01009033.1, from coordinate 94,507 downwards.
GCAATGAATTTGGATCTTAACAACATTTACCAAGCAACAATTGCAAAAAATCCAACCACCCATGGACCAGCTATTTTGGGACAAGTGAAATACTTGTGCTACATCAACTATGCTACGCTTTTTAGGCTGTTTGAACTTACCTACGTTAAATCTCTAGAAGTCAAAATTGTTAGACATGGACTGTAATGGCTGTTCTGGTACTGAAAGTCTATTCTTTTTTCTTGCACAGTGGTCAGAGACTGGTATGTCCCAAAAGAGCTCACATTTCCATAGAGGTAGAGACAAACTAGTAGGCAGCAATGGATGACAATGTGATAAGAGATGGGCTGTGGTCTTCCTTCCCTGTTGCCATAAACCAGCTGTTTCAAAGAGGCATGTGAACTCTAGAAAGTGTAGATGGGAGTTTTGCTACAGGTGACAGGAGAATGACAGGAGCATAAAGGAGCTCCATTCAGTAATGTTATTTCTGAATCAAAGCTCAAGCTTTGCAGCCTGCAAGCAGATCAAGTTACCTGATGACTAAGGGCTTCCTCATGAAATCTGGACTGGGTTCCCAGTGCACATGCCCACATTTGTTTATCTCTGAAATCTGAAAAAGAATCTAAACTCGATAAACCATAATGTCTTTCCACAGCCATTTTGCGTGAAAAGAAGAATTCTATCATTATTGGCACTGGCAAAACCCATAAAACCAACACAGAGAAGCAGCACCAGGTGAGGTGGTCCATAAAGGGAAAGCATATGTGTGCCAAACTGCTGCATAACAGAGGGGCTGGAACCTAATGTGGATTTAGACTTTCTCAAATCACAGCAGGATTATCTCAGTTAAGACACAGAATTCATTCCCCATCATCAAGAAGAGGGAAGGGTAAGTTTTACTTTTCTTCCAAATGGTGCTTCTGGATGGCAGCAGTGTCTGCTCTCTCCATTGTGAGAGTGAAGTAATAAATAATGATGCAAAGACCTTCCCCTCTCCCCTGCATTCCCGATTTCTGTTGCATTTCAGAAGTAGGCAAAGTCATATCCAATTTGTCCGATAGGTGTTTCCTCCTCTAGAGCCAGACGTAATTGAATATTGGATGTATAAGCAAGCCCACTATCTAAATTGCATGCAATTTTTTCTTTAAAAACCAAAAAGTTATTCAATTCTGTTGCGCAATGCCCTCTTCACGTTAGGTTAATTAAGCCAGCACCATTAGTTGCACAGGGATGAGATATTTTGTGCCCTGAATAAGCAGGGCTGGAAGTGCCTTATATCTTCTCAGGATGATCAGTTAGAGATGAAAAATCACAAAGGCAGTGAGTGCTTGTCTGCTGTGACTGAGCTCAGCTTGACAGCTGGCCAGCCTAATGCTAGATGTACTACTCATGATAAAAGCAGGGCAATTAATCAGAGCACAGCAAGGACATGCCCGTCAGCAGTGCTGAAAGCAAGCAAAGGAAACCTTCCCACGTTACAATACATACTTTTCTTCCCTAGAGGGCTTTCGGGATACCTATTATGGAAATGTTTACTTCGGTAACGCTGAGGGGGAAATGGTGCAGTGCCGCTGCTGATGGTGACAGCCTTGGCGTTTTACAAGAGAAGCCAGCAGTTGTCTGTACAGAGGGACACCAGCAAAAGGATTTCCTACCTTCTCTGTGATGGGTCTCACAAGAAAACTTAAAACAGAAAAGAATACACAATATAATTCAGAAACTGACCTACTCTAGCAAGGAAAGACCTTCTCCTATTACAGTCAGAGTGAATTGCATGTGGTTAATAATTAGGAGATATCTTTTGGTCAGATGCAATAATCCATGGAGTTAAAAGGATTGCTGTTAAGGCACAAGAGATTCCTGCTAATACTTCAGGTAAAAAGCAACCACATTTTTACATTGACCATGACTGCTTACCAAGATTTCATTTTAATATTTCGTAGAAATACATTATCTACTTTAAGGAATAAAAATCCTGTTGAAACAAAGGCCTGGAAATCCTCTCTTCAGTATCCATCTCTTGAGTAAGTCACCAAATGTGCTCAGAGGAATATCTGGATGGAAACTCAAGATGTGCTGCAGCCTTTCACACACCCCCCCACCGAGCACACTCCGGCTTGGGCCTTCCATGTACATGTGGAACCCTGCCCCACAAACTCATAGAGGAGGAGGAGGAGTGGCATGGCCTCCTAGAAAAGGGACAGGGGCAGGGAATCTGCCTGGGTGTTGAGGGCTGGCTCTACTCAGCTGGCACAGCACTGGCTAGGAGAGGATGTGGTTTGAAAACTGGACACTCAGTGTGTATTCAGTTGTGCTAGCTCTGGATCTTGTTGCCTGTGGCTGCAGGGACACCGACCTGATAGGTTTGTTGTTTTTCTGACAGAAAGGTTACACAGACTGAGACAGAGCAAATTACAGGACTGTTTCATGTTTCACCCAGAGTCAATGGACCTTGGGCTCCTACTAAACCATTTGCCAAACTATAGGAGGATTTCCATGTGAAGAGATCACTGGATTCATAGCCTCTAAGGCCCAAAGAAATAATTTTCACAAGCTGGGTGGGTATCCTGTAAAGCCTAGACTACAAAATGCAGGACATATGTGAGGACCTTGAACAAAATGTTCTCTCTTTAATCAACAAGGAACTGATCTTGGATCTTCTACAGAAAAAAATAAATCCCATTGAGACCACCCAACAATAACGGTAATGGATGGGACTCTTCACTAGCTGGTGAGAGAAATAACAGACAACAGCTATGGAATGGAAGTGTCTGTCCCCAGAAACAAAACAACATTGTTTTCATAATGGCAGAAGATACCCCAGCTACCAGTGAGCTACATTTCTCCTTTTCTGAACAGAGGGTTTGCACTTAGCCATATGTTAACTCAGAAGATGACAGCTCACAGAAAAATTGCATGAGGAAGGAAAAAAAAAAGTAACAGGGAACTGCCTGCTGGATTGTTATGAAGAATTGCTGTGAGAAAATGTTCATCCTGCTAGGCATTTCCAGGAGCATTGAAATTCAGTTGCTTTTCCTTTGTAAAACTATCTAGGAATGCCAGCTGCCACCTTTGCTAAGTGGTGTTGGAACAGACACAGCCGTGGCAGGGGTCCTGTACAGAAAGCATGTTCCTTCTCACAGGTGCAACACCAAATGACCATGCTTTGCATTTATGGCTACAGCAAACTTTAAAAAAAAACAAGAAAAGAGTGGGAATGCAGATGGAAAGGAAGAACAAGAACAGAAGCATTCCTAGGTTGCTCTCACACGTGAAACGCTCAGATAACCTGTATAGGTACTGGTTCCAGGCAAGCCCTAAAGATGTAGCAACTTAACATCACAGGAAAGGATATCCTTACCCCACCAGCGTCACTGCTGCAGTCAGGCTCGCTCTGCTCCCTGCTGGAGCAGGCACTCAGAGTTAGGTTTCCTGTGCGGGCTTTGTAGGCAACACGTCTTAGCCCAGCAGTAATTCACAGTGCCTTTAGAGAAGGAGTAACCCCGAGGGCTTTCCTCTTTGTACAAGAAGGTAAGATCCCCTGGGCAGGGATGGATGCGGGTCCTTTCCCGCAGATGGAGCCCTTGCCCCAGCGAGCAGCCGCTCCCTGGCTGAGCCCCGGCCCGGGGAATTCCGGGCTGCGGCACAGGCGGGTTTCAGCTGCTCCTTCTCTCGCCTTTCTCAGACTGGGATTTATTTTCACTCCGGGACATCTGCATTAAATGAGCTGGTTTTATTAGCCAGTTCCAGGAGAAGCCAGGATGGTGGGGAATTATAGAGAGGGCAGCTCAGTACTAGCCTAAGAGGGGGTCAGGATCACAGAGGGAATTGAAAAGAAGTATGAAAGCAGAGCTGACAAGTAACTGTTTGTTGGAGATTTTTTGTTTGGTTGTTTGTTGTTTTGTTTTTTTTTTTTTTCCCCAGGAAAAAATCCCATTCTGTAGGAACCTGTAAAATCTGACAGTGGTTTGATCCCCTTTCTTGTCGTTGCCCGTAATTAGCCCCTGACCATCCTGCAAGACATTTATGGATAACTCTGTGCTTTCCCAGGTGAGAGGAGTGGGGTGTTTACGCCATTCATGCAAGAGGGAAAACCGAGTGGCTGAACCTAGCAAGCCATGATTCCTGGAAAAAGCCAACACAAATCTGCAAATGAAATTTTCCCCTAAAACTCTCTAGGTTTCAAATTTTGTTTTATCCTCAGTTAGGAAAAAACAATTTTTAAAAGTGCTCACAGAGTAGAGCTGTACATCCAAATGAATCACACTAAACCCAGTAAAGTGATACATGTTGATGATCTCCAAATGTTTTATTTGGAAGCTGATATAATTTCATTGAATGTTTTTAAGTGGTTTTATTTGAAGAGTGAATGGAGACATTTTTGGAGGGAAGCTGGTCAGGCTGGTCAGGAGACAGGTCAGACTTGGAAAGAAGGGAACATAACGCAGGGTTTATCCAAGCCAAAATGAAAACTTCAGCATTTAAAAAAAGTTTTTAAATAATTTTGAAAATATTTTGGTGCTGTGTCAGTGAAACTGACCTAATTTCACAATTCACGAGGAATTAAATAGTTTCATCTGAAAAAAATTTTTTTCACGAACAAACCCAGCAATATTTTTGATGCTGAAACACCACATTTCTTGGCTGCCAGTGCAGCAGAGAACTAGATTACAGTACTGAGACAGATGTTATCAATAATAGTAGGCCAAGAAGTAACTACATGTCTCAGTACGAGAGAGCCCTCAGTATTCTGAATCTTGTCAGGCTAGGTTCAGGGAACACAAGAACATTCCAGGAAAATCCAGAGTGGTGACATTAGGTAATGTCAGTGCTCAGAAAACGTGATGAAGATAAATGCATGTGCTGAATGCACTGCTTTCACACTGGGTGAGCAATGAAGTCCAAGCCCCCACAACTGTAAAACTTCACGTGATACTCCAAAAATGTTTAGTTATTTATGTTACAGAAGTACAAACTTCATCAATTTGGAACTGAGCCTCCCAGGTTCTCACCCAAACCTTGTCTTGAGTGAATCTGACAAAACCCACGTACTCCTTTCTTTGAAAAGCCAAGGAATTCCAGTGAACCACTGTATGCCATCTGCAGCAGAGGAAAGGTTGTTCGGACTGCAAGGATCTGCTCAAGGACCACTGCCTCCAGACAGCAGGTCTTTGGAAGAAGTCTTCCTCGCCCTCAGAGGCACTGCCTTTCTCAGCAAGACACAGGCAGCAGAAGGTCCTCAGATCAATTTTGCAAGATAAAAGAAATATGAAGAGTAGACTCTAATTGTCAAAATTGCTGTAAACACTTAGGAGCCATGCAACCAGAATACATCTAATATCCATTATATTTGCTATTTGGCACTTGTATAATTCAGTATGTTAAATATAAAGTATCTTTTCATAGCTGATATTATTTTTCTTAGTGACTTAAACTTCCCAGTATGAGAATGGACTCGTGTATGTACCATAGCTTTAACCTAACACTGTTGTGACAATATGTGGCTTTATTTAGGGTAGTATCTCCTACTTAAGTGAAATACAAATTTAATCACTTTGTTCATTAAGAGAATTTAATCTTATTAGAGAGGAGGAAGAAGGAGAGATGGGAAATTTTCTCTGCAGAATAAACCCATTAACACCTTCTTCTTACCAAATAAACCAGGACAATCTTTCTGCATGGTAGGAAGATAGAAAAGGCATTCCTACCTCTTATTTAATAGGCAGTGTTGGTTAGCAACGAGAGCTGATACTGCCTTCAACAAGTATCCCAAACACTGCAAGTCAGCAGAAACATTTCTCATTTTCACATGAATCGTTCAACTTGGGTAATGATCCAGGATGACTCTTCTGCAGTAAAAGATCCATGCACAAAAGTAAATTAAGTTCATGCTGTCATCAGCTGCCAGATTTTTCCACACGAACCAGCCTGTACTTGCAAAGGATCTATCAACTGTTTTAGCTACCAGAAAAAAATAATCATGTGGGGGATAACATTTGGGGGATAGCTTTCAGCATTTAATAGTCTGAAATCATGGAAAGCAAAGCTCTAGCTCCTCTTTTATACAGGCAGTTAATGCTTTACAGTAAAATCTTCCTAGTTGGGCCTTCTGAGTCAAAAATTAAAAAGAAAAAAAAAGAAAAGAAAAAAGTAAGGATTTCTGAGAGACGTTCAGGGCATCTCCTAGGTAGAGAGAAAATATTTTTATTTTAAATCAAAATGAAGCAGGTAGGGTGTAAAAGCCACCACAGAATCTGGGAAAATTAGGTAGGGAAAAAAACAACAAAGCAGAAATACCTAGGGAACAAACAACAGATAGAACAAAGAGACTACTTAATAGCAAATTATTTAGTGCTGAAAAACAGGCAGCAGTGTAAATTGCCATTACCTCGCAGAACATCATGCAGGTACAGAAACTCAGGATAACACTTGCAGCCCCTTAAAGGTGTGCTTATGTCTGAGGGTGCTGCAAACAGATGTCACGCAGCCACTGGAACCTGCGCTGCTTCGAGAACTCAGCTGGGCTTCAGGCGTTCATCCCTCCCTCCCTCCCTCTGATGGCCACTCACACCTGGGATGTGCAGAGGAGGAAAGGGAGGGAGGAGGGGACACAAAGGCCTGCTGCAGTTCGCCATGGGGAGGTCCCCAGCTGTGGGATGAGGCAGGGCTGTCCCACACCAGGCTCATTAAAAAGCCCTGCGGGTGTTGCCTGGCACCCCACCCCTCGCAGCAGCCGTGGCAGGGCACCCCGAGCTGCTCACCGAGCCCTGCTGGGGGGGAGCCCGGCTGGAACTGCAAAGTGCGGCTGCTTCTGTGCTGCTTCCTGCAGCCCCGGGGCCCAGCGTGAGGGGCTGTTTCTTCATCAGCTAAAGGGCAGAACCAAAAGCAGAGTAGGGTTATATCCTCACAACTATTTCAGGTATTAGGATGTTCTCAGAGATCCCTAGACTGTCACTGTACATCCCTGCTCCTTCAGCTGGGGATGAAACCAGTGCCACAGCTTGAGATGACCTCACCTTTCAAATCCCAGAGACCTTCAGCAAAGCCCAGGCAGTAAGAGCTAAGATGTCTCGAATTTTTTCTTATTCTTTTCTTTTTAAACATCAGAAACATTTTTGTTTTGAAAAGGAAGCCCAAACTGTCTTTTCTTCAGGAATAAATATTTGCACAAAAATTGCAGCAGGCAGGATTACAAAATTATCATATCCTCACATGACAGTAATTTCTACGCTTGCCTGCATAGTCAATCATTTGTGGTTTATCTTCTGTGTGTTTGTGGCCCAGCCTGTCTGACCTTAACCACAGACATTTTCCTGATAAGTTTCGGAAGCATGTTTGCCCAAGGAAGGGCAACTAAAGGCATTTGAGATGCCTGATGGCATCTGCCTGGCCTCCCTCTGCCAGTGCAAAAGGGCACAAGTCTTCCTCGGGGACTGTCATCCCAACCAGCCTTCTGTGGATGTCTCAGACACCCTTGTGCATCTCTAATGGCATCCAATACCTCTGTTTTGCCAACTAAATTGAGCCTTGGTGTGACACTTTTCCTAAAACTCTGGCCTTAAAGAATGTAAACAAGGAATGAATGTAAGCCTGCAAATGTGTCAGGGATCCACAAATGTGTAGATTGCTTCGCAGTGACAAGTCTTCCTGCAAACAGCTGCTCTACACTGATATGATTTTCCCCAATATGAGTCTACATTTACATTAATCTGTGAGGGTATTACTGGCAGAACACCTTATTAAAAAAAGAAAGGCAGGCTCAGATTACACAAAAAGAAGTAGCTATCGATGACCTAGAGAAGAATCAGAATATATTTAAATATCGCTGGTATTATTTCTACCTTTTCTTCATGCACTGTGCACTAAATGGGCAAATTAAGCAAAGCTCTTAAACACATGAAGTATTGCCACTCTGTAGGCAGATTCTGTGGAGAAAATTATGTGAAGCCCAGGAGTGTTTCAAATAATGTCTCAGTACTCCAAGGTCAGCACAGTAATTCTGTATGGAGTTTTTTTCATTTTCTTGGTTTACCATGAGTGACTACAATCCTTGTTCAAAGCAAGGACTTGATCCTCTCATAATGCCATAGTTTCCTATTTTTCTCCATGTTTCCCTAAAAAATTTAACAAAGAAAGAGTTAAGTTCTCCAACACTCAGGCCTTGGTTCGGTTGTGCATTTACATGGGCACATTTGGGGCATTTGTCTGAAAACCTGGGTGTACCTTGACATTCAGCCATGAGGAGAATGGACTAATTTTTTCCAATCTTGGCAAGACGAGCACTCTTAAATCAAAACAACTTAGTCATATTATGAAAGCTGAGACCCTTGCAAATTTATGTTCCTCGCTGTGTTTGGATATTTGCGTGGGCCCAGGGCCAGAAGTAGGCAAAGGGTTGGAAGGAGCAGAGAAGGGACTCTGTGTTGCTGATTTGGAGATAATTTCTGCCTCCTCCAGATGAGTCTGGGAAACACATAAGGACTGGTGTTTGGTGACAGTACAGTTTCTGTCAAGAGTATATTCACTGGTTGTGTCCTGCCTTCTGGGCATCTAAGGGAGATTTAATTCTGATGCCAAACATCACAACCAGTTTGACCTGGCTGAGTGGTCAACTGCCCTTATACAGCTGTTTGTGTCTGACACATGGCAGGCCTTGCTAAAAATTAGGAAAGGGAAGCAACGACCCTAAAATTTCTTTGACTCAGCAGAGGCTCCAGGCAAATTCTGGTCTTGATTACAAAGATGCAGTCTTACAGAAATCAAGAGGTTTCTTGATTTCCAAAATTCTCCCTGTAGATGAGAGGAGTGAGAGAGACCTGGAAAATCTGTGTCCCGGTGACCAGCTTCCCAAATTGCAGGAGGTGGAAAGAGCACAAAATGCTCTCCTTCCCCTCCTCTCTCTTCCAAATACAGACATGCTCTCACTGCAGCCTGCAGCAATAGGGCTTAAACGTGCAGGGTACCAAGCCCCCAGGAAAATTTTGGGTGCCTACTACTCCCATGAGAGTCAATAGATGAGAATGTTAGCTCCTGACTAGACTGGGTTTTCCAGTCTGAAGCACAAGGATTTCAGAAAAGAGGGCGATGAAAATATTTGACTTGGAGAACCTTGAGCAACTCTGAATAAGGGCATTGCAAGCAAGAAATGAGCATGTGCTCTGTGTCAGGGATCTGCTGAGACAAATAGCAAAATATGAAAACAACTGCTGACAAAAAGGTCCATGTAGCTGAACAGTCTGTCTGACTGTAGCCAAAACCAGACACACAGAGAGAAGCACAAGAATAGAGCAAGCACATTTTCCCAGCATAGCCTGCCAGGCTCCAAGACTTGGTGCCTCAGGCATTTCCTGAGCCAGAGGTTGTCTGTTGTGTTTAATATCTGCACACACACTTTTCCTCCACAAACTTGTCCAGGCTCTTCTCAAATGATGCGAGCATTTAGCATCCACGACACCCTGTGGCAGGGGTCTAAGGAGTTAACACTTGGCAAAAAAAGAACTACTCTAATTTTTTATGGATCTAATTTGTTATGGATGGTTTCACTTGATGCCCCAAACTTTTTTTTCCCCACTATTAGTCGTGGTAAACATTCAGTCCCTTCATCCACGAAGCCATCCATGATTACATGACCTTTGTCATGTGTGTCATATCTCACCAGAGTTAACTCTTTTCCAGACAAAGCATCCTAGCCCACACTGTGATGCCAGACACAGAAGCCACTCTCAAAACTTTTTTGGTGCCCCCAGCCTGACGGGTGCCCTTTTTATTTATTGACCCTTTGGACTTCTTGTAGAAAAGCTGTGTTGGTTCTTCCCTACAGCCTCATTTATCCATGCGCTCACTACATGCAATCTTTATGATAACTTCAATTTACCCTCCAGCTTCACAGTACCACATTTGACTCCCACAGGAGAAAATATCTTACAAGCAAGAGATTATACATTACCACTTGTAGTTCAGCTTTCAGCCCTGAATTCCTTTGCTCTCTTTATTGGGAATTTTGATGCAATTATCCCTTGCTTTTTCTTATTTTTTGGCAGGAAAAGGGAAGGCTGCTTTGTCATGCTCTCAAATTTAACCTGCCAGAGATTTATGAACTCCAAAGTTCAGGCTGCAAGGCCGTCTTGTGCCTTCATCAATTTGCCTTACAAAAAAAGTAGACCGATGTTCAGAAATCAGACACCCCTCTGATCTGAAGATAAGGCAGTCTTAGTGTTTTTGGATGACGTTCCCCTACAAAGGGTAAATACCAAGCAACTCTAAAAGGCCACTACTTAAAAAAACCCAAACCAACAAAAACCCACCCTTTCCTTCTCATTTTAAAAAAATAAATTTAAGAGCCTGGAGTCTCTCTTAACATGTCCCTGTGTTGCATCTTCAACAACCTGCCCTTAGCTTATCAGGACACGGTCACCTCAGCCTTGTCACAGCTCCCTTTGCTGCTTCTGAGCAGTCCCTGCTCCGTGTAAACTCTTTGGAGAAAAATCTGTCTGGGTTGGATGCCAGGAGAGCCCCTTCTGCAAAATGCACATTTCTAGAAGGAGCTCCTGACCCCTTTCTCCCGTTTCTGTCCTGGGTTTATGACAGGGCTCCAGCAGTCCCTGCAGTATGGATACCCCACTAAGCAGACTTTCCTTTTATATGTCCAGCATTTAATGAATGGCATTGGAGTGACCCCTGTGCCAAACCCCTGACATGAAGCCTGGCATGCCTCAGGGCGCTCCAGAGCCCCTCCTGACTGGCCAGAGCTTCCGTACCTCTCCAGCCTGGATCCACAGGGAAGGATGGCATTTGCTTTTTCCTTTTCACTGGTGAGATGTTGACAGTGGGGTTGTTGCTTTAAGACTACAGGTCCCCCTGCATACACAACCATGAAAATGCTGTGAATGCCCCAGCAGCAAGAATGTACTGCTGCTAAACATTTGCCAGGTTTTCCATTGCATGCCAGGCTGTTTCAGGCAGATATGTTTCTGGGATATTCTTCTCTGTCTTGAGAGATCAAATGACCCTGCATGGCTCTGTCATTACTGCCAAATGCCAGGCACTTCCTTGCTTGCTTGAACTTTCCTTTCCCTCTGGTTCTCCAGAAAATGCGGCAGGTCCCACCGCAGTGGCACCACTGCTCTCCTGCCAGTGTGAAGGGAGAGCTATTTGTGGTGAGCAAATCTCAAGGAAAGGAAAAGGGAGAGGCAACCACATTTCAGAGGGAACAACAGCAAGGATTCAGGTTTCAGCACTGAGAGAAGCTGTCAGCCCAACTGGGGAGGTGGCAGCAGCAGAGATGATACTCTTGGCCAGTTCCCACTAAGAGGTGGCCCTTGGGATGGCTCCCAGGCATGTCAGCTGGTGAGAGAGAGAGGGAGGACAGGAGGTTGTAGGAGATAAAAAAGCAAAACACATAAAGTTTCCAGTCACTTGGGGCACAGACACAGAAAGTCTGGGTAATTCCTCTGCTCTTCAGGTACAGGAATACCCTGCCAGAGAGAAAAAAGCCCAGTGGCGCTGCCCCAGCAGGGTCACTGAGGTATGACCTGACCATATACATCATGATAGATGTATACCTGATTTTCTATTACACTACTTTAACAAAGAGGATTTTAATGGTTTGATTATGCAGAGCACTTTCCCTCAGCTGATTCACCTTGTAGTTCTACATATCCCCTTAATAAAAAGCGTCAGGAAGCATCCTATTTACTGACATTCATGCATGGACTTCCCACCTACACTGAGAAACATCGGCGAGATTTGGCCACTGAGCAACTTGTAGTCAATCCCCTCAGTTAATCACCTGGATTGCCTGCCAAGTAGATGGCCTTACTCATCCTATTAATACTGAGACATCCATCATTTGAATTATCTGTGACTATGGAGGTGGAATACCTCAGACTGTTGGAGGAACTTATGTAACTCTATGGGGCAGAAAAGTATTTTCTTGAAAGTTTTTGAAAATATTTTCACAGCATACGATAGACCAGGAACAGACGACTAGGGCAAAATTGGGGTGTCAGAAAAATAGAATTTCTTCTAAATATTTAGAAATTTTTTTCCAGTTGTCCCGATAAAGGCTTGGGATATATCCTTTATAGGACAAGTGATTAAGATGTGAAAAAACTTGATAACACTTAAATTAAATTAAATTAAAAATTATGCATTAGCTACACTTATTTTTCATAGCTAGAAATTCAGTTTTTCTAAAGCTCGGATGTCTGCCTGCTGAGGCAACTATGTGAATGGAGTATATTGAAGAAGTAACAAAACATCTCAAGAATGGCCATTTACTTGTTTTAAAAAAAGTATTTTAAGAGCCATCAAAGACAGACAATGAAACATGAAACTGTTAAAAACATTCATTCCTTTTGGCAAAGATCCCTCTTTGCATTCTTTCTCCTCTTTGCAAGATGACTTTTTCCATTTCTACCACTTATGTGAGCTTCAGGCTACAGCATTCAATGTTTCTTTAAAAAACAAAGGAAAACTAATCTGTTCTAACCCAGAGAATGCAGTAGCTTTAGTGCTAGAAGGAATGGCTAAGATTTCTGTTCTGCATTAAAAGTACCAAGGTCATTTATAAAAGCTTGGGGGGGTTATTTGTTTTAAAAGATCCCTCCTTCTGCTTCCCCTGGTTCTTCCTCTGGTGCCTGTTTAGTAACTTTTCTATTGGCTTAATCTGACATATCTATGGCCAACTGGATTGTTGCACTCATAATATTTTTAAAATTTGCATTAGCAGAGCCTACTTGGAAAAGATTTCCATTGACTAGTTTAAATCTCATTTGTGCCTCTATGATCATCCAGAGGACAAGCGAAAAATGACCTGATGTTTCTATCCAGTTCACACAGAAGACAAAGATGGAGGAAAAACCTGCTCTGAATCTGGACAGCAGAGTGCAGGGAAATAAACATCCCTCAGCTATTTTACGGAGAAAACAGATTTAATCTGTTTAATAGCATGCAGTAATGCTGTTCATTTAAATGTATTTTTGTCAGGCTAAGTTTGAATTCTGATGTCTACTGCCTGGCAGGAACTTGAACCTATGATTATTATGCCCTTTAACAGTCCTCAAAAATGGCACGAGTCTGGCTCCACACTGGTGGCTGCACCTCAGCAAAGCCGAGTACCTGGTGTTGCTGAAATGCAGTGCCAAAGAAGAATAGACCCTACAAACCTGCCTTGCCTTGTTCTCACCAGGCTACCTCACACAAAGGTGCAAAGGCAGGAAAAAGACACTGAGGCTGACAATCTCTCAGACCTTCATGTACTGGTAAAGCTACATACTTCTGCTGGTAAAGACTTTCCAACCTCACAAAATATATATATATATTATATAAAGGTAAATATTGGATACATTAGATGCAAAATTACTACTTTAGTTTTGGTTTCAAACTTGAGGCATCCTCACTGAAACAGTTTGTCAGCCATTCTCAGAGCCTGTGCCAAGGGAGTGTACTGTATTTAAAGGAAGTTCAATTAATTTTCTTCATGTTTCTGTTCCTACCCCAAACTTCATTCTTCAGTATTTACTTCCTCTGGCCCAACTTTCCCTGCTCAACCAGTCATACAAACCCACCTCTCTTAACCCCAGGCCCAGTTTCTTTGCTGAAAATCATTCAATCTCTTATCATCTCAGTCCCAGTCCCCCTTGCCCAGGAAATCTCCTTCATCCTTCTTGTCCCAGTACTCAAAACCCCATCATTCAAGCCTGCCCTGACTTTCCAGGCAGCTTCCATATAATTCAGGTCATTTCCTCCTTCACACTGCCAGAGTGATAAACGCCTCTTAGCTTTGCCAAATCTCAGCCTTGCCAGACTACAAGCTCCAAAAGATCTAAGCATGTCCCTTTTCTCCCTATTCACAGAGTTGGAGATGTTCAAAGACATGTAACGTAGCTAAATTTAGGTGAAACTTACTGGGAGATAGGAAGACACATCCTTGTTCCAGAGCTGACCTCTTGGCAAGGCTCACACTTTCACTCTGAAGGCCTTAGAGGAGATGAGGAGCAATGGACTGTTTTCAAAGGAAAGGTCACCTGGAGTTTAACATGAGCAAAATGACATTTCCTCCAGCTTTATTTACAGAACCAGATGAACCATTTCAACTAACATTTTCAAAGCCCAGCATGGGAAGTTTCAGCACGAATAGCTAAACTGACAAAATTATAAAAATCTGAGGGTAGGTAACTTTCCTGGGGAATGCTGAGGGAAGAGGAGCCATGCACCAACTCTGTCAGAGAACTTTTCCCCTCTAAACTAACACTGGCAGCAGAGGGGCAGCCAGCCTGCAGTCCAAATAATCACTGCGTTTCTTTTTAATAAGAGTTTGGACCTGCTTCAAGCCTAGTGCTAAAATTAGATATTTTACTAGCTTTTTAATTTTTCAGTTCAAAGTCTATAAGTTTTGAGAAACCACATAAGCCACTACTGAAGGTTTCCATCTGGACCACGGTTCTGGACCACGGTTCTGAGTTCAGGACATCCAACAGAAGCTGTTTTGCATTCTGTAGGAAGCCAGATGAGCACAGCTCAGAGGCAAAAGTGTTGCACCTCTCATCAGTTTCATGCTGCTAACAGGAAAAATACAGTTCCACTTTTTACAAAAGCCAAGGGAAGGATGAATACCTGGATGCTGAGTTTTGGCTATAATCACAGCGCATGGTAGTTTAGATGTGCTTTTTCAAAGAGACTCCTCTCTGGAGGACACAGATGATTCCAAAGACATCAACAACATGCCAGCCTGACTGATATGATTCATGGCTGCTTTTCTTTGATGAGATCACCATATGCTATTGCAGAGCAGAAGAAACCTCAGTGCCTGAGCCTGAATTTCATGGTTCAAGAATCACCTATGTTTTCACTCAGGAAATTTACAGTCTTTGCTAACCCTAAACTAGAAGACACATCAGTCACACATTGCAACCTTTCCAGCAAACTCAGCTCCACATGCACTCGTTCGGTTTCTTTTCTGATTCTGTCATTTTGGAAGTAGACATAGGAAAAAGGTTAAAAATCAAGTCAGACAAGCTGTATCAATAAGTTAAGTTCAAATTTTCTTGAAATAAGCAGCAGTCTCGGAGTACCAACTCAGATCATGTAAGACTAGGTACTTAAAAACATTGGGCTTAGAAAAATCACCTTTATTGACTTTCCACCAGTGCCCCCCAGAGCAGGATTTTTAGAGGTTTCAAAAGGCAACATTGCTCCAGTAAGGGCTCTACCCTTTCAGTCGTTCCATTTTTCTTTTCCCTTTAAATATGTTAACATGCCTTTAAACCAATGCAGAGGCCCTCCCAAAATTTTTATATGTGTGCTTTTTATAGGTTGTTTTTTCTTTTACTTACACTTCCAGCTTCTGATTATGTTTCAGGGTCAAGAAGAACCACATGAGGACAATCAATTTTTAAAGAGGGAGATAGGTGAGGTCATAATCCATAACAAGTTTTTTCCCTCCTTTAATATAGTCATCCACCTACCTAATGAGCTGATATGCTCAATTACCCACCTACTTTTCAAGTTTTGCAAGTATTTAATCTTTTCTTTTGTCACTAGCAGTTAATCACTCAGTGCAAATGACGCTGCATGCTCATCAGTTACCAATATATTGCTTTATTTCTTGGTAGCAAATTAAGGCTTTATAGTGAGATTTGTACAGTACAGGCCAATTTAAACATTAGAACTTTAAAAACCATGTAGCACTATTCACTCAATTTAACATAGCCAGAAAAGTAGCTTTTTTTTTTTTTTAATAAACAATTAAATGTTACTAGTGAGGCCTTACATTTCATGAGTGCAAATGGCTCAAAATCCCACCATCCTCAGGGCTCAACATTTAAATTCCTTGAGGCCATTTTTAGACAAAGGATAAACAGAGAGTATAGCTGGCTCAGATAAAATACACTGTATTACTTGCTGGAGAAGAATCTCTTATTTTAATAATATGGAAAGGAAAACTCAAATGAAATTAACTGTCCAAGGGATGGTATCACCTCCTATTAGTCACTGACCAGTAACAGTAGTGATGACAAATTCATTTTCCATGGCCCTCTTTGCTTTAGTATAATTTGATTTATAGTTCAGAGCTCATGCCATCCTGTATATTAAAAAATCCAGAATTGGAAGAACATACATAAGTTACAGGAATTTTTGCAGCAGTAGGACAAGTTCCCTTTCCAGGGACGTGTCCAAACCATTGCCCTTTTTTTTTTTCTTTTTTTTTGCCATTTGAGAGAGCATTGTTATAAGTATTTCCTCGGCAGTTACGTGTTTTTCTTGAGCACGCTGATTTTCACTTCATACCACTGATTTTATTAGTGTTGTCTGGAGATGATGGAACTACTGCTTATGAAAACCAGACACAGTGCTTCCCTTCCTATGAGCCACTTACAGCGTTTGAGCTGAACGTATGAATTCACCTGTCAGTCAGGCACAGGGGGCCTGCCTGAAAATATCATCACCCCTCACACGTCTGGCTTTCGGATCTGAGCATTACATGTGAAAATACAGAGAAACAGCTGCCAGAAAATTGTGAAGAAAGTAACCATGAATCGACCACACACTCTGGAGAAGGAGCCAGTGAGATGGGGGGGACTTCCAAATGCAAGAGCAAGAGTGACCATGAGAGCACCAGGAGCTCCCAGTGTCACAGGGCAACACTGCTGTTTAATTCTTTGTTGAACACAGCTCTTTATCTCCAGCCTACGGGAACACACACAGCCAAAGTCTCAAAAAATCGAAATCTAATGTGAATAACACTCCAAGCCCCTCTGTCCCCAGGGGTTTTATCTAACATCAGGCTAATGTCTTTGAAGTTTTGAGATCAGCCATCTATCCTTTGAACTGGAAGGCCACAGAAAAGGGTCAGGTTTCCAAGTGTATTAAGGCACATACTGACTTTACCTCAATGCACGTGCCTGGTTTGCTCAGGGAGCATCCACTGCAGTGGTGCCACAGCTGCTGAAAAGGTACAGCAAAGGGACAAAGCCAGACTTCCTGGTGACAGCCGTGCAGCACAGCAATTGGGACTGCCCCGTGCAAGCTGCCCCACAGTGCCTCAGAGCCTCCCCACTGTCCCACAGCACTAGCTCTGCTTGTGGCAGAATTACAGCAGCTTCTCAGGCTGGTTTGCTGGCTTTTCCTTTCGCCAGGCCACCAATATCTCCTTTGTTCTCCTCCACTCAGGTGAATGTGTCACTGCTTATCAGAGCCAGAAGTCCCTATCTACTACCAGAGGGTGGTACTACACATGCAGGAGAGGAGAAATTTAGAAATGAAGGCAAGTAGCGATGATGCCTGAGTGACCTGGAGGTGGGCTTCCCAAGAGAATCCATGCATGGGCACAATCTCCAGATTCACTCCGCAGAAGTGCTCAGCAATGGCCAGCAGGTCTTACTCTGCCTCAAATGAGTATGTTTAAGAACATTACCCAGTATTTCCTGAGGGATTACAATGGATGACTACCAAAGAGAAACTACTTGGATACAAGAGAATGCTTTATCAGCCATATTGGAAAAAGTTGGGGAATACAGACACAATATTGCATAGTCAGCTTCGTGAGCACAGCTAGAATTCAGATGTATTTGACACAGCTTAGTAGCATTTCCAAAGGAGGGATTATGTGCTATTTCCTTTGGAGGCAGCTACTGTAGCCTGGGACGAGATCATGGCTCTTATGGAAATGACGCCCCACCGGGGATGCTGAGCACTCATTGCTTTCGCATTAAGGCAGCCTCTCCACAGAGACCCACGGCACCTTAAAAAGTGATCATACAAAAAGCAAACAAAATAGTCCTCCGGAAACCCCCCTCACCCACAAGGTACAAGAAAAGCTGACTCCCGTGAGCGACAGAAAAGACAGCATTACTGAATATGGGAGCGTGTGTTTATACATCAGTGTTTTTAATACTGCATTGCAACGACAGGTGTGGGGTGTCCCTTCAGAAGAAAGCGGGGTTGGTGTGCTCTATAATACAGCGCTTGCAATGTCGTTTAACAAATCGCAGAGCATCCACAGAGACTTCGCAGTCCTGCACGTTCAACATCTGCAGGTCAAAACAGTTGGCAGCTACAATCTGCAGGCCCTGCCCAGTGATGCTCTCGCAGGATTTCAGGCTCAGGCGCTTTAGGTTGAAGCAGTTGAGGGCTAGAAACTCCAGGCCGGTGTCTGAGACCAGAGGGCACTTGCCGATGTCCAGCGATTTGAGTTTTGTGCAATTTTTGGCGAGGTACTCCACGCCGTGGTCCGTGATGCCCTCGCAGCCCCGCGCGTTGAGGTAGCGCAGCTTGCTGCAGTACTTGGCTATGTATCGGATGCCCACGTCCGTGATGCGGCCGCAGTGAGCGATGCTCAGGTATCGGAGGCGCGACTCCAGCTTGGCGATCTCCCGCATGCCGAAGTCGCTGACGAAGCGGCAGTCGCTCACGCTCAGTTCCTTAATGGATGTGCAGTAAATCATCAGGTAGCGCAGACCCTCGTCGGTGATGCGGACGCAGCGGCGCAGGTACAGGTGGGTCAGCTGGGTGCAGTGGGCGGCAATGGTGTGCAGTCCCTCGTCCTCCAGGACGAAGCAGTCTGTCATGTCCAAGTAGCGGATGGAGATCTGCTTGCCGTGCAAGGGAGACAGCTTGATGGAGGCTTCGCGAGTCAGACTGATGCACGTTACTTTGGAGCAGCCTACGTGGAAAAAAACAGCGCGTTTAAGCAAGCAGTGAAAACAAATCTCGCAGCAGGACCAGAAAGTTGGGTGTGGAATGGTGTGCTGGACGTGATGAAGGTATCTTCATGATGCAAGAGTGGAATCACCCTGACTGACTACTCTGGATTTGCTGTGCTGAGTCCCCACACCAGAGGAAATAATAAACTCCACTGGAGTCAGTGAGGTTGCTTTGAGATTGTGAGAGCTGGGAAAGCAACAGACCGATTTTGTCCATATCCCAAATGTAAAATGACGGTCCTGGGTCTATCTAGGGACAGCCTGTGATCTGTTACTGCAACATAAACCCAGTGACAGTTAGAGAAAATGATACTACGTGACAACCAATGCAGTTTTTTGATCAAAGTCAGTCTCATTGCTGACTGGCTGAATTTGCAAACCAACATCAGAGGCTCTTTCACCATCCAAACTCATTATTGAAAACACAACCCCACTCCCTTCCCCCCGCCTCCCCTACCCCAAGCATTTGGAGAACAGATGTGAATCCAGCCCCAAGCCTGCAACGTGGGAAGGATGCAAAACTATGGCACAACTGTGTGCTTGAAGAAGGGTGGAGATTCGAATAACCCAAGGAGAATGGGGAGAATTGGTA
This sequence comes from Mohoua ochrocephala, assembly GCA_013398855.1. Lineage (NCBI taxonomy): Eukaryota > Metazoa > Chordata > Aves > Passeriformes > Acanthizidae > Mohoua > Mohoua ochrocephala. The sequence goes on along the minus strand of VZTA01009033.1, from coordinate 75,232 downwards.
GAAGCCAACAGACTGGTAAGGGCATGTGAGGACGCAGCAGACAAAGAAAAGGACTGTGTCCAATGAGGAAGTCTGGCCATGAATGGAGGTAACTAGACTAGAGGAGAAACACCAGACCTTGCAAAGGAAAGACAAAGAACTAGATTAAAGGGAAAAACACACTCACAGACTTTCCCCATTTTTAACCTCCACTCAGTGCACAGTGGAGAGTGAAAGCTTTTTTTGGAAAGTGTGGTTTCTGCTGCACTGCAAACTGGCAGTCTTAGGCTTCTTAGGGAAATTCTTAAACTGTGCCAAGTTCAGCTGGGCATTTTGCATTAGCACAGCTAGAAACAGCTGCAAGAAAGAAAGGAGAGTCTACCCGTTAGTGATTGAGGCCCAACAGTTTTAGCCATAAATGCCTACTCAGAGAAATTCTGCAGGTTATGCCCAAAGAGGCGCCCCCAGGTAGAAACAAAAAAAGACTTTTTCTGTATTGCTGGAACACTGGCCAAGCGGTATGAAGTGACTCATAAAAAGTGATGACCATAGAGTTCCACGTATCAGAAATCCTGCAGAAATCCTGTAGTGTGGAAGTAAAGAGCAAGATGATGCATGGAGACCGCCTCAAAAACTTAAATGACCCAAAGCTATACCACTTGCCATAACAGGTTGTCATTCAGAGGTTTAGTGGGAGGTATGAATATGCTCCAGTTCTTAAAAGTGAAAAGGAAAAAAAACTCACTTGAGATAACCCTGTGGACTCACACAAATGTTTTAAGAAGTGTGGGATGTGGACTTGAAACAGTTTGCCACCTGCAACTAGATTTCTACATTCATCAGTTAAATTTATTCTGCATCTTTAATTTGGGTTTCAAATTTAGTTGAACAGATGCAAATTTTACCTTAGGCCTCAGACATTTAAATGGGCAAATTGCCCACAGGTCATGCAGAAGCAAGACCTTGAAGTAAAACACTCTGTTCAACAAACATCTTAAAAGTGAATGCTATTTTCTCTTCAGATCATGTTTCAGATCCGTCTGTGCTCTGGAGCAATCTCTGGAAATACTTTTGCCTTCAGGTAGGTACTATACACACACTCAGTAACACAAAGGATTTTTCTAAAGGGAAGCAGTACAATACTAACGGCATAAAAAATTCACCTCCAGTATATTCTTTGAAGTAGGTGATAGAAAATGCATGAAAGGAGTTCCACAGAAGGAGCTGGCACCTAGGCAGAGTTCTGCTCCACCTGATGTAGCTGTTGCTGTTGCATTTGGCCGAGGAGGTTGCCGGATTAAGAAGTCAGCCTGGATATTTTATAATCTGACCAGAATTCAATTTTAAATCTGGCTTAGTGAAAATGATGCATCCACGAGGCCAAGGAGAACATTCTGTCTGCTCAGAGTCCAAGAAGCTTTAATGACAGTAATTAGAAAGTGAATGGGTCAGAAGTCTCACAGCAGGGCTGGAGTCACATACATCAGTGTGTGATCCCTGTTTTGACAAGCTCACTACTGCCTTGTCTGGTTACTTTGGCTACACTGTAAAACATTTCATGGGAAGGATACTCAAAATGGTTTCACCAGAAAAAAGAGTCCATGCTGATATAGAACTGCCTGATTTTTAGGCAAAATGACAGGTTCCTGGGTCTGCAACAATTTTTCTGTCCTAAATAATACAAAATGTAAAAATAAAGCTCTTGTAACAGGATTTTCCACAGAGTAAGTATAACCGATTTTTTAAAGGGAGCAGAAACGTCCAAACAGACTGAAAAACACATTGGCCAGAGTGTTTGATAATAACTTGCAGTCAAGCTCAACCAACTTCTAGCAATATCTCAGACCTGCCCACAAAGCAGATGCTGACAGTGACAGAACTTACGCTGCTCCTGAAGTTAATACAAACATCTGGTTTTGACATTAAAGATTTTGGTACGTTTTTGCTGCCAAGTAGCCATCCTAAGGGGAAAAAGGATTCACCTAGATGTCCAACTGTGAACTGGGATTTAATTAACTAGCAACTAGCGTCACCCCCCAGCACACGCCTCCACCTCCTCTTGCTCGGTGTGGAACCAAACCAGTGAACCACTTCTGTCCTCAGAATTGCTTGAGCATGCAGGTGAAAGCCTTGTCCTCACAACTACAGTCAGAAGCAGGGGAAAATGGAATCCTCTTTCCAAAACATCCTCCAAAATTACCCACGTCAGAAAGAAAAAGCTGGACTCAAAACAAGAGCCTAGAGATCAATTATCCTCAATTCATACAGAAGTACGTGCAGCAAAAGCTATATTTGAACCCAAGCACCCTGACTTCTGAGCATGTTCAAAACCAGGATTTTTCCCTCACATGCTCCAAACAGAAAGAACAACTTAGGAAAAAAAAAGAAATTAAAATTACTTTCCTATCTCATTGATGAGACAAGGTTCAAGGAAGACAGGTATTTTATTTGTCCCCTCCACACTTTATAGCAAACTGATGAGCTCTTAGGGACAGACACTTACCTTCTGGGTCTGAGAATAAGAGGCTTGGGAAAACCACTAATGAAGACAGACCCCAAAATAACCTGTTTCAATACCTGGTATCATCTTTTCCTTTTCCCTGCTTTTGAAAAAGTCATCTTTGGTCTATAGCAAATCCATAAATAAGAGCTGTGGACCAAAGCATTTTCAACCACCTACAAGCCCCCAGGTACCCTCAGGGTGTTGAGCTTCAAAGCTCCAGCTCTAAATCACACAGGTACATACATTTTCTCCAGGCACTGGAGATGCTTCAACCTGAATGTGTGATTAGCAATCCAGAACTAATGTCGGTGTGTACCAACAACAAATAATTCATAGACAAGGTCACTGTGAATAGACTCCTGTGGAGTTCCACAGACTCCTTATTACCTTGTGGTTTCAGAAAGCAATCACAAAAAGTGCATAATTCTGATTTGTTGGTATTTGTTTTGATGCCTTCCATGACATTCTGCCATCCTAGGAATGGGGTGAGAGAGTTGGGTAAATCAGCTTAAAAAAATAAAAAGGCAGAGAAAAGAACGCAAATCAGTGTGCACCAGATAGGAAGCCCTGGAAAAAGCAGCTGATCTGGTACCAGTGACTCAACAGCATCAGTCATCAGGGGCATTTCTAGCCCCTGTTGTTTAATCCCCTATTTTCATCCTGCTTGTTGCCACTGGTACCTCTGCAATGGCAAATCGGGCTCGGATGATTTATGATGGCATTAGACTGATAACAAATGAGATCACAAAGTAAATGTTGAGCAGCAAATTTACTTCAGTGCTCTGCTTGGCCGCATCCTTTCCATTAAGTGCCAACCTATTTGCAGAGAGGAAATTCTGTGCAGTTGACCTTGGGAAAAAACATCTTGTTTCCCCAGAGCAAGCTTGAAGAAGATTGTCTAAAACATTTCTGCTGATCTAAACAGCTGCAATGGCAGCTTTAAAATTTAAAAAAAGGGAAGAAAAAAGAAAAAAGTTCAAGCTGGCTAAGTCTTGTTAAAATAGCAATGGAAACAAGGGGACCTTGAAGTTCAGCTAGGGATGACAGCTGATATTAATGCCCAGAAAAAAAGCCTAGCACTTATTCTGAGCTCCTTCTCAAGTCACTTGCCAGATTACTGATGTATTCTTTACATATATATATATGTGTGTGTGTGTGTGTGTGTGTGTGTGTGTGTGAAAAAGATGAAACAAATTTTGCTGAAGTAACTAGACTTCACCACATGATGTAGCACTGACTGCAGCGTGGGCCTGTCTATGGGGGCTTTGTGCAAAAATCTGTAAAAACTCCTCGTGCCATTTGAACAGGCCACCTCTGCTACCTCACCTCCTTTGGAAGAGGCCTGGCCACGCCAGAGGTGCTGCTGGCCTTAGGGGCATTGAGATTCTAGCGGTGCCTGTCTCACGGGTACTCAGTTAGGAGACGGGCATTCCTACTTCGAAAGACAACGCAGGAAGGGTAAGCGTGCAGCTGTGAGGTTTGACAAACATCAGAGGCATCTGCATTGGAACATTCCCTGTTACCTGACACATCCAGGTGTTCCAGGTTTGGGCACAGTGACACGACATCAAAGACTGCCTCGTTGGAGATGTTGTAACAGCCGGACACCTCCAGCCTCCTCAGTTCTGGACAGCACTGGGCAATGGTGTAGAGTCCTCTGTCTGTGAGCCGCCTGCAGCCACTAACAATTACCGTCTCCAACATGAGACAGACGTTGGGAGTATCCTGGCAAAGCCTCCGCGTCAGCACTTTCAGAGCCCTGTCTACGTTGATTGTCTCGCCCGTCAGGCGAATAGTCCTCCAGAGCCGCGGGTCCCAGGCCAGGTTGTACCAGCGGCGGCACACGCGGGCACAGCGGCACAGCTGGTTGGTGGGCAGGAAGGAGAAGATCTGGATCATGGAGTGGTCGGGCAGCCGATCTATGTTGGCCTGCTCCTTCTGGTGCTTGGATGCCAGCCGGATGAGAGGATGGGTGAGGCGGGTTGGAGGCGGCGAGTGGACCATGGCAACAGTTTCCCCAGTGACTGAGGACGAAGACGTCGACGACCCTCTGCCATTTTGGAACCCAGGGGAATTTGGTGGAAATATTAATGCTGGACTGGGTGTGCTGAGCGTTCGCATGCTCAGGTCGGAATCTGGAAGACAGAACACACGATTTCAATAAGCACTGGACAGACACAGAGGTCTCTGCACAGCACAGCACCCTGCTAGCCCATTTGTTAATGGAATGTGATGGACTTCGGGGTTTGTTGGAGATTAAGCCGTCACTTCTGCCAGTGAGAGTGAGAAAATGTGTTTCAAAAGCCATGTGAGCAACGGAGATGATGCAGTTCTGAGCCCTGAAGAGGAGACAGCAGTGCAAGGATTTTTCAAAATCCAAGGATTTTAATTCTTTATACACTTAAATAAACACTGCAAGAAATTAGCATGTTTGAGTCACAGGCTTTTTTTTTTGGCAAAGAGCAACTGTTCATAACCTCGGCACAGCTGTGAGCTCTTAGGGGCAGAGAATACTGTGGTCCTTCACCTCTCAGCTCCTTCAGCCATTCAGCAGGAGACCAAAAAAGAGCTCACAAGGCAAATGCTGCTTCCTTCACCAGATCTGGGCAGATGGGAAAAGCGCATCTCCATACACTTATTTTCATTGTGTCATTAGGGAAGTTAATTTTTCAGTCATGCAAACTGGAACTCAGAATTTCAACCAAGAGTCCAGTGACTAGTTCTTCATATGCACACAGAAAACACTCCTTTCCAATGGACTGAAGTGAACTTCACTTGGATTGGGGAAAAAAAAGCCCAGAAAAGTAAGTGACGAAGAAACAGCATGCCTGGAAACTTGTTGAATTGCTATACAATATTTACACACTTATTGCTAGGGCTGTTTGTGACACTGGAAGCAGTCAACTCAACTCCCCTCCCCAAAACAATTTGCTACTTCTTTACCTTCTTTAGTTCATTTTAGTGCCAAAAATCAGGCACAAAAATTGAGATACTTTGCTACTAAGAAAGGCTACCTTTGCTGTAAGATTATTTCAACTGTTTTCCCTTTGTGCTGACATTGCCTACAAGTAATTTCCACTCCTGCTCCTAGTTTCTCCAAGCAAACCAAGTAAAAGACTGGAAGACAACTAAGACATAACTTTGATAGTCAAGCAAATGCCATGGGCAATACATTTAGAGACTCTGAGGATATTTTAGTAGTATGCTACACAAGATACAACCAGTGTATGAGAGATGCATCCTGCTGCTGAGCACACTCCCTCCATCTCGGTACTGATCTCAACAGGAATGCTTTATAAAGGAAAGCACCAGCCAGAAATGAATACGGTAACCACAATTTAGTGACCAGCAGAAGAATAACAAGTTTCACAGACAGACGGTGTTTTTAGCGCACCAAGCTTTTCTCCCCATCACATCTCCTGCTGTCACATCATTGTTCAGGCATTTCAGGGAAGCGTACAAAGACAGCCCCTTCAGTAACACTGACTCTGCAGCTCTGTGACTGTGACAGCACAAATAAGGGCTAAGCAAGATACAGCCAGAAATGCATTCAACAAACATGCCCAAACCTGGATTTGGGCAGAGTTTTTTAATTAAGTACATTTTTGAAGAATTTGATCGTTACACAAAAACTTCCCCATCAAGCTTTTACTTAGCCCAGCACAGGCCTGCTCTGATCTCACTACCTACAACAATAGCAACCACAGGCCTGTATTTTCAATGTGTCTGCAAAGGAAAGAGGCACAAATATTTAACTGAAGAACCCAAGAAACAAAGTCTGATGGCTTGCTCAAGATCACCTAGCTGAGTTGCAGAGAGATCAAAACCATCTTCTCACACCGTGGAGGAAAAATCTTAAGTACTCAGCTCCTTCCCTCTTCTTCTTCTGCATCTTGTTTTACTTAGAAACTCACTATTTCAGCAAATGAAAGGAAAGAACATTTTCCCCAAGGCTTCTGAGTCCGTGCTATGGCTATGTGGTCCTAACACAGAGATTTGTGTATTTATGAGCAAAAACAGTATCTTCATGCTGAGTGGGTTTTGCAGACACTCTGCTCCCTTTGAGACCTCCTAATACCCCCTTTGGCAGCTATTGCAAATAATTGCATCGAGGAGTGTTATTTGGTAAGTATCTGGTATATGCTGGTATTTTAAAAATGAGATTTACAGCTGGAGAGAAAAAACCCACAACACCAGCAGCAGCCAGGCTCCTGCAGACAAGCACTGACTCCACAGGCCTCTTAGGCAACAGTCCCCGAGATTAATTTTTGCAAGGACTTACCGTATGTTTGACCTCCCTCACATTATCACCAAAACCAGTGACAGTGCCTGAAGTTAAACATGTGCAGAAGATGTGGCAAACTCAGACCCTTTACTTTTTGCTCCTTTTTTGAGATTTTAATACAAGAATGTTTCTAATATAAAAGAACATACACTTTTTTTCAAGTGCTGGATGCATCTTCTACTATTACATGTATTTGATATTGTCAGTTCCTTTCCTTTTCCTTTACTTCTTCATTCGCTTTGGGCTTTTGGTTGGTTGATTGTTGTTTGTTTGTTTTACACAAACCAGAACAAAAAGGAAAACAAAATGATGTAAATAAAAAACCCAGAACAAACACTTGTTTCTAATCTGCAAAAGAGAATTAAAATCAAAAGCCAAAAGTTGAAATTATTAACATATGCTTTAAACAACTTCTAGTCCTGTGGGAATGAGTACCTTTTAAAGACACAGCATATTTGGAAAACATACATTTTTAGTCAGTTGTAGTTGAAAACACCTTAAAATTTCTGTAGGGTTACAGTCTTCCTTAGGTTCCATTTCTACTTAAGCATAAAAAAGCTTTTCATTCTCCACGATTCTCCCCCTCTTCCCCTGGTGAGCAATACGCCAAGCTAATACGGCTAATCTCCACTCTTTTTGGATCAGAAGTGGCATTCCTTCATCACTCCTGGGCACTGTGAATAATCAATACCTTAGACATTCTGTGTGTGTAATGAATTACTAATATGTGTTTTTTAACTTAGACCTCGAGTTAAAAAAGGCCTGACCTTCTGTTTTATGTGTAGGCTCCGTGCTTTTCTTTGTGCTCTCTTAATTCTCTCATTAGTATAGCAGTTCCAGATGTGCATCCTGTACTTCCTTTCCCTTCAGTCCTGGAGGTGCATCATGTGAAACCTGCTCCCTCCGTCCTCGGGGCACGGACTTCCAGACAGACACATACACATACATACACATGTGCCCTGTCTCCCCACCACAAAGTATTGTGGAAAAACACCCTAGTGCTGTCATTGTGTTTAAAAAGGGAGTCGTGAGCACATTTCTGGTCTGCTGAGCCCGTAATGCAATATGCTCTCAGACAGGAATTTTGCTGGTAGCTCAGCTGAACTCCGTACAGAGGTATTCCTGCTTACTGTTCGCTGTACACCCCTAAGGGGAAACGAAAAAAAAAATAGCAGGTGAGTCCAGGAGCCTTATTGCCAGGAAAAACTTGGAAAGCTTTTTGCTAGCATTTAAAACTTCGGCAAAACACTTGGTCTGCTGTTACATTTCCAGACTTTTCTAATGTTGTTGGGAGGGGCTTCCTACAGCACTATCTCAACCTCTAGGAGTTTCCTTCGAATTTTGTTCTTCACCATTTGCTGAGTGCTAGCCAACAGGCTGGGGCAGTCTGAGAAAGAGCAACTTAATGACGGTGTAACATTAATAAACACAACCCTGCAAGTACAAATGAAGTTGCTGATTACAGTTCTCAGAACGCATCTTTACACACACACATGCCCTATACAAGCATTTCTCTTGTAAACTCGGTTGTTTACAAGCCTGAAAGGCAACTTTAATTTTGCTGATCTTAGAAAGTAAAAGCAAATTAGAAAGCAGCCCTGCACTTCCCTCCCTACGACCTCTTTTGCCCCTTTGCCTCCAATCTTCTGTGCAAGATGCCTTTTATTAAAGCTTTGATCAAGCTCTGAAAGTTGTATGTTGATGTACGACAAAATTTCTTAACAATCTTTAAAGAAATCTCAAAAGATGCGTGCCAGAAACAGAACCATAAAAGCTGACACAGAGGGAGAAAATGCACTAGAGGGAGTTTTCTTATTCCATTAGGAATCTGGTTTATTTCAAAGGATTCTTTCTCCCCAGTTTGTTTCCCAATTAATACATACATCTGGGAACAAAAAACCTTTAAATACATAAGATTTAAGCCAAGATCTAGTCTCCATTCCTTCTGGCATTGACAATAACATGCAGTCTCTGATTTCAGAACCAGAGAGAGAAAACAATGTTGTATTTCCATTACTCCAGCAATGCACACTAACACGGGACACTGGATGTCCAGATCCCAGCATGGACTTTTTAAGATTGAACCATTTTGCACGCTTGAGGCGTGACTCCATTCATCCACACCTTCTGCTGTGGTATTGTGAATGAGGTTTTTTTTGAAGTGAATAGTATACTGAGCTCTTCAAGCTAACAAAATTAAAATGAAAATTTTGCAAATATCAGTCAAACTTCAAATTCTTATCCGACAACTAAAAAGGATCCTCCATGTTGATCTGCTGTCACCACTGACGTTTTTAGCAAAACTAAGGCAAGAAATAAACCAAACTGTGTTCAAGCTCTGAACAGTCAGTATGGCTGAGAAAAATAAAAAGCAATTGTCATTTTTGTAAACATTAGCTGCAGAGTAATGTGAGCAAGAAGCATTCACAGAGTGCCAAAACATTGCTGACTTAGCCTATCTTCAGTAAGTGTTGCATAGATATTGCATATTTTACTAATTGCAATGTGGGTATAGACTTCACATTTTTACGGCAATACCATCAACCTCAGGCACGCCAATTAAGTACTCCTTTTACAGAGACTGGGGAAAGTGGGAACTTAGTGGCTGCAGCAGCTACAGTCAATGGTGCAAGGACTTCTACAGAGGCTTCTACAGGGGGTACATTGGGGGCTGATTCAAGCAGAGACTTGTAAATTTGACAGACAGATTTCAAATATGGCTGTGTGCCCTTAGAGGAGAGTAGGAAAAGGAGTTAGCTAGGACAGCAGGCTACAACACAGCCATTTTCTTTCCAAGGCCCTGGGTATGGACAAAGTTCCAGCAAAAGTGATACCTACAAAAAAAAAAAAAGAACGTCTTCCACATCGCAAACATCCTCAGGCATTTCTCGCAGGATAAGTTACCCTACTGACCTTGGCTCCTCCCAGTCCCAGGAGGCTGGGAGGAACTGGAGAGTCTGAGATAGCAAAGAGGCGGCTGGAACTAAACTCACATGCAAACTTGTGTGAGGCTGCAGGGGTCAAGAATGCCAGAAGGAAAGGGTTGCCCAGTGGAGATACCTACATGATTTCGCAGCCTTTTACGATGAAGAACATATAGTATGAGAAATAAAGTTGGATGAGCTCTCTCATCTCTCTCCAAGAACACTAAGTACACTTAAACCATCTCTGATGTGCATGTCTGCCCTGTTTTTAACTGCTAGGGGCAGCTATTACTCAGCTCGCTGAGGTGCCTGTTCCAGTGTTGTCACTGTATCAAGTTTCTAAGTTTTTCCTCTTATTTGGCTCGTATAAGGAGCTATTCCTTGCCCCCTCTCCTTATGCTTGTGAAGAATGAGGTCTTCGCTCTCCCTGTAAGGATTTCTTACATACATTTGCCTTTCTTTTTATTAGTCATGTTACTAATATTCCCAGTTTCTTCTGTCTTTTCCTTTACATTTTCTCCAATCTGTGTGTTTTTCTCCTAAAGCACAATGCTCCAAACTGAGCACCACACACCACCCAACCTCACCAGCACTGGTGAAAGTGGAGTCCTGCGCACCCGTATTTCATGGAAACCACATTTTCAACCTCCCAGATTTCAACAGTCTCAGAAGGCTGATGTATTTTCACTGTGTGACTCAATATATTGCCTGGATTCTCATGTGCCATACAGTGCCTGGACATTTATTTTCTTCCTCTGTGTTTATAGAATCCATTCACCTTCCCTACACCTGTATCCTTAGAGAATGCTATGTTTTCTCTCTCCTTAATCTGCTTTTTCAAGAGTATTTTGAGTACTGAGTGACCTTCTCAAAAAGTGTTACTTTTCAGTTTTCCAAGTATACTGCAGCTCCATTGCCATAAATTTTAACCCATTTCTCTCCATATTGGTAATTTTGTGTCTCAATTAAATTCGAACAGGTGGTTCCTAGAAAGAAATGGAAAGTCTGGCAACCTGTTAGCAAATATGGTAAGGCATCGCAGATGAGATCAGCTCAGTTGGTCAGAGCATGGTGCTGGTAACACCAAGGTTGTGAGTTTAATCCCTGTATGGGCCATTCATTTAAGAATTGGACTTGATGATCCTTGTGGGTCCCTTCCAAATCAGCGTATTCTGTGATTCCTGAAGGGTTCCCCCTGAAACATCATCACAGTTGACAAATACTCAGAGTGATAACTACACAAAATACTATTCCCCTCCAGCGGCCACCTTATCATGACTTCATTTACTCTGGCTTGTTTCCAATACACACATGCAAAAGTCCTCATGAACCTGAGATGGGTTACAGCTACTGCTTCCCTCTAGCCAGACAATTTATTTTTGCCAAAACAGAAAATTAGATTGAAAACTGAGGTCAAAGGAACAAAAACACTTTGGCAAAAGTGAAAACTAATTTCTTATCCTGTGAGATCCTGTTGGTCATGCAATTTTCGTTTTGAGAGCAAAGACCTGCAGCAAAGCTCGATTTGTCAGTGTAAGAATGAGCAACCTTGGAGCTCACAAAGTAATCGCATCCACATGGTCTTGGAAGGAACAGTTCCACAGAACTTGAAATAACCTTTCATGGTTTTTAAAAACCTCCTTTAGAATGTAATAAGAAACTGCACCTATTGTATAAGACTAGAGGCACTGTGGAACAGGGATATGTTAACTTAAATCTGAAGCCATTTCATAGTAGTTTCTGTGTGACACTTTACACCTTGGATTATACTGGTGTAACTTCCCTGTGATGTTGAGCTCCAGTTTTCTTTAGCCTATAAACTCCTCTACATACATTTGGAGACCTGATCTTGCATTCCTGGCATACTCACAATAGATGCTTAAAGTCAAACAGCATTGCAAGTGAAGTAATCATTATAGTTTTATTAAGCAAATAATTCTTCCTTACAATGTATTTGTCGAAAGCTGGAACTAATTTCCCCCCTACCGACTTTGTCCCCTGCCACTTGGCAGGAATTCATTTTATCCCCACATTTTTGAACAGAGCTAAAAATACCAAGACTGAGGGAGAGGAAAAGTAAAAAAGTAATTCACTATTAGTTTAGGAAGTCAAAGCATCTTAATTTTACCTTCAGCGCCACTGATGATACTAGCACATCAGCTCTGAGAAAAGGGTTTCACAGTGCCTCATTGCTGGGAATTACATAGAGATGGATTGGAAGGTGCATTTTTTCCATGTTCAGTAAATATGTATCCCAAAATGAATTCCACACATGCTTAAGTACAAGCTCTACTTAAATCCTTCAGGTCAGATGCTCTCTCAACTCTTTATGGTATGCCAGGGAGCTCCTCCAGCTGAGCTAGTTTATATTTACATTAGCAAGGAGTGCAGCCCAGAAAGAGGAGTTTTGTAGAGCAAAACTAATATTGCTGAAAACCCAACATCCACAGGCCTGGGAAGTGGGTGTTATTTTTTTTTTGCCAATATTTAATTTAATCCCCAACCCTGAATGCTCAGTAGGGGTTGCCTTTGGTGCTTTAGGTGTACTGCCAGGACATATTTTTTGGCTTTAGATTTGCCTAAGTGTAACTGTGTTCACATACCTCGTGGTGGTTACTAAAACAGAGTAAGAAGGAGAGGCATTTCACAAGTGAGCTTTGGACTGGAAAAAAAGTGCTAATGTAGATAAAACCACTGGTCAGAAGTCTACCTACCCTGTCTACCTCCTCCAAATCATGAGCTATCATCTCCCAGCCTATTCCATACCGCTTTGAGGAGAGGCATCCTGTGCCCTGCTGGATTTTCAGGGCTGGATTATCAATGGACCGGACACGTTGCATTTCATCATCCCCCATTTTTGGGATTATCACACCTATGGGGATCCATGCAGTTCAATGCATTGCTCTGAAATGTGCAGACCAAATGTAGTTAAAATGAAAATATGCGTTTTATAAGATGCTTATAAATAAGCATCTTCAACATACTTCTAGATAAAGGTTTAAATAAGACAAAAAAAGATAGCAAATTTGCCTAATATCAAATCATACTAAAAAGCCTGCCATCATCTCTCTCTCTTCTCCTCCTAAGTTTGACAGTCTTAATAACCCATGAACCCCATCCTGGTGAATATAAAACCCCTTCCTAATTTATCCAGAGAATGACTTGTTTCAGTGAAACAGGCTTACAACTATTTCTTGTCTTTTCTTTGAGTTACTCTAACATGCTCCAAGGTAAAAATTTTGTAAGATAAAACATTTTTCCACCTGACTGGACAACATTTACATTACTGTGTTCTACTCTTTAAATTAATTGCTCTTTATTTTTCATTTAATACCAAGTTTACAGAAATGTAGAGAAGATGAGTGCCCACTGCTTGATAGTGGCTCTCAAGCTACACATACATGGCTAGAACCAGTCACTTAGAATAACACTGAGATGGGAGAAACAGATCCTACTCTGTTTTTGAATGATAAACATTAGGTTTTTGTTGATGTAAATGTATCTTTGCAATTTATATGGAAAACTGGAACAACTGCTTAATGGCTCCCAACTTCAAAATGCAGAAACCCAGTCAGCTGCTCCAGACAATTGTAGCTGTTCCACTATTTCACCTTTTAAAAACGGGAGAATTTGGAATAAAAGATCGATCAGTTTACATTACTACAGAACTTCAGGACAAGTTGCTGGAGTAAATTTATGGGAGAGAAACATTTTCAAAATCCCCAGTTCACGTGGATCAAAACCAGGGGGACCTGCAGAACTCTGAAGCGCAGTTCTGGTAGATGTGTGTGACTCTAAATGGAAAATAATATACAAAACAGAGGAATGTTTGCCTCTGGGAAAAGCTGACAATATGATCTCTTTGTTGTGTAATCAAGAGGACTTCCATCCAGTTGGTAGCAAACGCTGCAGTAGACAAATAATTCCCCCAAGAATGGCTGTTTCCAGCATATTCACCATAAACAAATTATTTGTGTAAAAGAACATTGTTTTTCCTAATCAACTGTTGACATTTTAAAAGCATGCAACTCTCAGAAATTACTGACTTTCAAATTAACAGGGGATCCAGGATTTGACCTTCAAAATTGGAGAAACAAATGGTAAGCAGTATGCTAAACAGAAGAATAAATGGTAATGAGAGATTTAAAGCCATAAAATTGTGCTTCTCTCTTATCACTCAAGTTTATCACAGAATCATAGAATGGTGATGGGTTGAAAGGGACTTTAAAGATCATCCAGATCCAATCCTCCTGCTGTGAGAGGGACAACTTCTACTAGAACAGATTGCTCAGAGCTCCATCCAACTTGGCTTTGAACGCTTCCAGGGATGAGACATCTACAGCTTCTCTGGGCAACCTGTTCCATTGCCTCACCACCCTCACAGTAAAGAATTTCTTCCATATATGTAATCTAAACACGCTCTTTTTTCACTTTGAAGCCATTTCCCCTTGTCCTGTCTCTACATGCTCTTGTAAATAGTCTCTCTCCAGATGCTAATGATGCATTAAATCAATGTAATTTAGAATAGTACAAATACCCTTCCTAAAATAAATTCAGGTTTTGAAAATATAGTCTTTGCCGATAATTTGGAAAAGATAAACCTGCAAATTATGGGACAGTGTTGTACACAGCACAAGAAGAGGCCTCAATTAAAAATAAGAAGACAAACCCAAAACCCAACTGGTAAAGCCAATCTCAACTCAGCTTGGTTCAGCCCAGCTTGCTACGGATTGTCCATGAGATACCTGCCAGTGCCCACTTGGTGTCCCAGCTGATGAGTCGTGTGTCACAGCAGCAGACACATCCCTCTATCAGCCAAACTACCAGAACGTGAGTGATAATGAAACAGCAACAAAAAATGCTGCCAACAGACAAGAGAACATAACCCTCATCTAAAAAACCTCCTTAATAAGTTACCAAGTTAATAAGTTACCACGCCACGGCTCGCTCCAGTTTGTTGAGCTCTTTTCAATCCCATAGGAGAATTACACTGAGGCAGTAACAGTTTTTCTGACTTTACAAATGAGATGCATTTACTCCCAGACTAATGTTTTTGCAGACCAGGAGCCCTGCCTGCATCCATCTGTAGGATACCCATGGATTACAGAAAATCAGTAGAACTGCGCAAAGTGTAACTAAAAGCTGACATGCAACACCTGCTCCTGATCAGCTCAGATCCATTTACACCTCAGTTTTCAAAGTTTATTTTCTTTTCCAGGAATGAGATTCCTTCAAAAGCACCTGCTAGTGTCCTGGCAAGCACTCTTATGTTTTGAGGGCAAATACCTCGTTTCTAGGGTTGCATCCCTCCTCCCTTCTGACACATGGCCAAACCGAGAAAAACAAAGCTGGTGTCCAGGGCTTTTTGAAGGAATGGTAGAAAACTTCACTTAAACCACAGTTTTGCATTTCTTACAAACCCACAGTGTCGTAACTACACGTACACACAAAGGAATGCATTCAGCAAAGAGCTGGCCAAAGCCAATTCCCCAACGAATCACCTTTGGGACCTGGGTGAGAGGAACACTCTGGAGAGGATGAAAGAAAAGAAGCATAGGCCTCCAAAGCAGAAACCCATGACACCAGCTCAATCTAACTTATCCAGCATCTCTCCAACAAAGATACATAAACCAAGGCTTTTTCAAAATAAACACGTCATGTTATGAGAGCCCTGGAGTCATAGCGAGCAGTCCCCTCTTGTTACAAACACAATGCACACACAACAACGCACTGAGCAAGCACGTAGTGCTTATTCAGAACCACAAGGATTAAAATTTTGTTTATGGGAAATTTGGGAGTTAAGCTGGGAAAGAGACATGGCCACTGGCAGCTTTCTTCTACTAGAAAAATGTAACTGGCTCAAGCCCAACTGCACTAAGTTACATGGATTCCTGACCACCAGTGTGAAGCAGTCCCAGACCGTGTCAAAACAGATGGTACTTATGACTGCAAAAGCATTCAGAGGGCATTAGCCACCCTCTGAAACCCAGCCCTGCCGTCTGAGGTCCCAATTGCTGTGTCTGTGACTTGTGCTGTATAAATTGCGGATCGCTATTTATATGCAGCAGCATATGGTACTCTGACATTTGAGGAGTATCAGATGTACATACATGCAAGTAAATCAAGAATTCAGCACTCAGTATTTATGGCAACTTCAATAACTTCCCAGTCTACTGAATGCCACAATAAATAACTGCTTTATTGTGCATAAAATACGAACTGACTCTAATTATTCCTTCTCAATTCATTGTGATTTCAATTTACCGAAATGAGATAAACAAAATTATTCACTGACTCTTTTAATGTCATTTTGATTTCATTAACTCAAAATCAATGTGCAAAAAAAGAAAATGCGATGTTTATGTCTATCCAATTGTTGAGTTATTGTTCAAAGCAAGAACTCTGGCACTATCTAAATCTTTCAGTCTCTTTCATGTAAACCTAAGCTAATTATTTAAAACCTCATCACTAGCTCTAGATGGAATTTTACATTTATCCTCAGATTTATTATCTCAGATTTATTACCAGCTGATGACAGTATCTCAGGGCGTAGACTTAAAAGACAGGACAGCAGAAAAAGCAGCATTTGGAATCAAGAAATATTAGACATCTTGACAAAGAAAGAGGAAGATGAAGAGAAAGGCCCTTATTTTTACAAAGCCCAAGAAAAATGGGAACCTGTCAGGGTGGTCTCATGAATATGTATATACACCTGATGGGAAGTTGTACAGGAGTCCCTTCTAAGTATAATTATTCTGTGTTTACCAATTCAGTTGAACTTAACAATGCTCCTTTTTTTAAGGCCTTGCAGAGAAAAACAAACTGTGCCTAATTAAAGCAAATGAAACCCTTGTGAAAACGTCATAATAAACGTGCTAATTCCCAAACTCTGAGTGGAAAGGTTATGTGATCTTGACCAGTGCAGCTGAAGATCAAAAAGGACATGCTAATATGTACCATTATCGCCAAGGCATGTAGATGGAGGACAGAGGTGATGGAAAGGTTTCTGTATTTGAAGAGCTACGTAAGAAGGAGCAGTAGCCAAGTTTGACTAAGAGAAAACTTTGTAGGTGAGGGTTAAAAATTATGACACAGTACACAAATAAGCCAAGGCATAGGCTGAGCGGGTTAGGATTGACATCTAGAGCTTCCTAGGAAGCAGCAAGATAAAAAAAAAAAAAAAAAGAACCAAAACACATCAGTAGAGGAATTAATTTATGAAGAAAATTCTGCTTTAAGTTGTTGTTTATACAGGACGACCCAAGAACTTTCCCACCCTTTATCATCAGCCAACCCTGATTTGTTAGCCCTCCTGGTCTTCCTAAGACAGAGAAGTAAAACTCTTACTGAAAGAATTTGTCAGGGGGATGAAAAATGAAGGAGTAGCTGATGCTTATTTTCATCATTGGCGCAGAGACACATTTTGGGCTGAGAAGCAGTGCCCTTGCTACAGCTTGTTCAAAGTTGTTTCAGTACACACTTTTACAGATTTTGTACTCTATTCATAAAATACAGACCATTCTCCATTTTGGGAGGAAAGAGGACGAAGTTCACTGCAATGCACATGATCCACAGGAGCATATTAAACCCTGCTCATGCAGACTCTGATACGTCTCCTGAACTTCAGTGAAAATTCCTCAGGATGGTCCTTTTTTTTTTTTTCTGTCACAATACAATGTATATACCAAAGATCCTTGTAACTTATAACTTGAGTTTGAGACTCAGCATTCACTGGCCTCAGTTCTGAGACTCCTGAGCAGCACACTCCACTGCCCGTTTTCCTCCTTGCTGTAGAAAAACTGGCATGTGCTCTCCTTTTGGTAGAGTTGAGGCTACAGATTTCTTGGTGGGATGCACTGTGCTAAGCTTGGAGACAAGGACTACCAGAACTACTAAAATGGTACCAAAATCCTAGTGAATCCACCCTCAGACCACCTCCAGTTGAACTGACACTTATCCTTATAAGACCTGCTTCAAAAGTCAGGCTGATGGACACAAAGCACAGGGGAAAGTTACACACTTTCAGAGAAAGAAAAGCACTGTCCAACTGCTGTACTACCATTATATTTAAGGAGTGAAGTGATGACAAGGTTATATTTACAGGATGTGTGATGTAAATTAAGGTACACGTCATGAGGCTCGGGTTCTAGAAAAGACATTTAACACGGTGCTACAGTTCCACTAGGTACTGAGGCTTCAGGTGGAGAAATTATAGTAATGACTGACTTCATCGTCTCCTTCCTAATTGCACAAGACTTCAAGCAGAACACTAATGCAAAAATAAAAAAAAAATATAAAAATGTATTCCTAGCCTTCTTCAGTATAATTTGGAGACGTGGAACAGCCAATAAAGAGAGATCACAAAGTCGCATTTAAAAACTCTTAATGAGAAGGTAAAAAATTTTTATTAGGAAACATTTAGAAGCACGTAGTGACTTCACATTTTCCAGCTCACTGAATTTACAAGCAAAGAGGCTGATGCTGCAGTACCGGGATGCCAAGTCGTTCCTAGGATGTGCCGAGGACCAGAGGCTACTGTAAGTTCAGAGCAGCCAGCATCTCACAGGATCACAGCTCCTCTCACGACACACTAAACCTGAAGCACTGCCAGGTTAGTTCACTCTCTCTCTCTTCTATTTGTGGCAAAGAGACTTTTATAACATCAGTAATTGGCTGGAAAGTATTGCCCTCATTTCATGGTACTAAGTTACACTCCACTCATGCTGCATTCACGACTATTTATAGCACGAACCATGTATGGGAACATGACACTGCAAAAGTGTCACTATGAGAAACGCTAAAGCAAGAAGCGAGATGAGATTACAAACACTGGGCCACTAATCTGCTATAATCCAGTTATACATTTACTTGCTCTGTCATTTTAATTCCATTTACAGAACACATGAGCTGTGTGCAAGGCAGTGATACTACTGGTATTACACATAATTCAGGAAAATGCTTGTGTAGCCCTGAGGGGGATTCAAAAAATAGTACAAAATGTTGAAATTTTCACTATTTAATATCTTATCCAGTCTGGGAGACAGCAAAATCTTGCCAATTCCTGATCACCCTTTAGTTTGTGGGAATAGGTGTCTATCACAAGACATCCCTCTTGTTCACTTTGGACTGACTGTTTTGACATGATACATGGAAGGAAAGAGAAGTGGCAAAAGCACTGAAGTAGAGCATTTTCAGTGACAGGAGTGCATGTGGCTGTTTATGTCTACAGAGATATCTCTATACTAGAGCACTGAAGTCCTTCCATTTGAATCTCAGGAATTAAAATTCTCCCTAGGACCATCTCCGTAACACATAAAATGGGTCTTTTGTTCACTACCTGCTGAAATGGGATGTCTGTACATCAACCTGGAGATGGAAAACAATCTCTCCACCAAGCTGCTTCTCATGTGACTTTTGCAGTACCTGAATTCTGCCACTGCAGCATCCGGCTGTGATTTAACTCATCAAATCCTGGCACAAAAGTAGCTCATCCCTTACAGAAAGGTGTCTGTTCACAAGGGCTGAAGAGCAGAGCGCAAGGACAGACCGTGCGGTTCACACGGAGCACCACCTCTTATCGAACAAACCCTGGTCTTCACCATCCCACCTTTTCAAGGAAAGACCTTACAAAGCTTTGAGCTTACTGAAATGATGTAGCAAACACATATGCTGCTGAAGTGATATTTGACTCTCAAGGCTTTTATGTTGAATGGCCTCAGCTGATTTAGAAATCTCTATTTCATAAGCTCTGGAAGGCGACAATACATTCCCAAGCAATCTGCTATGTTATAAACCAGCCAGAAACTATTTGAACACCACAATAAGAAAAGGCCTCAGAGAGGCACACAATGCCTCCGGCCATGAGGGCTGACCATTAGGCATGGACATCAGCTCTTCCTTGCTCCAAAACACAGGTGGGATGCCTGCCTTGGGACTGAGCCATGGTTTCTGCACACCCCAGTGAAGCAGTCACTTCTCTTCATTACTTTCTAAATCTACAGCGCTCGCCAGTGATGCTACTGAGTCTTCTTTACTGACTATAATGAGTTTCATGCAAGTGAAGCTGTATCTGGGGAACAATTCAGGCAGAATAAGTTATTTTAGCTGAGAATACAGCTGGCAGAGCCTGCCCCTTAGGCAAATTGCCTTGTAACACAACAAAGCCTCATCTGTCTGTAGTACATTGCAGCAAGCTTGCCAGCCTTTCTCTGAACTGATATTTGCTTCTTGAAGGGAATTCAGATTTTTGTTTATAGAAAAACTCCAGACTCTCAAGAGCAAAAAGCAATCTCATCACACTTGAACTGCATTTAGCAGCCTTGCTGTACACAAAGGTATGGGTGGGGGCTGTGCTTCTATGCCCTGCCTATGCAGCAGAAGATTACTGATGATAACAAGGTGAGATCTAGGAACAGATGATGATTTCATGGCCCAGCCTTGGCAAATGGTCTGGGACACCACCTTTTAAGACAGGAATGTGAGTGAACCGCTGGTGGTGGGCAGGTGTAAGAAGAACATAAAATCAGCGTGTGCTTCCCAATGCTGATCATGTTAAAATGCATGAAAACCGTCATCTCTCACCAGTCACCTCAAGAATGAAGAAAATCGTCAGCCAGACAGAGCAGCCTCCTAGTCAGAGGCCAGGAGCTGCCTGCTTTCAGGCAGACTGCTGCAGGCAAAGACTCACAGATCATGGGGTGCACCCGAGCTCGTGGGTGCTGCCTCACCAGCTGCAGGGAGCAGCATTGGGTCCCAGGAGGAGATAGCACCCACCTCTCCTGCAGGCTATGGGCGCACTTCAGATGGGGAAGGGGGGGAGACTGTAACCCCCACATGCTGGCAGAGTATGTGTGTGTACTCGTGGAAGAGAGTCTCTAACTTTTGGGGATTAGTTAAAGCTGTTTTCTGTAAGAGCTTATTAACATTAATTCAGTGTTCGGTGTTGTAATTTATCTGTGGCATTACTGGTACTGATCCCAAATGAGCAGTTCATTGACTACTGATTAAATTCATGCCATTATTAAACTGCTTTGATCCTAATTGTAGTTTAAGCTATGTGAACTGAATAGCACTCCACTGCAGCACATGTGATTCATCACTCGCTGCTGTTTGTTTCTGTTGTACTTTTAAGGATGAGAAAACTGATTTATATCAGGTGTTGACAAGAATTTCAAAATAAAGCTAGGGATTAAAGAGTGTTGTTTAACCAGCTGCAACAAGCCATTGCTTAGAAAAGGTGTGGACAAACTCCAAAAGCAACCTAGATGTCACTGTGGATTTGTGGAGCGCTGGTAGCGCTGCGTAGTGGAGCAACAGGGAGATGCTGAACACCTGCACTGAGGGATCATGTTCTGCCTTGGCAGGGACTGCAGCTGATTCAGACTCTGGTTTCTCCTACAGGGAATCACAACTTTGGTATAATCTAATTATCTCTCCATACATATATGTGCATTATTTCCATATATAGCTACATTTGGCTGTACCTATAGGCAGTTTACTATAATTACAGATGGCCAGAAATGAAACAGCGGCTTTGAAACTTCTTACTAAGTATGGAAAGTAATGGAAACCACAGAAGTGCTACGACTGAATAAAAAGCTTACCTTTTATTTATAAAAGTGTGTGCCAGGGAAAACTTAATAATATACACCTAATATAATTAGGAAACCAAATTAAAGACAATTAAATAATTTAAAACAGTTTTTCTAGGAAAAAGTATCCAATTCCTTATGAGTATATTCTAATCACACAACTAAACCAGAATGATTTTACCCTATTAACTTTCTCTCTTTTCTTCTTTTTTGCGTTAAAATATGCAAGATCAGGAATTGGCATGCTATGATAGATGAGTATGAAAAAAAGCCAAGCACCCAGTGGCGCAATGATAAGGAATTTTTTTTTAAACTGGGTTAAATTTGGCTTTTTATGCTAAAATTAATGAAAAATTAATTAGGCAAGCCACAGCACATAGCTGTAGAATAAGGGGCACTTGCAGAGGTTTCATCGGCTTTGTTTAAAATGGAGATGCTTCACGATAGCACTGCTCAGAAAACAGACGGACACGAGCTGTAAACTTTAAGACAAGCTACCAAGATATTGTAACTGTTAAGTTTACACTGCGAGGAAAACAGCTTTCAGTGTGCGTCCAGCAAATCCTTGTAACTCAGCCAGGCAATGGCCCTTCTCACTTTCCTGGGAGTAATGCTACTTGGAGCTGTATTAACTTAAGAGAGGCACAACTGCAGTACTGTAGTTCTTTTCAGGCTCGTACCAATGTTTTAATCGAATTCTCCCTTATTAAACATTTAGTCTCCCGTTTCAGCAGAGTGGCAAAAGCACAGACACGATAAACCATGAGAATAACTTTGGGTTGTACCAGGTCTTCAGGTGAGCTCCAGCGCAGCCCATGAGATGATGCATCCTGGGGATGCAGGACCAGAACTCCCGACCATGGAAAACGTGGAGCGTGGCCCAGAGCTGGGAACAGCTGCAGCTGTGGGAGACATGCTGGGGAAATGGGACCCTTTCCCAAGTCATGGGAAGCACCGTGGTTTCAGAGGATATGTGCCCTGAGCTGTTGTCAGCTAAGACGGCGTAAAAAGTGCTGCCGTTTCACTCTTTTTCCTTTTTTGCGCCCTCTGTTAAAAGCCATAACTCCACTGCACAATATGATGTCAAAAATGTCATACAGATAATGATGAGTGGAGCCAGAGGATGAAGCCAGACGTTTATTCTTATGTTTTAACCAATATAAACTGGATTAGGAAATTCAGTTTATATTTAATTGTATATTTTAAAATAAGCCGTAATAACCGTTGCACTAACATACAAGGAATTCAGAAGCTGTTGGATGTCTTGGCAACCTTGATGTAAATTCATATTCTGCTTCTTTTAAAACACAAAAGAAACACTGCATCAAATGTATTGTTGAGACTTTCCTCAGCACATGTTTTGACATCTAGGCAAATCTTATGAGTCAGGGCGGTTGAGAAGCTCAAGAAACAGACCTGATGCTGCTGTATCTGACAGATTCACTACTGGGACAAAGTAAATTGCCTGCCTTCTTTTGACAGCTGAACAGGAGAGCTCAGCCACTTGGCTTCGTGCTCCCCATCAGTACCTTCCAAGCTCTCCAGCTTCAGCATGGCCAGCCAGGGCATGCAGCAGGGCCGAGCTGCCTCCTCTGCAGCTGGCACTGAGGTGTTCCTGCTGATACAGACGGAGCACTGAAGGAGTCTCAGGGCACTTTGAGACACCCGTGCTCTCAAAGCAGCTGACAGGCACCTAAACGAAATCAGTCACCTGTGAGCATGCCACAGTATTACCTGTCCCCTGTGCTCCCCACCAAAGCACTGGCAGCTTACTTCTATCACATCTAATCAGTGACCAGGAGTCATTTAGCAGCCTGAGGGGCAGATCTCAGACAGCAAGCCCAACCTCGTCACAGAGCAGGCCTGCTCCCTTGCAATTGCCCATTCTGGTACCAGAGCATTAAAGGCAAGCGGGGTCCACAGGGAGGCATAAAGATTTCTTTCTTCACAGGAATATTACCCATTGGCATGACCACGTGGTGCCACCAACCTGTGTTGGGCGTCCCACGAAGATCACGCAGAATATGACACACTGCAGCACAGGTGCTCAGGAAAGAAGATAACGCATGGTGCAACAAAAACTTCATCAACACCTCAAGTTAGAGGTGGTAGCAGACTTGAAATACAACCCACCACGCACAGTGACACACCACCATGCACAGTGTGGAATCACCAGATTCTTGCATGCAGCCCTGAAAAACCTGGCAACCCTAAGGTTCATTATTTGAAACAGTTTACATTTTCAGTTCGAGTTTTGTTTACCTGTATGACAGAATACATCCAAGCTGAGATATGCTATGAGGATACTCCTAGTAAGTCAATAATCCCAACAAAAGTGTGTTTGACAGGAATACTGCTTCACATTCCCTCATTAAATGTTTTGAAATCTTATGAAAATAATATAAAAAAGAAAAAGAGAGAGAGAAATCAAAGCAGGTGAATTAACCAGCCTTCCTTAAGACATGGAGTTACCTACTGTTAGAGGCTGTGGTGAGGTTAAAGCCTTTATCACTGGTTTCTACCATCTGGCCAATACCTGACACATTTTAATTTTCTATATACCGTACTATAAACTCATTCTAGATTTAGGCTTTTTACATGAACCTTCTACCTGCCAACCCCAAAATACCACGTTGCACACCACAACAGAGAGTTGCCATCTGCAGGATGGTTTGGTTTTGCCTCTAACTGGTATCAGCCACGGCACCCTCCCACTCCCAGGACGCTCTGCAGAAGGACTCCCAGAGCTTGCTCCTCTGTGCAGATATCAGCACACAGCACAGCCCTGCTAGCAAGGGAACTTGGCAGAGGCTCACAAAATACACAACTTAACAATCAAGGGCCTTGTTGAGTTGGACCTTTTATTGAACACAACTCTGGCCCTTGTCTCCTCTCTCTGTTTATAAGGCTTACCAAGTATATAAACTATTGCTCTTAAATTATGAGGACCCACATTTATGAGAGCAATTATCCTTTGTTTGTTTAGAAAGGCTATTTGTCTTTCTCCTGTCTTTCACA
Organism: Mohoua ochrocephala; assembly: GCA_013398855.1. NCBI lineage: Eukaryota > Metazoa > Chordata > Aves > Passeriformes > Acanthizidae > Mohoua > Mohoua ochrocephala. Next base: position 50,932 of record VZTA01009033.1, on the reverse strand, counting down.
TGCTTCCCTGCCTCCTTTGCCCAAAACAAAGCAAAATGTTTGGATTTTTATTTGAGGGTGGGCTCCATCTGAAGTTCACTTAATGAGAGGAAATCTCTGCTATAACCATTGGATGGGGGGAGGAGCTGGAGGAGGAGCTCAAGCCTTGCTTCAATTCAAATGAAAGTTAGGCAAGGGAATCGTCTGGAGGAATAGATAAAGTTTTTGCTTTTATGCTTCTATAAAATTAATTATAAAGTTGGGGTGGCTTGGCTTTAAAAAAAAAAATTTAAAAATCACAGCACACATCAGATAGTAAGTGCCTTGCTGTCAACTGTGCACTAGAGCAGGGTAGGGTTTGGACATTGGACTGGCCCTTCTACGGTCTGTTCAGATGAGATGGAAAGTAAAAACTCACTGCTGAGGCTTTAAGAAGACCATGCTATCTCTGGAGAATGGATTAAACTATAACTTCCAAAAGACTAAAATATGTCTTTGTAAGACTGCTCTATTCAGAATTAATACTGCCAACATAGCACACATTTGAGCTCTGCAAGCAAGCACACTTGGCTGGCTGACAGTGCTTCCCAGAGAGTTGTCAAGTACCAAGCATAGATGGACTTCCTTTAACAGCTTCAGAAAAATGATCCCACCTATCGGCTCTGTCATCCTGTAACTCCAACAAGAATCTAAGACCTGAACAGCCTCGTGGCCTGCAGCCAGGCAGCTATTACCCTGAGGACCTCTGTTCTTCCTTCCTCTCCAGAATTTGCAACACGCGCCCTCCGCTACAAAAGGCAACACCCAGACTGAGCCTTTGAAATCGTGGAAAAGAAGGCTTTGCTGCCTGGAAAACCACAGCAGCAGCAGGGAAAGGAAACAGGCAGGTGATGTAGCTCCTCCTTTCCTCAGGCACACACCTCGTCACTGTGAGTAACACTGAAACTGTTGTGTTGTAAGAAATGCCCCGGGTAGGGGAAATCCTCCAGTATCCTTTCAAGTGGGAAACCACAGAGGTGCCTTCTGAGAGATGAGGATGGGACAGATCTAGAGTAGCTGAGCTTCATCTCGGAATACAATTTTAAAAAAAAATTCGAAAAGGAAGGTATTTTTGAAACAAGTGCTGCAGAACTCTGTCAACAGAAGAGAAGACAGGGCTGGCAGGTGCAGGGAAGGATGCAGAAGGGCAGAGTCACTGCACAACCAACACCCGCTACAGAACAGAAATGCAGCACAGAAAAACCTTCCAGGAAAGTGGCTGCTGTTCTGTTCAACAAAGCTGAGCAGAAGCTACTTCAGAAGTGAAATGCATTTTCTAAATTAGGGATTCTTAACACTCTGACAGGAAAAACACTTTAACTAAGTGGTTTCAGTGGTTGTTTTGCTCTCCAGGTACCAGGCATCCATCCCCTAGGTGACCTTTACTAACTGAAATTCAATGTTTCAGTGCAGAAAGTAGAAGCACCAGACACTTGCAGGCTGAAAGTACATTTTTCTGTTTATAAGCCAAAATCACAAACTCTCCCTAACACAGCTTCCATATCCAGACATGATTAGAAGGGATCTTTTAATGGGACTTATTGACACTTACAAAGTTATAATAGGAGGTTATCTTTCATGATGCAGGAGGCATTACACTCTCAACAATGCAGCTCTGAAATAAAATCACAAGTTTCCCTTCTTGTAGAACCTGCCTTCAAGGTTAAATGAACACAGTTATCTTTAGGTATAAATGTGAAGTACTCTAGAATCACAGAACCATTTAGGTTGGAAAAGACCTCTAGGATCATCAAGTTCAAGCACAAACCTGACACTGTCAAGTCCACTACTAAACCATGTCTCCAAGTACCACATCTACATGTCTTTTAAATATTTCCAGGGATGGGGACTCCACCGCTTCCCTGGGCAGCCTGTTCCAGTGCCTGATAACCCTTTTGATGAACAAATTTTTTCTAAACCTCCCATGGTACAACTTCAGACCATTTCCTCTTGTCCATTGAGGTTGCCTGAGAGAAGAGACTGATCCCTACCTGGCTACAACCTCCTTTCAGGCAGTTGTAGAGAGCAATAAGGTCACCCTTTCTCCAAGCTGAACACCCCCAGCTTCCCCAGCCACTCCTAAAACTCATTCTCTTAATTAATCATGAAAAGCATAAAGATGAGCTCATGCAAGAGCTAAATGCCATTCTACTTTCCAGAAGCAGACTTTTTTTCTCTCCAATTCTTTTTTGTGTTGTCATTTTTTGGTTGGGTTTATTTGTTTGGTTTTGGTTTTGTTTGGTTGGGATTTTTTTTTGCTGTTTTGTTTTTTGTTTTGTTGTTTTAAACCATCAACAACCATTTTTATGGAGTAAGTTTATGCCATGTCCTAAATATGCCTTTTATAGAAAGCTTTTGCTGTAAAAGAGTCGTCTGGTTTGATTAGTAGTCATCTTGAACAGGAAATACTTGCATAATGTGAATACATCTTGGACACAGATCTGGCTCACAGTAGGTCTTTTGTGCTACAGAGACTAACCTGGAACTGTTCCCACTGATACTGCTTTAAACAATCCTGCTGGACTGCAAAGTGTGGATACCAGCATCTCCTCTTGCAGGTTTCAAGCTATTCAGCTGGAGAGGGGAATTTACCCAAGTTCCACCAGATACAGATGAATAAGAGAAACCACCCGATTACTGAGCTGTATAACTTGGCCTTCCAGTCAGAAAGCCTCTGATCCCTGTTACATGGCTCAGCATTGCACACTTAGAGAGCTTGGAACAGAGGGCCAAAATATGGAAAAACCTAAAGTTACTTGTAAGCTGGCAAACAAAATCACTGCAGGCAGCAGTCTCAACCAAAAAAAAAGGTACAAAAGGACACAGGAAGATCTGGTGGCTATAGTCCACTCAATTAATGCCTACATTGAAGGTCTCGAAAGAAACCATGCAGCCAAAACAAGTGGGAAGGTCTCAAAGGTGAACTCCTTACTTATGAGAACAGGAAACAAAGTAGGAGTTATCAGTCAGTTCTTGTCATTCAGGGAAGGATCCAGACAGTCTGATAGGCTCACATGTTATCTAGACAATGTCTCTAATAGGAAAACAGTAAGTATGATGGTTGATAGATTAAACTATTCAAGGAGGTAAAGATGAGGGCTTGCTCTGGAGAACTTCAGAAGAGTCTTAATCGCACTCTATTATTGGACATTACGTTGTCAAATAATTTAATGTAGGTATGAATGAAACTCATTTGGATAAACTTCCAGGCATGCTCACAAAAATATATAATTTTCCACCTAAAGTGAAAGAGTTTGAGCTGACCATTACTATTGGCAAGTAAGATCTTGGGATTGCAATAGACAGTCACACGCCATAGTTTCAAGTACACATAGTCTCGAACAAACAAACAAAGAAGGGCAAAATCAAAACTCTCACAAAGGAATAAAGAACAGGAAATGAGCAATCATCATCACACAGGAAAAATACAACTCAAGTTCTGCATGCAGTCCTGGTCCTCTCCTCTCAAAACACTCATATAAGCAGAAGCAGTTCAGAGGAGGATGTCGAGGACAAGCAAAAATAAGAAATAGCTTTTGAATGACAAACATTCTTCAGTCAGAAGAAGTGACAATTGAAAAAGAATATGATGGAGATCTGTACAGTCACAAGAGGCATTAAAAAGCTATACCTCACTTATTTTCTTGCACTAGAGAGCAGATGATAGAAATCAAACTAACCATTGACAGGCTCAAATCAAACAAACATGAGAGGGCAACAATCTGTAGCTGGAGGACAGCAGCATTTGCAGAAATCACCTCTTCTCCTATCATATTCATAATGCTTATAGTTCTTGTTCAGCTCCATCAACATGTAAAATCTCACTCCTTCCTCTCCCATGTGGATTTTTAAATCCTGTAAGAATGCCATATAAGTACTTCCAATAAATATAGGACTGAAAACACATTATACTGCAAAGTGTTAAGAGCCGCTGTCTCTTCTATATAGAGTATTGCAAACGTGATTGAAACTGATGAGTACTTTCAAGCCCTAAGGCTGACTGGAAGGTGCAATTAAATGCCTCCTTTTATAAGAACAGCTGGAGCCAAATGGTGGTGAAAAACTGGTGAGGGCCATAAGTCAAGAAAGTAAGCTGTGAACCAGGTCAAGAAAAGGTTAAGTTGTAAACAGGCAATCTGGCACTTAGGACGAAAAAAAAATAATGTGCAGCCAATTGCTTAAGTGTGTAAATATTCGGCTTCCAAATAAACATGTCTGAACAAAAGGGGAAGAAAAACCATGGCAGGAGATGAGCATTTTCTGTCAACAGCCTCACAAAGGTAAGGCAGACCTAGGTAACACACACAGGAACAGCAATTTAACTCAAAAGACTGGTGGGTGCAGGGCATAAGCAAGCCCCTCAGCTTGCTAATACCCTAACACTCCACAAGTCTCTCTACAACTCTCTGAAAAGACCTGATGATCTCAGAGGTCATTTTCAATGATTCTGTGATAAGTGCCTTCCTGAAGTTCAGAGAACCGTGAGAATAATTCTTAGTCTAATTTTTGAAATTTTGAAAACAACCTTCCCTGTTCCCATACACTGCCAATGGCTCAAGCTAGCATAACTCCTAGTAAATATTGAGTTTTGCAAAGTTTGACAGGGTTTTCTCATCAAATTTTTTCTACATTTCAGTCAAATACCACCTGTAAAAACTCATAGAGAGGAACTGTGATCTATGTCTGACCACCTGCAGTGTTAAACGTGAATTCTGGTGATAAAAAGGAAAATTTTGTTTCCCCAGAAGGTCCTGCAGGACAAAAACATCCAGAAAATGGTTGGTATTTGGCAATACTTCTATTAAAATCTAGTCAAGGCAGAAAGAAGAATACTTTCCCAGCTATCCAAATCTCAAGATGAGTAAACAGAACCATAGTAGGTATATGGCAAGAAAAGACAAGTTTTAATACTATCAGGATCTAAAAGTTATTACTCGATTTTGTCAGAGAAAAAAAAAAAAACTAATACAAAAGAAATAACTCCCCTCTTCATGGCATGAGAGGCAACAGAAGCTGAGGAACAGGCTCACACAAGTAGCTCACGTACAGAAATCCCACCCTGGGAGTGCCCGATGTGGATAACGCAATTCATTTCCAGTGAACGAAGCAGCAAAAGCTGCTGTTGTCACCTAAGGGAAAGGGAACAGGGCACCGGTGTGGGAAGGAAGAGCGATCCTCAGTGTTTGTGCACAGGTTACAGATAACCATGCAGTGGCATTTTCCCTAAATATATTTTTCCCCCTTCAGCATCTCTCCACTTCTGCCTACACCTGAGCTTCTGCAGCAATTAGAGACACCCCTCCAGGGCCCAGAATTCCATGGAAAGGCTCCCAGGCAGTTCTGTGGCTTGATCTGTATTGCACACACCCCAGCTAAAAAGTGTGATTAATCTTCCTCGAGTGTACTTCTGTCACTGTGTCCTTTATACACATGCAGTTATGACATCCAGCAGCCCTGAGCAGGGCCCAAGTGCAGCAGCTTTTTCTGCTTCACATCTGGGAGTGCTGCTTTGGATTAGAGCTGGATTGCTAATAAAGCAGCATAAGCGGCTGAGGCTGTGCCGAGGGCCAGGGGAGTGCATGCCTGTGCAAATGCTTTAATCCCAGGAAGGAAGAAGTCAACTTGAAGTGAAGCTTCGGTGAATTGTTCCTGCTGACCTTCCAGACTGCCCTAACTTTGCCTGTGCAGAAAGGTCACCTTTGCAACAACGAGCAACTCTATCAAAAACATTATTTTAACAGTAGCACTGAGAACACAGCGGGTCTGTAATTAATAAAACAAGGAAACTCCACCAAGGTGTTTTTAAAGGGTTTGGCTAGAGGAAGAAGGTAAGAAAGCAACTTAATGAAAAAGCAGCCAAACAAAAGACATAATGCTGAGAGTTCACTGGAGTTCAGTTTTCATATATTTCATACATTTTTTTCAACACTATTGCTGTTTCTAAAACAGTCTGCTGTACTTCAGGAACAATGAAGAGCCCTATAAATAAGCTAAGAGCTAGGTTCCCCTTAGGCTATTCGAAAAGGAACAGGTCTCATCTGACAACTTTATTACAGGTTCTTAAGTGTAATAAACACCTGTAGGGAACAGCAGGAGCATTGAGAAACAGGGAAGTGAACTAAGCAGGAACAAAGACATTCATGACTTAGTATCAGGACAGGAATTACAAATATATTCGGATGCTCAGTCTGAATCATTCGATACACAGTACCTGTAGTAAGGAGGCCCACTGCCACAACATGAAAAAAACCCCAAAACCCACTCCCTTTAATGATTTGCATAATAAATTATCAGTGAGGCACATCACCATGGCTGGGCTGACAACTGCAGTATTACCAACATTCAGAGAACAGCTGTACATTGAAGGAAAACCTATGCTGCTGTCAGGGGATGTATATTGAGCACAAAAATACTATTCATCAACTTTTCTGCAGTAAAAAATAAAAGTAGCTTTACTGAATCCTCATTTTTTCTCATTCAAACCTTCTGAAGAAGAGCTTCTCCACCATGATTTTAAGAGCTGTGGTGGCCAGCCTGCAGAGGCGTTCAGCTGCCCAGTAGAGCAGGCAGACCCTGGCCAGCCCCATCGTGTAGGCTGGCCCTGCTCAGCTGCAAGGGTGGTTATAACCCATGCAGTCCCACATGTGACAGCCGAGATCGCTAACAACGCACCAGAAGTATAAGCACAAAAGGATCTGGTATATATCTATAGCTACCTCAGGGAAGAATGTCACAAGCTTACCTGCCATTACTTAATTACAGGAAAAAAAAAAAAGAAATCAGTACTGGTAAGTTCCCTTTCACCTTTGAGTCACTCCTTCCATTTAGCCTCACCCCTTCAGTTTAGGGCACTGGTCACCTTTATTCTGCATAGCTGTTTATAAATGGTTTTCCACTTAGTCTGTTTATCGTGGCTTGCTTCATTTGACTAGTTTCACTTTTTCAGAGTCATGCTGCTACTTCTGGCAGTTCTGAAAGACCGCTGTCATGCTCTTTAGTGTCCACTTGACCACCCAGCTCAAATGCCTGTGCAAGAGAGTACCCTAACGGTGTGCTTATTAATAAAACTCGGCTCAGTACCATTTGACTTCCATCCCTTCTTCTCCATGACCACTGCATCTTTTGAAAGATCTCACACTAAGCAATTCTTGCCTATTGTCTTAATCTTCTGTAGTGTTTTCCACAATATTCCTCACTTTTCATAGCACCACTAAGACCTCTGCTTCAGAATACGTATGTGACATGCCCACCATACCTTTAGCTCCCGATTGGGGATGGATTGTGCAATAGTACACAGCACTTAATTTCTTTTAAGGGTTATGGATGCTGAATGCCATTGTTACTGCAGTAGTCTTATCACTGACACATCTCTTTTTCTTTCTTAGGGCAGCAGGTACGTCATCGAGCTTCTCTCATGCGCTCCCCCAAGCACCTTCTCCCACCTCATGCAAAATCCTGTCCTCTTTTTTTAGCAATTATAATTTTAATTCTTCTCTGAACCCAGGCCTAGCTCATGGAGGCCAACCAATTCACAATTTGGGGAAACATGTTACTCTCCATCCTTAGCAATCCCTCAGATCTAAAGGAGATTTGTACTGCTGCTTTACATTCCCCCTTCTTTACACTCTAATAGGCTTTTTATAGCCTCCGTCACCTTTACACATTCAGGAAGGAAACAGTACATAATGGATTGGAGAAACAAAATTACTGAAGAAAAAAGCAGATGCTATCCCAGCTTATGCAGCAAACATTTTTAACAGCTCTACAAACCCTGGAATGGCTTGGGTCAAATTATGAATCAGTTTTAAATGAATGAAAAAAGAAAAAATAATTAAAAAGGGGAAAGAAAGCCACCCTAAAACATTCTCAGTCTGGCATTTTCCTTGTCAAACAAAAAAACCAGAAGGAAAACAAAGCCAAAAGATGTGAAGTGCTGGATTCAAGGTCAAAAGCCGTATCTAACCAAAACCCTCCACACAATGCCATGCAAGCTCTTGGAGTTTGACTCTTCTGTGTACCTTTTAGAAGTAAGAGATAGTGACATGCAGCAATTCTAGTCACCTCTATTCTTATTAAATTAATGTCTTTAAAAAGGAATGCATAGAGTTTTAGTTGTCAGCATCAAAAGATTTTTTTAACAAGTCATATCATATTAAAGACTGAAAATATAAAACAATCAAGAGTTTAAGGTTGAGAAGAGCTAAAAATTTAGGGCCTTTTTTTAAGAACAAAAATCAGGGACTTAGAAGGAGCTCATAAACTTATCAACAGCTCAAAATTTAGACATTTTGAGTTGCTTTATATGATTTATCTTCAAATAATTCAGTCTCAACCTTTATGTGATAACGTAAAACTCCAAAACTATTCCATTTTCACTCTAATTTGTGGTAACTACGAAGTTTTCCTGAACTGAGGCCTTCGCTCCAATACAGGAACTTTTCATCTTCATAAAAACACATTTGAGGAGAGGAAAGGACTCTAACATATAGCTGCCTTAATCCAGCCAGACCAGCATGTAACTTCTTATGTATTTTACTTAAACAAAATATAAGCGACTCTAGGGAAAGCAACATTAATAAACATGATCATATAAACTTTGCAGTGAAAATTCAATTTTACCTTTAATAGCGTCTCTCAAACAGTAAACTTTATTGTAAGACCAACAACTTAATCAGATCCTAGCACCAAAATCAGGTGTTTCATTTTCAGTTTTTAATGTTTGTTCAATTGCTTCTTGGAATATTTCATGCCCTAAATAAGATAGAAAATGCCAATGAAAATGTCAGATTCTGCTGGAAACTGGACTGATGCCTCCACTCTCCCCAGTTCCAGGAAAGTTTTTCTTGACCAAGGAAAGCATTCCTCTTTGGTTACTGCAAGATTCCATATCTGAGAAGCAGATACATTAATGTAAGAGATGAAATACTAACATTTGTCCAGAATGTTGGGTGAGTGGCAATTTCAGGGTCACACTGCTCTGAGATGATGGCGCAAATTACATCCAACGGCAAAAAAAAAACAATTGTGATACAAGCTGATCATAGGTCTCTCTGTTTCTTTGGTTGCTTTAAGTCTCCATAATACTCCAGACTGTTCTCCTACGCACTATCACCCTCAGCACTTATTCCTAGTATTTCCACTGAAATTTCCAGAAATGCTCTAAGGCATTTTCCTCTCTGCCCTCATGCAGCATTTGCAGCACATAAATATGCGCAGCCTGGCTTGTCCCATAAGCATACTTTCTGGTTTAAGACACTATTGTTCTTTACATGCAAACATATAATTTGCCAGACACTAATTTCTTTCTCAAGCCATAATATCTTTAGCATATTTAAAGGCAACTCCACAAACTTTATATGCTAGGCTAGCGCATCATTAACTTTTTCAGGGATACTATTTACATCTCTTTCCCAAGAACACACGGAACAGCTTTTGCCCATTTGGAAACTCTTTGTGGAGCCAAGCTTTCCACACTTAGTGGAAGCACTCAGGTTTCTGGGAGCCTCCAGTTCTGCATGCTCAGTTTGAGTGATTACACCCAGACTTGCCATAAACAGTCGCTTCAGCTTCTGCAGTGGGGCACAGGGAAGAGAGTGACGGTGCATCCATAATCTGCTCTGACATTGTAACATTTCCACCAAAGTGTGAAAAAAAATAAATCTTGACTTTCAGCTGCAACTTTGTGTGGCTGAAGAGTGTAATGAAAAACAGCAACTTATGGTCTGCAAGTGCAGTTTGAAGACAACTTTGCTGCAAAAGCAAAAAGAGCTCCCCTGTCCCTGCAGAGTCCAGGCTGATCACGAGCACAGCATGAGAGAGAAGAGGTGCTCCACTTCTGCACGGTTAAGATTTTGCCAATAAATATTGAAAGGGAAGTAAAATCTGTCATTCATATGCAAGGTTAATCTTCGCAGTTCTATGGATTGTTATTAAATAACAAAGGACAAGTAATTCACAGGGAACATAATTTTGTTACTGAATCTTCTGCACTTTTGTCTCACTACTTGGTCTAACGGTGTTGAAAAAGAGTCTTGCACCCACAAGACCGCCCTAAACTCAGTACCTATCCTATGGAAAATCTAATTTATTTGCGAAGATGCATGGTGGCTATAAAATTCGTACATTTTCATAATGTTATAAAATTATCCTTTCATGTACATTTCACCCAGGCACAACAGCTATTGAAAATTTTTAGTTACTGTAATAAATTTTGTACCTAAAAAGGGGAAAAAATGCAAAGCAATTGCATCTTCCTTCTCCAAAAGCCAAACAGTTCTAAAGGCAGACAAAACTTGTGCACAAAGTATTGTATTGATGGGCTTATCTCCCAAGTATACTGCATCACACATAGGCACAAACCAACTCTTTTCACATTCTCTGGAAAGAAAAACATGAAATTCCTCCGCTCCATTACCTGAGTTTCTGGGTGACTCAGACATATGTTTCCAGTGCTTCCAATAACTTGACAGGCTCGCAGGTTTCTGCATTCTTTTAAGATTACTCAGACTAGGGAAACTATATGACAAGTTGAAGGAACTACAACAGCATTACTTTGGCACACATGGGGACAGAAAGGCTCTCCAAAATCAGGAGCATTAAGGAACAGAAAGAAATTACTCTTAGAGAGAGCAGCTCTGTAGGATTTAATGCAAGCTCCAAGGGACAGACGAGGTGAAATGTTCCAGGGGATTTCTTGCTATTTGCAGAAGACTTAATTACTTCAAGGACAGCTTGTTTCTGCTCTTCTGGATGCTGCAAACCTGTCACGCCACAGGACAGATTTACAAGACGCATTTCCTTCAGTGCCAAGCCAGATGCAGGAGGCTCCACCCCGTCAGCTGGGTTGATTTGACTCCACATGTAACCGCATCGTTCCCTGGATTGCCGAAATGCTGCAGTTGTTAGAGCATCCCATTGTGTCACAGCCCTGCACAGCTGCGCCCGGCCTCGCCGCAGCCTGGCTCTAGCTCACGCCTGGGGAAGGCAGCACCACGGTCTCTTCTCTTGCATGCCAGAAGAAATGGATCAGTGAACCCCAGGTGGGATGTGCTGTGCAGCAGCCAACATGAGGCCAGTTTTAAGAGGCCAAAAGCAGCCCTTTGAAGTGTCAATAGATGTAATGCTCTGCATCATGTCACAGAGTTTTCTGCCACGGATCACAACGAAACCCAAGGTTTGCTGCAGAGAGATGTGATCTGTAACGCTGCTGTCACGAGCTCGAGCAAGCTGTGACAGCCACTGTGCCTTCCTCACTAGTGAGACATGTTGCAGTTGGGATAGATGAAGGAAGAATGAGAAAGGACACAAGACACAAATCAAGCACCTAAAGAGACCTTTGGAAAGCCAACTTATGACAATGAAACTGTTAACAGGAGGGTACTTACAGACATCTGGAAAAGGATTTCCAGTGCTTAACCTTTGCTTTCAAAAACAGAATATGCAGACATTGGGAAAGAGATGAAGGTATAGGTTTTGAACCACACTCAGCCTCTGCAGGCTTGTTAGATATATGAAATAATATATTTTTGTTCCCCAGCAAATGTCTTTTAAATGAATAGTGTAGAAACACTGCAAACTATCCACAGGGAGAAATACCTAAGCAGTCATTCTGTTGCCATGTATCTACTCCAGACACTATCCTTGCTGCTCACAGAAAAATTCAATTGTTTAGTGAGATTAGATGACTGTTAGAAGGAATAATTTCTGCCATCTTTTTCTTAATCTTAGTAAAGTCTTTTCCCCTCATGCCTCCTTCTCATTTTTGTATAAAATATGTTCCCATGTTAAATGCGACTGCAAAGAAAATTACAGGATTTACAACCGAATTCAAGTTATATTCATAATCTTTAAATTCTGTTTCTTGAAACTTGGTATATAAAATCCCAATTGCTTCTGAGAATCAAAAGAGAAAAAGTACATAAAAAGCATAGCACAAAATGCTTAAATCCAGTCTTATTTAGCAAGCACATGTTCTACACTGTTGAATGGGTTCCAGAATGAAGCTTCACATTATTTCCAAATAATCTTTACTGTCCTATAAAGCAGTCCATCATATGAACTTTTTGGATTGGACACATAAGCAGATAACACAGACACATTTATTTCATGCTGTAACTGAAACCAGGCATATATTCAGTATAAAACTTACCCTAAGGATTGAGGATTGCCAAATGCCTAGGTCAATGAAATGGGAAAATGGGGCAAAATATTGGGAATCCTGGGAAACTAGACCTAAAGGCTCCCACCCCACAAGGCACAGGATGTACCAAACTATATCTTAACAGCAGCTCCTCCAACTCTGAGTGGGGCTTTAAGACATCAAATCACATTTTGTCCTGCTATGATGGGTCATCTCACCAGCCTTTCTTAAAGATGCTGCAGAATGATGCAGCAGCAGTTCCAAACATTTCTGCACGCTTGATGCTGTGAAGAAGGCTCTGTTGCATCCATTGCTCTCTTGGTCAACAGGACCAAATAACTCTATGTGCAGCATGATCAGGTCAAAAAGAAGAAAGCAAAAAGTGGATGTGCCACCCTCAAGTCCATCAAACAACTACTTGTGTGCACAAATGGGGGCTACAACCCATTCAAGTGCTCAATCACTCTTCTGCCTAGAGTGTGGTGCGAGGCACAACCCACCTGGGCCAGGTTACTTCCCATTCTTTATAAGAAGTTAGTCACACGCTTGATCACTGGTAAGGGGTACTTAAAATGGTACTTCATAAACCCAAGTACCGAGCTTGTTTATTTACCACAAATAGAGACATTTTACTTTCGTGTTCCACAGAAGAAGACAGAAAAGAGACTTTGTAGCACTTGCGTTGCTAAAAACGGCTCAAGTTCGCTCCCAAAGTACCGTCACAGTACCTGCACAACCCAAAGGAGGTGGTGGCCAAGCAGAAGCAGATTGAACATTTGACCCCTGACTGGCAAAGGGGTGATGAACCACCAGTTCACTTCAGCTAAGTCCAACTGCAACAAATTATCCTGGCCTCAAAGCTTTCCTCATCTCTGGGAACACTTTGAATCAAGCCTTCAGTTTGCTAAATTCATACAACACCAGAAATGTATTAATGCTTTCAAACTGTATGTGTCAAAAGGAACTGAACACCTCCTGGGCTAACATTTTTTCCAAAACACTTTCACAACCATGATGGTAAATCCCACTTGCAACACAACCAGAAACATGACAGGAGCAGAGGCTTGCACCTCCCAATAAGCAATACATGTCATCTGGTGGGCAAAATGCCCTCTGGGAAACTGGGGTAAGAAACCACAGCCAGTAAATGCCTGAATGAACACATAGTTGATAAAGGCCAAAAATATCTAGTTACTAGAGGGGAAAAAGCCCAAACAACCCAGTGACTGCTCAGTCTGGAGAGAAGCTGGAAATAAAAATTCATATATGTTCCACTGGACACCAAAACAAAAAGTAAAAAAAAAATTACAGACTCAAGAGGAATAATGATCTTAAGGTATTTCTAATGCCCCTCCCTCCTCCCAGACGACCTCTCCACAATCCACAGGCAGTGTAAGTTTCAGGTCATGCTGTTTTCCATAAGAACTCCGTATTTGTCCACTTCTCCTCCTACTTTATAGTCACCCATCACTCCTGCTGTCAGGTGGCTGGACCAACAAGCTCCATCTACACTCCAAACAGTTGTTAAACTGTTAATGAACTGTGAAGACTGCTGCAGGCTATTTTGGATCTACAGAGCAGCTTGTGCATCCAGAAACATGTATTCCTCCCACCCGTTATTATTATTTGCTCCAAAAATAAATTACCTCTCCTCACGAATCCCTCCTGTGAAACTGCAGGCGCACTGCCCACAGAAAAGTGGGTGTTGCAAAGCTGCTCCAGGAAGACACTGCTCAGTGTTGCCCCCCAAGCCAGCAGCAGCCTCACCTCCATCTGCTGACAGTCACTTCTAATTGTTTTCCATCCCTGACTACTTAATGCTGCCAGGCAGGCCCTCCTCAACCCCGTGTAATTTACTTAAGCAATGCTATGATTCATCCTGCACAAGGTCTTTAAGCACTGTGGGTTATTTTCCACGCTTGTATTGACATTGAAAATTTCTCAATTGTATTTCCTTTCACAGACCCCAGACTGTGTACTAAGGCATCAAATATCATCAGTGTCCTTCAGGCTGGTGGTGCTCTTGGCTAACCATACTGATCAGACCATGGCCAAACTGTGACTGAACTGTCAAATAAGTCAGTGGTAAGAAAGATTTTAAATCCTGTTGGGAGATAGGACTTATCCAAAAAATGCAATAAATATGGGGTTTATTTTTATTTTTTAAAAATGTATTATGTGGTTGCTTGGTTTCACTTAACCTTTTAAAAAAACTGTTTGGTGGTTTAAGGAAAGAAAAAATGATGTATTCTGCCAATTCTCTCTCATTCATCTATTTCCTTGTTCTGTTGTGCTCCAAGTGTCTGTTTCACTTGTTAACAATTAAGCTCAGAATTTCTATGGTTTTAGATGCCAATGCAGTGAGGTAGTATCCGCATACACCAGGAGAGAGTGAATTGTACTGGGACAGCAAGCGAGGCAGGTCCCACCTGGCAAAGCTCATATAACCCAGTTCTCAGGTGCTGCAAGTCCTTCAAGGCCCAAGTGAGGTAAGGCTGAGGTGCTGCCACTGATCCAGCTTAGGAACCTGGGCTCTGATCTTTGCTCACCTCTGTCCTGGAGTCTGTGCAGTGCAGATGCAAGTAAGTGACTGTCTGTTCCAGCTGGTAAAAACCAAAAATGTTTCTAAAACGGGTAAGTGAAATTAAGTGCTGCCTGCAGTTGCCTTCACATGGAATATGAAAACATCACATACCAGCAAACTCTCTGATATGTAGGAAAAAACACTGATTTTAGTTCTGAAAGTTCCTTGTCTCTGTCATCACACAAGGTAGCAGCTGTTGGAAGTGGCCTTATCAGGATTCAAGATACATTGCCTCTCATATGTGCTAACACCCTTCTTGGGATGCCCACGGAATACAATCCAGTAAGGAAGCCCTACAAATACCCTTACATGACACATACAAGACAAGCATCTTTCACAAACACAAATTCAGGGGATCTGCTGCTCAACCAGAAGGCAATTGCAAAGGTACTAGATTTTTATCCCTGATTTGTGGGGGAAAATGTATATAATCCAATATCATCATCTTCCACGAATAACCGCAACAGAGCTGTGGTTTGGTGTGCGGATAAGGAAATACCAGGCAGAAGATAACACTGTCTCTACTGGCACTAACGTAAGCTCGGCCAGCACACCACTCTGTTCTGCAGTCCACAACACAAATTGTACGGAAACGCTGGAGAGAGACCAGTGAGAGCCACAAGAATGACTAAACCATATTTCAGCAGAGTAGGAAATTCAAGCAGCTGAGGGTATTTATCTTACAGAGAAGGTCCAGGATAACAGTTTGTAAGTGCCAGTAGGAAAAGACGGATTTGATAGAGGACCACTCAACTTTGGATATAAAACATATAATTACATATAACATTTGGAAATTGCAGTAGACATTCTCATTGGAAAAAGGATTTATTTTTATTTTTTTTTAAAAAACCCATCAAATCCAATGAAGCTCTGGAACAACTTATGAGATTGATTCCCTCCACCTATTTCTTCTAGCTGCTTTTTAGAGTTCTAAAAATGATATGCTGTTACATAAGGAAGTAAAGGTCTATGTTTTCCTGTCCATGCAAGAGGTAATATGCGCTCATTACAGACACTTCTGCATTGAGAAATGACTAAATTCATAGAAACTCGAAAGATATTTTGCAACCTCTTCAAAGAGTTTATTCTTCTTTTAGAATCACTACCAGGTCTGGAAGTAATTAACATTATGCTGATATTTGGTTTCAACTTCTTAAGAAAAATTATTCTGCCACCATCTTTGCAACCGCTTAAGCAATGTCCCTGAGTAACTACAAAGAATGAAAGCGGAATGACAGAGAGGGGAAAAGAAAGCAATATATTACCTTATTATTCAACTGCCAAATGCAAGAGCTAGTATATAAGGAGGGCATTTCCCATTAAATAATTTAATTTGCTAACTTTTCAAAAAAAAGGAATGAGTACTCTTTAATTTGCATTATAGTTCAGTAATATCTGGAGCATTTGGTTGCACAAACCAAAACATTCCCAACACGAATCACAGAATCATTTAGGTTGGAAAAGGCCTCCAAGATTATCAGAAGTGCAACCTTTTACCTAATATCACCGTGCCCACTAAACCATATAATGGAGTTCCATGTCTTCTGTTTTTTGGATACTTCTAGGGATGATGGTGACCTCACCACTTCCCTGGGCAGCCTGTTCCAATGCTTAACCACACTTTCAGTGAAGAAATTTTTCAGAATATCCAATCTAAACCTCCCCTGGCACAGTTTGAGGCCATTTCCCCTTGTCCTATTACTTAGCTGCCTGGGAGAAGAGGTTGATCCCCACCTTGCCACAACCTCCTTTCAGGTAGTTGTAGAGGGCAATAAGGTCTCCCCTGAACCTCCTTTTCTGCAGACGGAACAACCCTACTGCCTTCAGATGCTCCTCATAGGACTTATGTTCCATACCCTTCACCAGCTCCGTTGCCCTTCTCTGGCCAGGCTCCAGCACCTCAACGTCTGTCTGGTAGTGATTTGGCCCAGAAATGAACACAGGATTTGATGTGTGACCTCATCGGTGTGGAGTACAAAGGGACAATCACTGCCCTGGTCCTGCTGGCCACACTGTTGCTGCTACAGGCCAGGTTGCTATTGGCCTTCTTGGCCACCTGGGCACATGATTGCTTATGTTCAGCCAGCTGTCACCAGCACCCCCAGGTCCTTTTCCAGTGGGCCACTTTCCATCCACTCTGCCCCCAGCCTGGAGTACCGCCTGGGGTTGCTGTGAAAGAAACCAGCTCTTCACCTTGTTGAACCCCATACCATTGGCCTCGGCCAATCACTCCAGCCTGTTCAGACCTCTTGGCAGGGCCTTCCTGCCCCCCAGGAGATCAACATTCTCACCCAATATGGTGCTGTCTGTGAATTTACTGAACGTGCAACTTGATACCTTCATCCAGATCATGGATAAAGGTATTAGACAGGACTGGCTCCAGAAGTTGAGCCCCAGGGAACATCCTTGGGGACCAGCCACCAACTGGATATAACTCCATTGACCCCAACTGTCTGAGCTCGGCCATCCAGCCAGTTTTTTACCCAGCGAAGAATACACCAGATGCTCTTCACCCAATATGCATCCTCCCATCTCACAGTGCAGAGCTCTGCCTTCCCCCCTCTGTGAGTGGGATGTTGCCATTCTGGAGTGTCTGAAGAGCTGTGGCTGCTCACGCACCCAGCACTCGCCCAGCGCCATGACTCACACACAGAAAAGGAGTCTGCTGCTGTGGGTTGTTCTCCTTCGACCCCACCACAGCCTGCCAATGGGCCTCCCTCTTCCACAGCCTGAGATGCCACTACGCACGTGGCACAGGAGCCAGCTCACCACAGCCTCTGGCAGGGAAGGGAATCCCACTGCTGCTAAAAGAGGTGCCTAGGGACTCAGGCGCTGTGAGGCAGCAGATCCCAAGAGGCAGCTTGCTACCCCTACCACAGCATAAATCGCTGAGCAAACGTGGAAACTCCAGCCCCTATAGCTAGTGACCTCTGACAGGAAGCTGTTGTCATATGGTACCTCATCAGTCTCATGTCAGATCTTAACAGAATATCCTGGCAAAACCCAGAGGGGTCTCCAACAGACAGGAGAGCTGATTTTTATTATATTTATGTATGTTTATATTGTTAAATATATAAATATGTTATTAGATAACTGTGAAATGCATTTCATTAATTCTTTTCACAGAAGTTACTGAAATGAAATAGACAAATATCTAACAACCTCATAGTTCTTGAACTAGTTGGCCTTTACATCTAGATTGCATGAGGTTTTGCTTGCATTTTAATCAAGCGTGAATTTTGATTATAGATTATATTTATGATATATCACGCATGATAAAATTATATATAATAAACATTAAATATTATAGTTACAGTATTATATAAAACATATTCCTTACAATATATATAAATAATATCCATTGGACTTCCTTTACAGCAACAAATTTATTAATTACAGCACCCAAGACATCAAACTAATCCAATGAAAATTTTGAAATCTAATTATGGCAGAAAGGAGCACGGAGAAGGAAACGTGAAGATGATGAAGGCTCTGCTTTGCACCATGCATGTTCCCTGACAGGTTGCTGCTGCTACCTCCATTCTTCCCAGCACCTGAGGAAAGAACCCAGCTTGGCACTCCTTTCCACTCTGGGGAGCTTTGCTCAAGCACGAGAAAGGACAGCATCACTCAGTGAGGCTGGGCTGTCTTTGAAGGCATGTACAGTTATATAAACTAAAAGGAGACTCCACTCATGCCGTGCAAAGCCAGAAGGAGCCATGTGAAGCCAGCTCCCTGCCAGCACAACGTGGAGCACAACCCAACACCACTGACTGAGCAAAGCAGGAGTCTGGAAGAGACTAGAGAGGCTGAGCATACTGCTGGCTAGTCACTGGCTTATAGTTCCACTTGTTAATTTACTTGCAGGAATCCAGAAGGGAAAAGCAGGCTCATGCATAAAGGCATGAACCATCTGCATGTGGAAATTACTTCACCTATTCAGAATCCAGGGGACAGTTCGAAGAATACAAACTTATTAAAAAAAAAAAAAAAAGGAAAGAAAAAATAAGACTATGAAATAATCTGGCAACTTTCTGCTCAGGAAAGAGCTGGGGGAAACATATCCCTGCTGATTATGTGTCTAATAGCTCCAAAAGCTGTGTTCTGTATCAAACAAATCTGTACAGCACAAGCCTGTTTGCAAAAGGGAGGGCAGGTCTTTAATTGACCACTTTCAGAATGATGTAAGAGTTTTACACAGGAGCAGGAGAAAAGAAAAAACACGTAGCCCGGTTCATGAAAACAAGGCATTGCAGCTCATAATATAAAAATATACATGCTGTTAAAACCTAGACCTGTTCCTGTACTACAGAATTTGAATGTGCCACTTGAAGTGTGAGACAGTATGTGCTACTGTTGGACCATGTGAAAAAAATTTTGTGCCACCAAAACAAAAAATATGACAAGAACAATGGATGTTTCCCTATTACTGCCCAAGAGACTGCTACGTTAAGGAAATTACTGGCCAAGGTCAAAGGCTTCAGAATTTACTTTGATGGCATAATCAGCAAAAAGCCAGAAACATTTATTCTAATCCCAGATCTGACAAAGCCCACTTTGTAACTCAGCTTGGCATTTAAGTGGCTTGTCTAGCATTACACTATCTAAAGCCTGGTGATGACTCAGAATTTACCTCATATATATGTATATCTAGATTTGCCTTAGAAGTCAGACATAAACACCTAGCCTTTGAAGATATAATAGGCTAATTTTTTTATCCCAGTGACTTTTAAAATACTGTAAAATACAGAAACTCCATGTCTGTAAGAAATATGTGGTAAAAGAAAGACAAGTTTTTACAAGTTTAAACTCCAGCTTCTTTTCATATTTTAACAAGATATAGAAATATTCTCTAAATAAAGTGGTCTGAAAAGAGTTTTTTATAGACTTAATTCTAATTTTGATAATGTATTAGAGCATAGAACAACAAAAGCCATATAGATTTTTCAGAACAAAACCAATTTTGTGTGTTGCAAGTATTGTTAAAAAAAATACATTTTCCAGTGTGGTTAGAAACTTATTTGCAATTGTTTCCCAAATCAAAGTGAGATGTGGGGAAGCATCAGCACCTTGTGCTGCCCCTTGGTTTAAAGGGAGCAGCATTCTCCAGCAGAGAAGGGATGTATCAGAGGGAGCAGCAATTTAGAGGAGCACGTGGTTTGCTCCCAGGCAGGATAAGGAGGTCTCAGGGCTCATTCAGCAGCAGCAGCAGCACTGCTGCTCACCTCAGTGTGCTGCTCACACTCACACCACACATCTGGGCATTATCAGCAATGCAAATGTGCCTCACCGGGAGTGCTAGGGACAATGCAACGGGGCCTCTTGCACACAAATGCACACCCAAAATCCTTTAAAATCATTAAGCAGTTGTCTCCCACAGCCCCCGGAGAATCAAGAAGTTGCCGAAGTCAGTCAATCAGCAGGCCTGCCATTCTGCTCCAGGTGGGCTCTGGTCAGCTGGACTGAGATGGAAGATTTTCATCTGGATCCCCAGTTCAGCTGACAGGGAAGCACAACTCAAAGTGCTAAAGCAACTCAGGTGGTATTCTTTCCTTGGTGCTACTACTGAGTTGCAAAAAAAAAGTAAAAGCTGTATTTTTGTGCACTTTTGAGTATTGGTAACTACAGACATGACCCAGAGGCTGTCCAAGCCATGTGGTGGAATGGTGCATTCGAAGCAGTGCAGCAGTATAGCCGAGTATGTAAGAGGAGTAAATGTCTACTCCCAGCTTCCAGCACCTCTCCTGCTCCCACCAGTTTTGGATGTCTTTCGGGAGACCAGGTGTTTCAAACAAATTTCAGAACCAGTCTGATGAGTAGCAGTCGCCAGCTGGATCAAATGTGACCATCTAGCTGTGTGTGGGCACTGCTGCAGAGAAAGGGTGCTCTGACGGAACCAAACAAAGGAACTTCAGCAGGCAGGCTCCAGACTAAAATGGAAATAATGGGCAGCCCTAAGAAAGATTTGTACATCTGTTGATCACCAGATTTTTGATGACTGAGGACCAAGATCTCAATGTTTTCAATATTTCCATGATCAAGCCTGCAGCTAAACTATGCTAAGTGCAGTGACTCCAGTTAAGAGTTCTCCTAAATATTTTTTGCCTACCGTATTTTAAGCAAGTCCTGAAGACAACAGGAAAAATCCTGTTCTTTTCATACTTAACATTAAATACATCTTAAATGGCATCCAGAAAAAAAAAAAGTTAAAAGCCTTGCAAAAACCAGTGCAACTTTTCATTTAATGACTTTCTGTAGTCTTGGGGACAACTGTTTCTAAAACCAGATAAACAAAGGGGGTTTAATCCTTTATTTTAAGAACAAAGGCAGTGTAATCTAGTCATTAAATATCTGATGATGTGGTTTAATGACATGTGAAGAAGTGCCTTGGAACAGACTGGGGAACATGTGCTAGCAAGAGCACAGATTCCCATGTTGCTGTGATGGAAATAAAAGCCATGCCAGGCCACTGAGGCACTTACAATATTTAAGCCTTTAGCAACAGAGATCAGATAACTGGATATCCTAAATTACAAAATCTACTTTAGCAATAATAATATTTGTGAGAACTTGCTAGAGAGGAAAAAAAAAATGAGGCAAAGATACATCATAAATCCACAGCAATCTCAGAGACCTTTCCCTCCAATTTAGTGTTAACTGAAGTTAATGAAAATGGGGGACATATGGGGAAAAAAAAGTTATTGTTAGCCTGATACACAGAGTGGTACCTTCAGGCTCAATTCTGCAATAGCGTATTATGTAACACTTGAAATGCTGATATTTGGATAGTAAAAAAAAGTGAGCAAGAACACAAAGTAAGTAAATATTGGCCACTGAACCATAGGTGAAGGTTCTATTTCATTAGAAAAATCAGAAGGAAATCTTCTAATCACCGACCATGCAGTTATAATCACTTTCTATTGCAGTTGAGTGAGTGTGGAAGTGAAAATTTTGGTGAAAATTTTGGTACTAAAAACATGATCAGAAATGTAAGCAGCCACCTTCTGTAACTCTGTACATGCCCCCCCACGCACACATACACATACTTACATTCAGTAAATGTGAAAACACTGAAATGCAGAAATATTTAGATGATGAAGCAGGGTTAAGGACTATTTGCCTGCAAAGCACCAGCATTCCCCAGAAGACTAGTTTCCTGCATTGAAACCTGCCTAAACACAAATGACCACCTGTACCTGAAATAAACTGTTACCATCTAATTGCAGCCTTTTATTATATTCTGCTTCCCCTCTCCGTGTTAAATATTTAAAGAACATCCAAGGGAAGCACTTAGAAAGGTTTTAGATACAGAAAAATCACTGTCTCCAACAGGTGTTTCAACCAGCACAGTAAAATTATGCCCCAATACTAGAGCTATCACTGATGTAGTTTGTACCTTTTATTTTAAGTTAGCCACAAGAGGGAGTTAACAGTACTTGAATGCCAACACCCCACACCCTGCCCCCAGCAGAACCAAGACACGGTGCTTAAAAAAAGAGTTTAAATAAAACACGTTCTAAAGATCCCAGAGAGATATTTTATAGGCTCTTCAGGAAAATTAGGAGCACTAGCTATGGTGTAAATGGGAAGCTTCAGTTTCTTCATATGTGAATTCATATTCACTTCTTCATACACGAATTTGAGGGTGAAAAGAATGTCTATAACGCATAACACACTGCTCCAGACAGCACCTGACGGGATTTTCAGCCACTTCACGGCACTGTCCCGCTCACAGCCTTCAGCAGTGGCACCAATGGTTTGAATTACCCAGCTCTGAGCCCTCGTGGCCTCTTCCACTGACTCCCAGGACCTGTGCACACAAGAGCCATCCCTGCCCCGGGTGACACCGAGTGCCTGGCATGGAATAAAGTGCTTTTGCTCAGCCCCTGTGATGTACAAGCTGTGTGTGCTTGTCAGGGCATGACCAGGCAGGCAGGCAGGCCCAGGCAGGAAATTCTGCTTTTTGAGCTGCATAAAGAGCAGGGGACCTCTCTAAGAGGCAGGCTGAGACACCTCAAAAAGTTTTACAATCCACTCTCTCCACACCTTCACAACCTGAGCAACCTGGAGGCTGACTACAAGTTGTAGATCTGGTATCCACCTCTATAAAGTAGCAATATGTTGGAATAAAATAAAATTAATTGAGGAGCCTGTATGAAAATCAGGTCTGTTCCTTTTTCTCAAGGGAAGGTCAGGACAGAAGCACTTGACTCTTTAGCCTCTTTGCCACCTCTTTTTTCTTGTATTTTGCCTTACAAATCATTCCTAATTAGATGTAATTGGCCATCTTAAAATAATTTTAATCCTCACTGAAAAGAATTGAATTCTGTAGATAGCTGCTTTAAGCTGGAAACAATACTCAAACAAAGCTCAAAGATACAGTATATTCTTCTCTTCATAATTTACCTACATAAACAAAGTTTTGTTCTGTCCATTCCTACATTTACTTAGGAGCTCATAAAACAGAACCAAATTAGAAATAACAACCTTTGTTTCAGTGACCCTTCATTTCTTACGCTTTGCTTCTCCCAAATTCCATCTCCTCCGTTTTATTTGTGAGAAGGGTAAAAAACCCCACCATTCTTATTATGAAGTGTATTTCTATTCATCTGATAGAACAAACTGCTTTCTCAGGATGCCTTGTAATCACATTTCACGTTCATGTTCTGCATTTCTATTCAGATGTTCATTTCGTCCCATGAGTATGCAAATGACCACTACTGGCACAAGCGCTGAAGAGGAGTTTGCTTTAAATGTACCAAAAAAACCCAAACAGAGAAACCAAACAGCCTCTCACACACACAAACAAAAACCTGTCGAGAGTTTCTGCTGGCTGAGGCAATAGAGGAATTTGATCACTAACAATGTTCACAGTACCCAAAATAATTCTGGACATAATTGGTGCTTTGAATTGTCTACTAGCCTGGTGATTTATGATACAGGATGCTTTTAAGTCCAGATCCCATTGAAAGACTGATTTCACAATCATGATTATTTTGGTGAAACTTCCTAAGTTCTCCCAGCTACAATGAAGCTACAATAGAAGCCTTTAAAAAGTAAAGATTTATCATCATTAATTGCCACAGAAGATCTCTCTGCATGGAAGGCCACACGGCAAAGCCCACAATGAGCCTTAGGAGGCCACTGAAGAGAAAAGAACAGCTGGGTACCCACATTGGAGCATCCATTGCATGTAGAAAGTCCATGACATCCTATTCAAACAGGAGAGGACCAAACAGGTGTGAGGCAAGATGGGGGCAGTGCCCTTTCCACCTACATTTTTCCCACTAGGCTTGTTTCAGATTTGATTAGCATTTGAACTAGGAATCAGGCTGCCAGCATTAAGGGATTCTCTATCACCAGAGTTTAGTCCTCCTGGGAACGAACTTACCTACCCATTAATGCATTCCTAACACTTAAAGATGAAGACTACAAGAAATACCACCAAGTCTTATGCTTGATGACATCAAATGTTCCACTGCCTCAGCTAGGAACAGCTTTTGCCCCAGATCACAGCCAGGCATACATACTGGGGACATTCTCCCCCTCTTCCTCAGACCCACCAGAACATGTCAAGGCTGGGGATAAACAAGCTCTCCGTGCTGGGGACAGAAAATCCTTTCACTCATGTGCCTGGATAGTGTTCTCTGCTTATACAGTCATTATGGCCCAAAGAAAATTCCAATCCCCTATCCTGCGATGCTGGAGAACACGTACTGCAACAGACAGCACACCCAGTGGGAGGAAAACCCACTGTCCTCTCCCGGAAAATCTGCCTTCAGTTGTCTCTCCCATTTTCCCTGAGAAAATGAAATAACGCCCCGCAAGGCTGAATAAAGACTACAATTATAGATGTCTTTGTGTGCCGTATAAAAGATAATTGATGAGCATTGTCCTCTTCTTCAGGGAGCCAGTGCAAGGCAGTGGAACCTAAATCAGCTTAGACAAGGGGTAGGACCATGTAAGCACAATGCAGGCCACTCATTTTAGCTGCCCAGCTCACTTGGAGCTTAACGCAACTTTGAATTTTTGCACGGCTAAAAAGCTGAAACCACATAAACCCATCAAATTTTACATGTTTCCATCCACAAAGAAAAACTGACCTAGATTCTCTCATTCTTAGATTCCCTCACAGTTCTGGCCAGGTTTTCAGAGGGTTGCTAACCTTGGCTGAGTTAAGGGTTTATAATGAAACACTAAAACACAAGTACGTTTGAGCTGGTTTGGATTTTACTATGGATGTTTTGGATGGCTGTAATGCTAGAGTCAATTCAGACATTCTGGGTGCTTTTCATCCAAAAATTGCTGCTTGGAAAAAAAATCCCATGTTTACAATAAATTAAAATCAATCATTATTTTGGGCTTGATTCTCCACTTCACCATTCCAGCACAGCATCTGGTTTAAGACCAGGCTCCTGAACTCGCAGTGAATGTACCTTGGTTTTATATCCTCTTACTACAATAATGAAAAGAAACCATTTGTGAAAAAATTTACTTGCAACTTCAAAAGAAGCAAAAATATAAGGTGACAGACATGAAGGAGATGAGTAAAGAAATAAAATACTAAGAGAAAAGTCAGAAAAAATAAAGCCAGAAATTCAAAATATATCAAAAGTAGTGAAACAAGACTCTTAACAGTGTAAAAGACAGCATCTTCCAGCTTGTGAGATGATCCACTGCCTTGAGACACATATGAAGATGCACCATTATGGTGAGGCTCATGGTAATGGCTTCTCAATTAATTCGCTGATTTAACTAAGAACTTCATCCTCAAAAAGTTTAAGCAATGACATACCTCCACTGCCAATCCACAGCTCTGGAAGAAGTTGAAACACACTTATCTGAGGTACTGGCAAGGCAAAGCAACACTTTTAACATGCTGCTAAAGCAGTACAGGCCCCTCTCAGAGGGCTCAGAGCAACTTGACATTGAGAGTATGAAGGCAAATGAAAACTACCGTGAAGACACCATGCCACAGGCTAAATAATGAAGGAAGTAATTTGAACACATGAAGTTTTTTCATACTTTGCTTCATAGGCTGTCAGTTCTGTCAGAGTGTAGCACAGACTGATTTTTGCCCTTCAGTCAGAACAATGACTTCAGGTAAGGATGCAGTAGGACAGAGGGAGGAAAAAAAAAGGAGTGAACAGTGCTGACAAAACACTCTTAACTCTGGAGTTCTTCAGAAATCAGACTGATGTCTGATGCTATCTTCATAACCTTTTGGCACTTCTTTTAAATTCTTCTTAAGAAAGCAATATTTTCTCCTAAAGAAAAACTTAAACCCAGTTTTCCATGTTAAACTCTCCCAAACTGAGGTTGCAAAAAGTAGTACTACAGCAGGAACAAAATACTCTATACTATAGAAATACTGTGCATACCTTAACAATAGAGAGTTCAGAGATGCCTGTTTTCACTTACAAATAGGGACAGGGTAATTCTCTGTTAATTTTGTCTGCACTTTATTGAAATAGTTATGAAAGGAGGAAGAAAAAGCATGCCTCAAGCTTTGCCAATATCCAAACAAAACAAACAGCAGCAGGGTTTTGTTTTCACTTAAGTTTCATTATAGTTCATATATAGAGAATTAGTGCAACTTAAAACTGGTTTGTATTTAAACCCATGTGTATGACAAGACTAGCCAACATGCTCATTTGCTAGTGGAAAAGTTTTGTTCCTGCCATTGTTTCCTCATGTAATGTGTTTTCATATATTCTGGGAATCTTCTTCCTAATACAAAAGTAGATCTTAACAAATTAGCAGAGCTGAACCAAAAGCCCGGTCAAGAAATCTGAACTTCCAGGAGTTTGCAACTGACTTTACAATTGTATGGCTAATGTTCCTCCACTAGGATAACTGAACTTGGATAAGGGTGGCAAGAGAACACCAGTCACCCAATGGACAAGCAACACAACCTTGGCAAGGCTTTGGCAACACTGAAAGCCAAAGACACAGCCAGGAGCAAGCTATGTGTTTTCCCCAAGTCAGGAGAGGTTACTCAACAGAAAGTTCTTGCTATTCCTCATGCTGTTTGTGCAGTTTGGCAGCTGAGCCATTTCCTATTAATTCATGTTATGGCTCACTGCAGGCCACCAACATATACCACCTTAATGACAATCAGCAAGAGAAAATATTTCAATTCAGCAAGGGCACCAGTTGTATGCACCTCGGGTGCAAACAACTCCCAGCCAATACACGACCGGTGCATTACATAACACATCTGCAAGGGCTTGGAAGTTACCTAGAAAACACGCACAGGCAGAGAGATTAACTTTGTAAGTCTTTATCCCTACATGAGGATTCAAGGTGTTCAGTCATTTAAGGGTGATGTTCAGCACTTCAAAAAAAAGCATCTTAGAAAGAAATAGCATTACATCTAGCAGCCAATTAACACATTTCAGACAATTCATGACAGAAAACGCGTGTTCAAACGCTATGTTTCAATTCTTTGTTACCTGCTCTGTTTGCATGATCATTCCACTTTTACACTATCCAGGGGAAAATGCTAAGGAGTAAGGTGTATGAAAGGGCAATTAGACTTCCAATTAGCAGATGGAGTGACAGATTTTCTTACTGAAGTGGAAAATAGAGGAGAGCTCTCTTGAGTCAGTTTTCTACACTGTGTGCACGTTGTGGTTTAGAAATGGTATTCCCCAATTTAGCCTTCCCACTGAAACACTCCAAAGCACGTGCCATTTGCTTGCTTCTTGCTTCCCCTTCCCCCTCCCACTATGGCAGGATGGAGAGGAGAATTGGAGGCACAAAAGGCAAAGATCACGGGTTGAGATAAGAGCAATTTCCTGGAAACAGCAGTGAGATAAGAAATTAACACTAACAGCAACAACATTAATAACAGTGTACAAGAGAAACCGGGACAGTGTATTAACAATTACTCAAGAACGTTTAAGGCCAAATCAGTCAAGAAGCCTCTATAAATCAACCATGACCTCAGGTAATCTGACTTAGCAAGGAATCAGAGGACAGCATACAACAGTTTAACTTGAAATTGTTCAATGATATTTATGCCATAAATTCATTGTTGAGCCATCCAACAAATATTAGATCTCTGTTCCCATAGTTTTCATGCCAATTTTCAAAGCAAGCAAAATACTCCTCCATCTTTTTCCAGACTCTGGTCATCTTTCCACCAGAAATTAGACAGGAGACAGCATAGCCAACCAATATGGTAGGCAACGCGTGACACTAATCATCACCCTCTGGTTGTAATGAAAGTTGTGACCGTCAGCCTGAAAGTCAAAAGGTCAAAAGGCTCCATGTTTCAACAGCACTCCTACAGCAGCTGCTTCCTGCCTGATTGATTAGCTTGAAAAGAGCAATCCAGGAAGGACCTTCCACAGGCAGAGTTGACCATGAAATTCCCACCATGTGCATGCTTCAAAAAGATGCCTCCCTCTCCTAGCTAAAAGGAAAATCTTGGGAGCATTTTTCTTTTCTTTACCCCAGGACTAGTATGGTGGGAACCCCTGAGGCTTTTGGAGGACTGATAACAAAAAGAGGCCTTCCAGTTGGGAAGCAACAGATACTCTATGAAGTGGATGGATACCAGAACAGACATGAAAGTGGCGAAGTGTTAAGACAGAAGAATCGATCAAAATTGCCAGAATGCAATGATTTCACAATGCTTTTCAGAGATGAGAATAAAAAATAATAAAATTAGAAGGGGTCTTAAGGACTACTGGAAGCAAAACACTGCGAAAAATATTGCTTACAGCCCTGGTACTTAAAATAAAACATTCAGAACAAGAACAAAACCATCACTTTCAAGATACTAATAAACCCTTAAGAGAAAGCAAACTCCAACTATAGAAACATGCAGGTGATATTCTCTAGATCAGCGTGTGCCATTACAGCCTATAAACATTTGGAAAAAGCAATTTGGTCAAATTGGTTCCAGCCCATTTAATCTCTAAACAGAGAAGCTTATCTTTTCAAGCCAAGACTAATGAAAAAAGAATGTCTTCAATCTAATAGGTCACATGTAAACAGGTTTAAAATCAAACCACTTCCAAGACATTAGAAATGGCACTATCCACATGACTGTTCACACTCCTCTTCCTCATCTGGAAGAGGAAGTCCAGACCCACCTCCAAGTCTCCTGCCCTAGTTTTGTTCCTACCCAAAGCAACCACTGCTTAACTGAGTACATATAATCAATTTACTTGGCAGGGTTAATAGCATTCAGTGGTATCACTGTGACTGAAAAAGAAGCTGAGAGCTGTGTGTTGTTTGGAGAGCCTTAGATAGCAAGATTCTTTCTTGGGAACTGAATGATTAGCCTGCTACTAGTACTGTTTCCAGCCCTACTCCAGCTGCTCCTTTAACATTCAATTCTTCTCTACAAGTTTCTGCAGTTTTACCAATGCCTGGATAAAAAGCTGTCCTGCTTGAAGGTCCTCCAAATATTTGTATTTTAGATGTTGTGTCTTGCCCCCAGTCTCCTTCATTCCCCTTTTTTTATTTTTTTTTTTTTTTTTTTTTTGGTGGGGGTGCTTTTTTTGCTTGTTGGTTTGGTTTGGTTTGGTTTTGCATAACCATGCAACAGTAGCACATTGTTAGAACATGACCTAGAATGAAAGTTCTTAGAATAAAATCTAGAAGATCCCCATGCCAGCCCACCCCAAAACCCAAACCAAACAAACACAACCCTCCCAACCAAAAACCTCACAAGCCCCTCCCCCTCCCTTGCACCCTGCTCAGATAGTTACTGCAATAAATACTGAATCAGAATGAAAGCACATAAGCTCTTGGTGACAGGAACTAAAAAAATCAATAATCATGGAAAGTATTTAGCAAAGAAATTTACTGATCTGAATGACAGCAGAGACAAGCTAGTTTTTGGATTAAATTTTACCCAGAAACTTCCTCTCTGTGATTTTGAAGAGCCTGATACACAAGTACTTGGGTCATACTATTGCTCCCAGAAATTCAAAGCCTGCAATGTCATGGCCGCTGAGCTCATTGAACAGCACAAGCCATGAGACGCCAAATCCCTTCTGTGAAGCAATGAAGGATCTCAGACTTTTCCTGAATGGTCACTGTACCCTCAATGTGTTGCTGGATAAGACCTTCTATTCCTCCTTCATTAACAAATGGTATGACTCCGCATCCCAGAAAATCTGCTGGCTTCAGCGAGCTGAGCTACAGGAATGCAAGCTGTAGGCAAATAGCCCAATTATTTTCCTCTATCCATTAAATCTAACCTAACCTGAAAAAGGACTGATCAATTACAACTTATTTCAGTATTTTCAGAGGACTTCTTCTGTTTCTAATCAAGATTTTACATTAGAGCTATCCTTTCATGCCACAAATACACAAGTGTAAAACTTTTTTTCACTTAACTTCAAAGAGTTGAAAGCTTACTAGGAATTATCTAGACCACCAACTGAATCTGCAAACTTCCATTTGAATTGCATGAAAATATCAGATGCTGTTATACTGCAACTACTTTTATGACTAAGTCACTGAATGTACCTTTTGGTAGACCTCAAAGTACTACACAAGTATTGGA
The DNA here is from genome assembly GCA_013398855.1 of Mohoua ochrocephala. NCBI lineage: Eukaryota > Metazoa > Chordata > Aves > Passeriformes > Acanthizidae > Mohoua > Mohoua ochrocephala. The sequence goes on along the minus strand of VZTA01009033.1, from coordinate 20,662 downwards.
AATAGTGACGGAAAGTTGGGCAGTGGGACTTAACTTCTGCTACTGAGGAAACAGCAGCAGGGCCAAGCATGCTCATCAAACAGCCAGTTCAAAGGCAGAAACTGAGGTTAACTCACCTTACTCAGAATGGCCAGAGGAGTCCAGCTCTATCTCACCTTTACTCTTCCACCAAAGTAGCTGAAGGCAGCAATATGATCTCCCCAAGACTGTTCTGTAAGCAGAACAAGCCCTGTCCTCTCAGCCTTTGCTTACAGGTAAGTGCTTGACCCCTCGACTTTCTTTGATGATGCTTCATTTGACTGACTTCATTAGGCCAATATCTTTCATGGTCTGGGGAGCTCAAACCAAACACAGTAGAGCAGGTGTGAATTCACAGGTGCCAAAGAGAAAGAACTACTTCCCTCAGTTTGTTGACCACACTTTTACTAACACAGTCCAGCCTTAGGCCATTTTTTCCAGCCAGTTGATATTCCCCCTGCCCTCAAGTAGATCAGTCATTCCACTTAGTTTGGTATTGTCCATAAACTTGCTAAGAACACACTCTGTACCATCCACCTGGGTTATTAATTTGGATTTTAAACAGTGTTGGCCCCAGTATCAGTGCCCGAGGGATACCAGTGGTAATTGGCTGCTAGTTGAAATTTGTGCAGCTGTTAACCTGCTGATTCATATTGTAACCAATAATCTCACTTCTGAAATGCATTTTATAGTGTGAAAAAATAATTTTCAAAAAAGTTAATTAAAAAACTTCTTTATGAAAACACTTCCCAGCATTTATCCCAACAGACTTTTTTCCTTGAAATATAAGTTCATGTGGCACAAGTTCAGGACTTCATGTTGCTGTACCAGGAAGCATCTCATACTCTCAGTGATGCCACAGTTCAGGGAATTATTTACATCAAGAGCTGCCTGGAGCTGCTTTGTCAGAAGTGCAAGCTTTAGGAGAGTCTGTCAAGCTTATCACAGAGAGATGGACAGCATGTCCTAGCTTCAGCTGGGATAGAGTTCATTTTCTTCCAGGTAGCTGGTACAATGCCGTGTTCTGGATTAAGGATGAGAACAATACTGATAACACACTGATGTTTTATTTGTTGCTGAGCACTCCTCACCCTAAGTCAAGGAGTCAAGAAGTCTCACCCTAAGACTTCTCTGTGTCTCAGGCTCTGCCAGTGAGCAGGTGCACAAGAAGCCAGGAGGGAGCGTGGCCAGGACAGCTGACCTGAACTGGTCAAAGGGATATTCATACCATAGAACATCATACCCAGTGTATAAACTGGGGGAATTTGGCCAGGAGGGGATGATCCCTGCTCCCCACTTCCTGGTCAGTGGGTGGTGAGCAATGGTATTCTGCATCACTTGTCTTTCTTTGGTTTTATTACTCTTTTTGTTTTCTCTTTTAACTTTAATTATTGAACTGTTCTTAACCCACAGGTTTCAGCTTTTTCTGATTCTCCTCCCCAGTCCACCATGGAGGACGGGGGGAGTTGTGAGGAGCCATGTGGTACCTAGCTCCTGTCTGGGGTTAAACCCAGACGACGGCTTCACAGTCATCCCTCAAATCATTGGAGTACGTAAGACAGGGATCCTGACTGTCCAGATTCCCAACTGAAGCTTGCTTTTTCTCCACAAGCAGAATGCTGCATATGCAGAATTTCAGCTCTGAGTTCTGTTTGCCACAGAACATTGCTTGGGAGACCTCTAACTTACGTCAAGTATGAGAGTTCTTCCTGAGAATAAACTGATTTAATAATGCTTGAGTTTTTAATCTTCAAAAATTGACAGGCCATGCCTGCAGGGAGCAGAGAGAGCTTATGAATTACCTGGTTAGAATGCAAAGCCATTCCACTTCAGCATTAAATTAATTTTTCTAATCTAACCCCTCACATACTTATCCTGCTTGAGAGCTTCTTGAGGGGACAAAAGCTATTAACATTGATTATTACCTGTAGTGGGTGTTTCCACAGAAATACACTTCCACCACGTACAAACGACATTAGTCTCAGAATTTGTGCTATTACCAAACACTGCTTCAAAGTGCAAAGAAGGACTTCTTTGCAGGCCTTCTCAGAGGCCTGTGCCTCCAGCAGCAGCAGCACATGAAATGTGTTTGTCTTTGTGGTTCTGAGGGCCATGAAACAGCAGAAGGACGCTGCAAGGAAGACAGCTGTCCCTGGAGAGTCTGTCACCTTTGGGCAGTCAGCAACCTTTGTTTTGATCCATAAAATGGATGTGGGCATCACCACAGCTCATGGTGGCACTGAAACAGCTCGAGGCTCAGCTTTACTGTGCAGTGCTGCAGCCCCTGGGCACCACAGAGCACGATGGCTCAGCTCCACTGTGGCTCCATATCTGCAGCCCCACTGCAAACCCCCTGAATGTCAAACACAAGCAACGTGCCCCCGCTGAGGCATTTAGAGGTGTCTGTCTTCCTGCAAGCTGCTCTTTCTGCTCTGGATACTGAGTAGTCACAGAAAACTGTTTAATCAGCAGAATGCTCTTCTACTTCATACTGGGAGAAAAACACATCTCTTCAAAGAAGTTTTCCTGAAAACCAAGACTGGTTTTACTCAAGGAGAGACTGGATTTGGGTTCATGTCTCCCATGTCTCAAACAAACCTCAGTAACTGAACTTCCAGCCATTTCAAAAACAGATGCTCTGCTGTACCTCTGCTTCCCCAGACACACGCATACCTATTAAAAAGTTTTGATTCCAACAAGTCAGCATTTTTCAAAGAAAAAACTCTGATCAGAAAGACACTCAGTTTCCATAGGTAGAATAGAGCCTTTGACATCCATCTCTGAAAATATTAGGCTATTTAAGTGCACTATCATCCCTCATGAAACTTCAAATGATTAAAGGGAATGGAAAAACTAGAACCTGGTCCAGCTTTCTGACATGTCTCTCCAGACATTCTCTCTGGAATCGAGGTGCTCGGCTTTATCTTCATCCATGCCTTTGAGTTAAGCCCTAGGATCAAGTACCATAACTTTGCATCCAAATCTTGTAATGTTAAGCCCATCCAGCAGGCAAACATCATTTCAGTGTGAACCATCTGCTCTCCCTCATCTCCAGTTCCACAGTATATCACTGACAAGTCTTATTGATGAAATTCCACAGCATAGGCAATTAACATATACAGTGTGTGTGCATGCAGCATTTATTTTAAACATACAAACATGTATGCACACAGTTTGAAAAGACCATTGTGGAAACAGGAAGAGAGGAAATCAGAACACACACCATTTTTGAAGGGCACGGATGCAAGCAGTGTGAGACTGGATTGTACAGAAGACTTTGAATTCATTACCTCTGTCAGTCTGTGCCATGGCAGATGTGGAGAGGGCAATGGAGACACTATTTGCAAGCAGCTTAAGCTCACTGCCTGCTATAAACAGATGAACTCTGGCAACCACCTGAGTTCCATGAAAATAGTGATTGACAGAAAAATAGAAAAAAAAGAAAATGAAAGTAAAAATTAAAAAAAGCCCCACACTTTAGAAGCACTATAGGAAGACCTGGGCCAAGCATAAACACAAGCCCAAACTTCCCAGTGAACTCAAGCAAACCGGAGACCTTCAGATGCAGGAGCAGAGGCATTACATGCTTTGTGAAGCCTGAGGGAAGGCAGAGCAATACATGCTTCTCACCAGCAGTGCCCAAAATGCTGGGAAAGAGGCAGCAAGCATTAAGGATCAGTTTTAGATACAGTCCTACTTTCTCTTCTCACTTGTGACTATCTTAAAGGCAACTGCTCCCACATTCACCTAACACTACATTAAGTTCATATCTTTCACCATAAACACTTTTTATTCCTTCATTTATTATCATCCTACCTGCGGGCAGGTGACGCTTAAAATCTACTAAGTTGATAAACCCATTTACTGCACATCTAGCCAACAGAAGTTTGCAAGCTCTTTGTACAGCTCTGAAGGAGATATGACCATATTTCTGCACTCACAGGAAAATACAGGATCTGTAATAAGTCACTAACTGCTTTTATGGCCTCAACTGTCCCTTTTATCATCTGGGAGATTTAACTACCAGGCTTCTATAATAAGTTATGCTAACAGCATACCTTGCTGCTACTCAGTAGAATAATCTTCCCTCCCTGGCATACCAGATTTCTAATTAAAGAGAATCAATTTTCTTTTTTGCTTAAAATATGCATTTAACATGCAACAGTCACAAGAACATGGTTAACTGCCTTAATAAATACACTGATGTCTAATTCCCTCATCTCCTCAGATCCTTACAGCCTCCTGCAAGCAAGCAACACCCACCGTGACTCCCCGTGACTCCACAGCAATGCACAGCATCAAGCATCTCACGGGCTCGAGCCTTTTAGAGAGCTTATCAAGGTTTTATAGTTTGAGGTTATTGAGGAATGCTCTTTCATGGAGAGAAGTTACTCCTCATCTGAAAACAGCTTCGTGTTGTTAATTAGCATTTTCTTGCCTGTGGGGGTCATCTCACGTTCTTTTCTATTCATTCACACAAGAGAAGGAGCTGCAGCAGTTCTGAATGCCAAGGAAGACAGGATGTCTCTAGATTCGAGGTGGGGAAAAAGACCATGTGAGGATCTAGGAATGGAAAGGGCACATCCAACACCACTAGCAGAAACATGTTGCAGCGAGAAACTACATGTAGCTTTTCTACACAACTCTGCACATTGGTGCAAATTATAGCCACATAAAACACGATCCTATGTGCTAAGATCAAAGAGTCACCCAGTAAAGCAGATGACTACACCACAGGCATATTCAGAGGTGACTCCGGCTCAGGGAATGCAGCATGGGAACAGCACACCACGCCCACACAATTAAGAGACATAGAAGGGTAGGGGTCAGGGTGCTTTGCTTTTATTTTGGTTTGGGCTGTTGGGGATTTTTCTTAGAAACTATTGACAGAAGTTGCAGAAGAGAAGCAGGATCCTGTAACAGACTTTACAGAAGATTAGAGGGAAAGAACAATAGCTTAGGGAGAACAGAAGAACTGTTTTGTCTGATGCTCTGCCAAGCTTGTGTTAAATAACAAAACAGTGTCCTAAAAGAATTTGTTAATATGGCAACGAGTCTCTCCTGGACTGATGGAAGATAAGGCTATGTAAAGCATTGCTAATCTATTTGAGCACCAGTTTCTGCTACTCAAGTTAAAGCTATAGGTCTTGGCTGCTGGAAGACCTACTCATTTGCCAGTGAGCTGGCAGTAGTCCTCGGTGTGCTGTAAGTTCAGCCAAGCAACTTTCACATCTTTTCAGAGGACCAGCTCTTTCTAAAGTCACAAATAATTATTTCCAGTAATTTCAGCCTCTCAAACAAACAAAAAATTACTAGCTACCTACAGAAGTCAAGATATATCTTATAAAGATCACACATTTTTTTTAGAAGAGCTTTCAACTTGTTCTGAACCCACTAAAACCCAAGCAAGCAATTAATAACATTCCTTTATTGAAGTCCCCGTTGTCCTATAAGCCATCCATCCATACCTACCCTCCAGGTATTTATGTTACTTTATGGCACCTCTTAGTGCAGTAGATTAACACAGACTATGGCCCAGAGAATTTATCCTTTTATTTCAGCCAAGACACAATGAAGGGAGAGGGGGGAAAAATAACTGGGAACGTGAAAATGAAGCTATATGGTTATGAAAAGGAGTAAGGTCATGAATGATAGAAGACTGGCAAAGAATTTGGAGGAGAATGCTGCTTTACACAACATACTGTGATACGCTAGATTGAAAAGATGAACACCATTTGGGTATGCCACAGATGAGAAATAGGCAATTTACATTACTTAGCTGGATTACAGTGACTTGACTTTATGGATCAAAACAAAGAGAAAATCCTAGCTTGAGTGAAGCTATGCGGTTAAATCAGTGCCATCCAAAAGGATGCATTCTAAGTTTCCATGAACTGTCAAGACAAGGGATTAAATACAACTTCAGAGCAGTGCCTGATGAAGGATTTTTACATGCAATTGCTTTCCATGATCTTCAACATATGGTTATTGAAAATCAGATTGCTTTGTTCCCTTCCTGTAACACAGATTTATGATTATGTTTGTTTTCCTTTCTCTTCTAGAGCAGAATTTTTAATGCAAAAAGTAATGAAAAAAGAATCTTGCCATTAGAGTGTTACATGCTCCGAGCAGCAACTCCCTCCTCTCCTGCAAGCATCCCAGGACAGCTTGTACTTATCTCAATCACCAATGTACATATGCAGCTCAAACCAAGGCTGCGAGGAACTTGGCAGCATTTACCTTCACAGGCTTGCCACTCCCAGAATTTTGTTGCTTTCTGACCTGCATTACAACACAAAAGAAGCAGCCAGAAATGCCTGGTTTTGGCACAAAAGGGTCACAAAGATGTGAAAATTACAAGTTTGTATGGTTAAGGTGGAAACCTTAACCTCAGAGCCTGACTGAGACATAGATCCTGTACAGTCATTTTGGAGAAATGTGGATTTTCTGTTCCTAGGCCAAGTTTCAGGTTAGGATTGGATACCAGACTGATGTTTGTATTCAGTCCCATGACTGCAGCTCTTTTCCAGGATAAGGAGAGACAAAACCACCCAGTACTACCACATTTAAGTAACCTTAGCAGAATTTGGGGCTTTAGTGTTTATACTTTACGAAATAAAGCTAGAAACTGAAAAAGCTTTTTTATTATTATTCTTTTTTGTCCCACCACATTTCATTTGCTGATTTCACAGCGTATTCTGAGTTGGAAGAGACTCAGGACAAAGATAAGGAGAGGATTTTAGTTACATGCTCCTTACACTTGTGAACTTTCAGTGCTGTTGCATGACCCTCAAAACTCTAACAAACCAAAGAAATTAAATAAAGAAAAAAGAATATAAAATTACAGTCAGCATTTTACAGAACCACTCCTACCACAGGTCACTAAATGCTCTTAAAACTTTCCAAGGAAGCAGAGATGCTGGGAACACATAAAAAAATAACAAACCTGGAGCCCAAATAAAAATAACAGTACTTAATAAAGATTAATCAATGCAGATATCTCAATGTTTGTCATCTGCATGCAAAAGAACAGGGAATTATAAACAGAGCTGGGAAGGGAATATGATAGGATGAAAAGAAGCATAAGACCATGGAGCTCCTATCCTAAACTGTCCCTCTTTGAAAAGAGAGAAAGTGCTTTAAGGCAGAAGTGTGTGTATGTGAATTCTTGCTACATCTGCTGCCGTGTGCTGCAGTGTACAGACACTTGGGGATCTGCCATCAAAAATAAAACGAGCACTTTGCCAACAACATACCGAACATTAGTGGTCTTTTACATAGCTACAGGTTTTGCTCACAACAGCGTTGCCAAATGACAGCAGGGCTTTGTTCAAACACTTGCTTCACTTTCTCATTGCAGAACAACTGCCTGCCGAGCTATTGAAAATTAGTCTGATAAATTTCGGATAAATACGTCTGTTATAGGCACACGGAAAACCCACAGGGTTTCAGTCATTTGTGTGTCACTGCAGGGCCTTTAATCACACAATCACTTGTCAAAACAGTTACTGTGTGAAAAGTAGAAAGAAAATGCTATGGTTTCTTGCAACACAATACGAACCAACCCAAAACTGGAGTAGAGTTCCACAGTACTATTCAAAGTGTGTTAAAAAGGAAATTTCAAATCTAGCAGCTCATCAACTTCATTGGCTTGTTTTGGTTATCATTTTACAAGCCATGAACTCTTAGATTAAGTATGATCTGTTTGTTTCCACGTGGTCGAGCCGTATAAGATCACTTGAAAGTACTAAAAATTGGAAAAATAAAAATGCCTGGAGCTACTGCTAGCTTAAGAGGAACAAAATTCCACCCCTTACCTATCCATGACTATACCACAGTTCAAGTGAAAGCAGATAAACTTTTCCATTAATACGCACAAAGCAGAAAAACAGGTGCATTCTTTAGTCAGTTAAACCACACTATAACCTTGTTAAATTGCTGATTAAGAGCACGATATGGTCAGAAGAGGGGACAGAAGATCAGCATCCACGTGCAGTCTGTTCAATCACGAAATGTAAATGGTCTTCTGAAAACCACTAACAAAGGAAACTCAAGGCCAGTTCAGCCCACAGACAAGGTTCATTAGTTCACATCCAAACGAAAGAACTTGGCAGGACAAAATATCAGCATCTTGCCCTTGTCATTTCTAAGACAGTTGGAAGTAAAATCTTTGCCATAAAGCAGCATAAAATGATCCAAACAACTATTCTTTCCAACTGCTGCTCAGACTAGTCAGTTGTCAAAAACCAAATCAAAACAAATGAAATCAACAACAAAGCCCCTCCCAAGAAACTCAGTTGTAGGAGATATTCTTTCAGAATTGCTAGAAAGTGTAGAAAGTCTTTGCTTGTGTTATAACAACCTTTTTCTCTTAGCCAAACAGGACTGCAACTGCATGTCACATCTGAGTTTCAGCAAGTGAGATAACCTCTAATGAGTCACCAAACTCTGCTATCCTTGAAATAAAATTTAACTGTGCCTGGGGAAGTAAAGGATCAACAACTGAAAGCTAAAAGAACAAAAAAAGACTTTGAAAACTTGGAAACAAATAGCAGTAAAAGAAGTGACTGATATTTGACTGTTGCTTAACTGCTCTTTGACTAGGTTGAGATTTTTGGACTGTGTCCTGAGGACCATTCTCTCCTCTCTCTGTGCATCTCTTCCAGACATCTGGATCTCTCTCGAAAATGACAATGCTTATCTGTGCTGGAGGTGTATTCACTTGTGCCTATGACCACCCTATCAAGTCTCAGTGACTTCCCATGCTTTTGCCAAAACAGCAGCCACTTATGCAGCCCTGCTGAGGGACCTGCTGCTCTGTCCATCACTCTTCCCACCAACCACTTCAGGAGAACATACACGTGCTGCATGACTGGCCTCACGTTCCCATTTCATAGCCCATGCCAACGGTGTTTCTGGACCAGATTAAAAATTAACATTCGAAAACCTTGATCCCTCCTGGCCAACCCCACAGGTGATATACGGGCCATAATGTTGTGTGGTATGGAATATCTCTTCAGCTAGTTTGGGTCAGCTGTCCTGGTCATGCTCTCTCACAGCTTTTTGGGCACCTACTCACGGGCAGAGCCTGAGACACTGAGAAGTCCTTGACTTAGAGTAAGTGCTGCTCAGCAACAACTAAAACATCAGTGATATTAGTGATAACACTGATAAGATCAGTGTTATCAACATTTTTCTCATTCTAAATCTGAAACACAACACTGTACCAGCTACTAAGAAAAAATGAACTATACCCCCGCTGAAACCAGGACAATGTCAAATTAAGTCACCCAAATTCACATTCCTGTTTCAAACAGGAGTTCAGCACTGTTGCAGGGTTGCCCAGTCTCCCCAGACAGTAACAGAGCTGGGCAAGGGGAGGGCTGTCCTGTTGTCTCCTCCAGTCCATAGGGAAACTGCCAAGAATTCTAACCACGAACTGACTCTGCCTCTCTTGAACAGTCAGCAGGGCCGATGGCATGGACCAGCCACTCTGAAGCTAAGGGGGGAAGTGACACCAGAACATTCTATTTATCTGCATCTCCAGCAGTCCAGCAAAGCAAGAGCTGCCATAGGAAGATATCAGACAGCTTGGCCTCCTGCTTTTGAAGGGAGGTTAATCAATACCTCCTGACTTCTACTTCCAGAAAACAGCACCAACAGGTATATCCATCATCACTTGGCTTATCACAACCCGAGAGGGACAGAGTAGGACTCTCAGGCATTCTGGGCATAAGCCAGCCACAGCCCCCTTCATTTGCCTCTGCAGTGTTTGTTGCTTGCCAGCTGGGCTGGAGATTACATCTCAGCAAGATGAGAAGCCATCCTGGTTCCTACTCTTCCTTCTGATACACATTTTATTTCAGAAGACCTTCCCTTTTCTCACTTCACTATCCCAGGGATAGATTTGTGAATCTCTACCTCAAATTCCTTTTGCAAAAAAAAAAAAAATTCCTTTTGGGTTTTCAGACTACTTCCTAGAAGGGGTCCAACTCTTCTGTTTACAAGTTTACTGTGTTTGAATATAAATTTCAACATAAATTTTCTCCCTGTCTTGGCTACTTTTTTTCCTTCTGGAGCCTGCCATCAACTACCTAAAAAGGCTCCCAACTTTATTGCATTTGCCAGGAATATTCAGGTAATGCAGCATGTAAAGATTAGAGAGTCCAAGCTCACTTCTCCAAAACCTAGAAAGAAGCACTTACCTAAGTGGATATGGGGGGAAAGAGAAAATTGAAGTCAGGGGAATTGGAACACTGGAAAAATTGTTCTGAAAGGTTTCACTTTCAAAAAAGCTAAAATTTTTTAGTGCAGCAGGCATGTCAAACAATGCAACTCTATTTCAAGGCATAGCACTGATCAGCTGCAGCTCCTATGAAACACAGTGCTGCCAAAAGTAATTCTGTATTTACTGTTTCAATTTCCAAAGACTTTCTCCCTCTGCAATGGAAGGAACTGTTTGTGACACTGGAACAAAGTGTATTGGTAAAACTTTTTTACATACAACAGGCCAAGTTATTGATGCTCTCAATAAAGCTCTTCTTTGAATACTTCTTTGATGAGGTATTATCACCACCATCATTGTGTATAATGAAGCATATCCATTTGGCAGGTTTTCCTCTGGAAATTCAAATGTCTTCATTATTATGCCATTATAGCATTGACTCTATTACGTCTATTATGCCCATTTCTGGGCCTTGTGGATATAATACTAATTTTCCCACCATCAAAATGAATATTTTCTATTTTTACTGTTAGAGAAACCAACAAGGGAAAACAACCAGCATGTTTCTAGCTTACTTGGCAATGCAAAACCACTTGCAGTATTCAGTATGTTTGATAACCTTTACAAGAAAAAAAAAGTCACCCTTATTTCCTAAACCTATTAAGGCAATATTTTCTATCTGCTAATTAAATATTCCTCATTTTTCTCACTGTAGAAGTGGTAAAGTCCAGTTTCGCTAAGAAATAACTGATGACTGCAGACTGCCCATAAAGTTGTTATTACTCCCCATGAAATAATATTTTTCTTATGCTTTCAATGTAGTACATCTCCAGGAACAAGACACCTCTTACCAAGCTAGTGCAAACTATTCAAAAAAAATTTAGTTTGTGCCAGAAGGCAGACTGTTAACAGCTGTTAAATACAGGCTCTGCTGAAGATTGTATTACCTGTTGGGCAGTTGATTAAAGCCACAAGTGATCTCATCTAGAAAGGGAAGTGCCTACATGCAAATGATACAAGTGTTTGCACAAGAAACTACAGAATAATTATTTCATCATTTATGCCGTATGTTACCTATGTGTGTGCATGTACCTATTAATATGTATATCAACAGTAATATAGATTTACATTTTGCCAATACAATCTCTGGCTCAACACCAGACAATGCTACTGACAGCAGAATTAGGCACAGTAAGAGTCCAAACTGGCAATGGTAGGAGGTCAGATGTAGGAAGGTAGTTCCTGCATATGCTTCCTCCAACACGTAGATCAATAGTGAAGTTGCAATCCCATCGCCTGGAGGTGATTTTAGAAGCCACCACACCTCAAATTACATCTCTCCACACATAGCACTGCTCAAGCCTGCTACAGAACAGAGATGGGGTAAGGGAGGATGTGCTAAGTCTGATATGAAGTGGGGGGAAAAAAAAAAATGTCTGGCCACTCTTTTTCTGAGTTGTGCTGACCCAACAAAATTAGATTTGACATTTGAGGTATTTTGTTCCATCGATACCTTTCAAGAGTGGATTTTCCAAAAAAAGACTTCATAACTTAATTTACTTAAGCAGAACCTGCCTCCCAGAAAGGACTCATTTGTACTATTTAGTCTACTTTGGCAAGCCATTAAGTATTTTCTAACTGATGTATTCTGTCCCTAACAAGTGTCTAAAGAGCTCTCAGTCTGACAGAGGAGTGTACACACACGAAGGCACGGTTGCTCCTCCTCTAGGATTTAGTGGTTCTAAAAACTGAACTGTAAAACAGCCTGAAAAAAACAAAACAGCTTCCAGTGCTAGATTACTCGTATCATCAGCTTCCAGTCAGAAATCTACCCCAACTGATTTTGCAGTAGTAGCATTAAGTATCTTCTCCAGCCATCAGTAAAACAAGATGAAACAAAAAAGCTAACTGTAGAAGCCATTTCCAGCAGATAAACTCCTCGCTAGTTCTCTCCTGCCTACTGCTAAGTCAGCCTTCTATCTAGAGGAAAGACCTTTGTGATTTTTTTCCTGCTTTAGTATTATGCTGGGAACAATGGCCTTTTTGTTCTATGGCAAGAATACAGGAGCCGAAGCTCCGCGCACAATTGTGTGATCATCGCGCGGCCCCGCGTCCCAACCTTTCCGAAACACGGCAGGCACAAAGCTATCCAGCTGACTAATGAGAAGATCCAAGGGAAACAATGAACAAAATTGTCACTTCCAGCAATGCAGAAGGCCGTTTCAGCATTCCCACAACCTCTTGCCAATTTTCCTTTCCTTGTGTGATTTCCTACATCAAATAACTACTGTCAGTTTTGACTGCTTAAATGATTAATTATTCTGACCATAAATATTCTTAAGAGAAATGAGAACAGTGACCTAGACCTGGAACATTTATTTGCCATAATGATCGTAACTTTATGTCCCTGAACATGAAGAAGGGTCTGAGACACTGAGCAGTTTATTCCCTAGGCTCCAAAACCCAGATGCTACCCTGCTTGGCATCTCTGAGGTAGGTCCAACATACAAAAGCCCAGCTCCAGATCATGTAGTCCACGTGGAAGACACCCGTGTAACAAAACTATGCTACAAGCCAGGGCAGAAGCATCATTCCAGAAATGGAGACACTTTTCTAGAAGTGTTTTTGCCTGGTTACAATACAACTGATGCCTTCTGGGTACACAGCAGTAGTAGCTGTGCAGATTTTCAACTGGTTTGCAGCTGTGCTTCTTGTCTGCAGCATCAAAGGATTTCAGTTCTCTGTCTCACCCTGCCACACTAGCAGATACAATGGTTTTGTGCTGTGCTTGTGTTTTCAGCGGGTCAGAGACACCCAAGCAAGTAGGAAATATTCATTGTGTTCATTCATAAGAGCAAATTGTTCCACTTGGAAAACAGAAAAGGGAGAGCCAGTTGATGTCCACCCTTAGACAACTTTTCACCATCTCCGCAATTCTGCAGCTAATTGAGCAAATGTAGAAGCAGGGCTGCAGAGTGCTGCTAGGAGCCCTACTCCTTCACTTTGCAAAAGCAACCTACACGCCACGCTTAGTGGCAAAACTCATCACCACAGTTACAACTCTGGGCCAAAAAGTGCATCAGTTCCTTAGAGATAATTCCATGATTTAGTCATGGTCTGTTTCACACATGGTTACCAATCATGTTAACCCGGCATATCCCATTCAACAAAGCCATACAGATTAAATGGCCAATGAGAAACCCTAATGTACTATGAAAAGAAGTGGCTTGCTTCAACTCCCACTGCTCTAACCTGATGGCTCAGGTCCTTGGGATCCAAAGTAGTCTCTGATTCACATGCTGGAGAAGAGAAGATTCATCCTAAACTGAGCACAGCTCTCACCTGACCTCAGTCTCACTGTCCTTTGAACTCCACACTGTATTCATTGTATCTGGGGGGCTCAGGGTGTTGGGTGTGTCCCTTCTCTCATTCCTGGGGAAAAAATACCAAAAAAACCCCAAAAAACCAACCAACCAAAAAAAACCCAAAAAGAACCAGCTAGTATTCTAATATTTTCTTCACAACTAACTCATTTCTTTCCATTGCAGTACTCCTGCCCTGCAAGACACAGGCAGAATTTTTTGAGGTAAAAAAAATATTCCATATTCAGGAGGAGTTCCTTAATTTTCTTCAGATTATAATAAAATGATAGAAGGTGTTCTGCTATGCATTTATTTGACTGAAAATAGACTTTGACCCACCTGGCAAAACTAACAAACAACAAACAGAAAAAACCACCCAAATATTGTTTAAAAAAATTATATAATGTATTCTAAGTTATTCTAGAATACTACATAATATATTTTATTGTGTTAGAATAACAGATGTTATGATAATATAGTGATATATCAGGATAAGGAAATTGTAAAATACTTTGGTTTTAAAATTTAACATCCAGTTATTCTCCAGAGCCCAATCCAACCTGACCTTTAATGTTTCCAGGGATGGGGCATCCTCCACCTCTTTGGGCAACTTATTACAGTGTTTCACCACCCTCACAGTAAACAACTTCCTTCTAACCAGTCTAAATCTTTAGTTTAAAACCATTATCCCTTGTCCTAACAAAACAGGCCCTTCTAAAAAGTCTGTTCCCGTCAGAGAGAAGATGTACACGTGCATGCAGAGATGTATGAGACAGGAAGCAGCAGGCGGCCACATGAATCCTGAGTCTAAGGATGTCAGTTTTCAGAGCCCTTCACCCACCCCACAGGTATCAGACATCTTTACTTTATGTCAGCATTTTAACAAAGTCTAAACACAACACGTAATTGTTGAAGTTGACAGTGGAAGCTGCACTGTCCTTTGTACAAGGACTATTAAGTCAGTTTAACTGCTGCCTGCTAAAGAAAAAAATTAGATTCCTTATATCCTCCTGTGTAAGTCAAATGTCAACCCATCAAATAAAGCTAGAAAGGCTTCCCAATTTCACCAAAACTTCATGTTCCACACTCACATACAAGGATGACAGAAAGGTTTACTAAAACCCAAAAGCTGTAGGGTTGGAGAAGGAACAGATGAAAAAAATGGAGTATACTAAACGTGGTATTTCACTTCAGGGTCTTGTCCCAATTTGGCCGCCCCTGGGTTACAAACAGTAGTCATTTTATCAGGCTGTGACCACGAGAGATGCACTGCAAAGTATTTGCAGTGCTTGTGGTGTTAGCTTGGGCCGATAACACGGGATACACAGTCATCATCCAAACAGCATGAAGCAGTTCTGACAATTCATGGCACACGTTTAATTGTGCTGTCAAATTGCAAGGGTTTCTCTCAGGCTCATCAGCCTAAAATGTAGTGGTTTGACTGTTCTGCATGGGATCCCTGAGCACACCAGCTGTAGCACTTACCACTGTAGCCTAACAGACAAAGCAATGGAAGGGAGTTGGCAGGCAAAAACAAAAATGTGATTTTATGGGCTAGCATATACCCACAAAAACAGTGGTGGAACACAAGCCCAATCAATATAGGACCATAGGGACCCCTGTTTATGTAACGTGAAGCCAGAACACATTAAACTCTTAAGTTCTTTCCAGTGTTAGAGGTTTGCAGCATGCTTTGTACAGACTTTGGAACAGTATCTCATCTGCTTTGCCAGCAAAAACATTACAGATGGAACTGTCAGATCTTCTTGTTTAGTGGTGCCTGCTTTCCTAACACGTGACTTTTTTAAATAACAACTGTCACTCATCAGATAAGCTCAATGTGTTTTCCAGCACCTGCAAAAATGCTTCGAGGACAAAGAATAGATTTCAACAACAGACAAAATACAAAGTGCCCTTCAAAAAGCCATTCTAGGCTGTTTTAAACTTCATGCTTTTCACTGCTATAATTCTGGTTTATTGTTGAGCTGTAGGATCTGCCACTGCAAGGATCTGTTGCAGATTTGCCGCTTACTTTGACATGTTTTGCTATTTCTCCATTTTTTCACAGTTAAGCAAACAGCGGACACGTAGGCAAGATCATCCTCGAGGTAAATTTGGTGTGTATATGATGCAAAAACGGCTACAGCAAGCTTAAGACTCCTGTCCTACAAGTCTCATTCATAATTTATTTCCTCATACCAATCAGGATTCAGAGAAGGCTTAAGGGTACTTTCAGTCGTGCCAGTGGGAGCAGAAGAAAGCCAGCACAAGGTGTATTTCAAAGGCAGCCGTGGAAGCAGGACAACATGAATTTTCACTGGTATCAAATCCCAAAACCAGATGCTGAAAATGAGTTCAGAGTTCAAACTCAGAGTCTGGCTCCTGCTACTTTTCTCACTTGTCCTTAGGAGTGACGACTAAAAATATCATTACTATAGGGTATTGTGTAAAGCAGTCTTTTTAAGTACAATTAACAAGTACAATTTTGTACAATTAAGTACATTTTTTATTACAAAAAAAAAAAACAACAAAGAAGCAACAAAACTCAAACTCCAAACACACTAATTTCAGAAAAAAGAACACTTTATTATTCCATAATAAAGAAACCATAAAAGAATGCTGCAGTCATACAAGCAGAGAAAGAGTTAATAAATACAGCACGACCAAGCTTTTGGGAGCCTCCCAAAATTGTCTGGGAAGTTGCAGAAAATCGCTACTACCAAATAAAATCAGCTAACAATTAATTTTAGACCATAAACGTTCCATTACAAAAACATCAGCAACAAACGCTAGGAAAAAATCCCTCTCAAGGAAACTTAGCAGAGCTCTAGTTAATCAGAATACCAGGAAGGAAAAAAGCAAACTTCGAAGACTGACACTGGCACAACCCTTGCTGACAAAAAGGAAGAAGCAGGAAGCAGACAGCTCATGCGATAGGACTTAAGCCACATATATGCAAAGACTTAAAGATCTGCAAGCAGAAAAGTTAGCATGAAGAAGATGCATCACACAAGCAAAACAGTAGCATTTATAGAAAGGTTGGGTCATGACAAGTATTTTTGGGTTTTTGTGATTTAGTTGGTTGTTTCTGGGGAATGCATGTTTTTGCTCATTTTGGCTGGTTGAACTACAAGAAACTATTTCACAGTTCCTGCTTCACTACAGGTGCAGAATCAAGATGGGAAACTATATTTTTCTTGTAAACTTAGAAGCATTTAAAGAGTGCCATTTAAAAAGCTAAGTATTACAAGGCAAATCCTTTAAAAATCTTTTCTAATGCCAAGCTACATTGACTGTCCATACTAAATTTAGGGAGAGATATTAAAAAGATGCTGTTACTCGCTCAGGCACTTCAGTCTCTCCATGTTCAGCCTAGACTTCGATGCATTAAGAAAAGAATTACCATTTGCCAAAAACCCCAATGGCATTCGCTACAGCCATTATTAGAAGCAACTAAAACAAATTTAATACCGTCCCCTTCTCTCGAAACAGGAAGCATTTAGCAACACAGACCTGAAATTTACTCAACAAATGTAGTTTTAATATATCTATTCTAACTCTAGTATTGAAAGAAAACCGTATCAACATGTTTCTGTAACAGAGATAATGATTTAATAGGAAGCAACTGCTGACAGGGTTCGTTAGATGCTTACATCTAATTAACTACACACACTAGTCAACACTTCGCTCAAGTGCTCAGTATTAATCTGAATTGCTGGCTAATAAGGTCCTATATGCATATATATCCACAGTTATATAAACATGTGGTGTTAAATATGATACTGTCAGTCTCCTTTAAGAGAAGAGTTTAAGTTTGTCAGTTCACTCCATGTTTCTTGCAGATGTCTTTGAATAAGTGGTTTCTGCCATATTTTTGGGGGGAGCTTTTTTCCTAGGGGTGGTTGTTTGTTTTGTTTTTTAAGACTGTTCATTCCATCAAGATAATGTTGAGAAACTCTGTTCTGTGGAAAATATGCATGACAGCCTAAACAGAGACTGATCTCCCATCTTTTCTACAGCAAAAAGGCAGCAAAAACGTAATCACAAACCACCTGTTACTCAGCCTGAATGATTGTTTTCTATTCTAATCTTTAACCAGCAACACAAAGTATTTGCTTTTTTTGCAATACTGCATTGCATGAACTCTTAGAGCATCCTTGCTTCCCCTCAGGAAGATTGGCAAAAGATAGAGGAGATTCCTATAAGATTCCCATTTCAGTTAACTGAATTTCAAATGTTAAACTATGTTGCCTTTACTTTTTGTAATGAAAGTGGTTGGAAAGTTTCAGTAACCCACAAAGCATTTCCTGAAGGCCCAAAACACTGAAGCTTTATCAATTATGAGATCTGTCAGACCTAAAATATTCATGAACACTGCAGTTTGACAGTGTGGCAAAGTGAGTAATTATATGTCCGAGAAGGCACTGCAGCAGTTGCTCTGCCAAGTCCTAAGGTCCTAGAAGTATTACTCACAATGCCATGGGAAGGTGATGTTCTTAGGCAGCCTAGTGCCCATTTTGCTGTAAGGATGCAAACACGGGGTGAAGTCACAGAAGAGGGAGGAAGGAAGGAAGGAAGGAAGGAAGGACAGCACAGACCTATTGCTTTAGCTGCACAAAAGGCAGTAGAGGCAGTGAAAATGGAAAAACACCTGAAGCCATGGCTGCCTCCAGAGGAGGCTGGAAATCTGTCAGCCAAGAGGCTCAGAGTGTCTGTCCTGGTTATCTTGCTGAAGATTGGAGTAGGAATTACCCATGAATGTTGGCTGGCTTCTGCAACTGCCTTCCTTAAAGAACACCAGATTTCTAACATGCTCCTGTGCCAAAGCTTCTCTGATAAAAGTGGGGGTTTGAGGGTGGGCTTTATGTGTGGGTTTTTTGCTTGTTTGGATTGGATTCTTTCAGGGAGGGAGGGACTTTTTTTGTTTGTTTTCAGCTCATTTAGTAGGTTTGGTGAGAGCTTTTTTGTTGTTGTTGTGAGTCTTGGAAGACAGACCTATAGTCAGGAAGGAAAGTAATGAGTCTTAGGGTCAGTCTAGATAATACTTCATAACAAAAATACTGAGAAAGCCCCATCATTGTGTGAGAAAACAGAAATTAAAGTGGTGTTTGTCATCACAGCACACATTTCTGTGGGTATGAAAAAAGCCTAACATCCTATGACAGATTTAAATGTTCATCCTCTTTGCTATCGCCTTTCACATAGGAAAGTTGTCCTTTTAAGTACAGAGATTATTCCTGGAGTATGGGTATGTTTTCACATTTGCAAACAATAGATTTTTCACCTATGGAAAAAGACACATGTAGTACTCAATTTTTGCTTCATTAGTTTTTCTTTATTTTCTTCTGTTCTCATAGGAATCAGTTCCTGACTGCCTCCAGAGGGTCAAAAGAAGACAGGCAGATAGGTTAATCATTGACTACCAGAAAACTAACTCAGTAGAATGTTTCATTTTGGTTTGGTTTTCTTTTTCCTTTATAAATGGTTTGAGAACCACTGAATCACAGATACCTGGTTTACCCTGTTCTGTGTCAAAGGAAGGACAGAAAACTGTCTTCTCAACACGTGTGTTTACATGAGACATTGGCAAGGCAGAGATGCTCTAATTCCTCTCCCCTCCCCTTTTGGTCTCAGTGTCTTGGCCACTGCCTGATAAAAAACATATGAAAGAAGCAATGCAACAACAAAAAATTTTCACATTCCAAGCATTAACATCACATATGCTGAGCACCAGACTCAATTATAGTTTTAAAATTCATTACAGATGTAGCTTAAACCAAATGGGAGCAAGATGTGCAGTCAGATATGAATTTACAGACAAGTGTTAGGAAATAGCTGGCAGAAGACAGGCAATGTTGCTTGCATTTTGCCAGCCCAATCTTTTCCCCTTTCCCTCCACCCCTCTCTCCCCTTAGGAGTTTTGGCAGCTGTGTCTCAATCTCTTCAAATTACTCTTCTAATTGGGTGTTTCTATGGAAACAGACTACAAGACATGGTACCTCTCCATTAAAGAACTATAAAAACCAGAGGTGTACCATGAAAAAACAAAAAAGGATGAAGAATAATGGAAAAAGTTTTTACCAACAATGAGGAGCTGTATGGCCTTTAAACAGTTTAACAGCACAAGGCAAACCAGGACCACACTGATGCTGCCAAATTACCACATAACCAGCCATGACTCTGCAAGGATGGCTTTTGACTGAAACAGCAAGCATTGTGCTGTTTTTCACATAAAATCTCTCCAGACCTCAAGTGCCTGTGCCAGTGGCCTGGCCAGTCTGTGTCTGATCATATTTCTCTGTAACACAGGATAAAATTCTCTTGCAAGTTCATCCTCTGCAACCACGTACTTTGACAGCCAGTGCATTTAGCGTGATCTCAGAAGGGAGATTTCCTGATACAGTAGAGCATTCCAAGGGGAAGAGCAGAGGATGTGCTAGACTGTGACCTGGACTGTGCACCATTCCTTAATAAGGTTGCATAGGTTAGCTCTTTGATTGGTATGTTCTGTATACTCATGGAGGTTTTGCAAAGAGTTGGGAAAGCTTACCAAATTCAGCTCCCAACCAGAACTGGCTGAGTACACGCTGGTGATGACCACCAAGAAGCTGCAGCACCACACTGAGAAAACATGAGGTGCTGATACCCAGAAAGGAAGTACCAGATGGAACAGGTGTGCTTCACCCAATGCCTGCTTCCTACAGGGGCAAGACCTGGCATTGTTCAATCTCTTGAGTGAGTTGACCCTGGCTGTGTGCCAGGTGCTCACCAAAGCCACTCTGTCAACTTGTCCTTAACTGAGCAAGGGAGAGAAAATCCAATGAAAGGCTCATAGGTTGAGATAAGGGCAGGGAGAGCTCACTCAACAACTACTGTCATGGGCAAAACAGACTTGACTTGGAGAAATTAGCTTAACTAATTACCAATCAGAGTAGGATGATGCAAAAGAAAACCAAATCTTAAAACCCACCTTCCTCCCAAGCCCTCTTTTTCCTGGGCTCAACTTCATTCCTGATTTTTCTACCTCCAGCTCTCCAGCAGCACAGGGGGATGGGGA
>VZTA01009032.1:340924-411421 GCA_013398855.1 Mohoua ochrocephala | reverse complement strand
CAGCTGCAGAGTTTCTGGTACATCTCGTCTACCACCCAGGGATTTTGCTCATTCCTGCCGTTCCAGCCTGCTGCTCCCGAGGGCCCTGCTGGGGCACCGGGATCGGCTGCCCCTGGGGGTTTGTGGAGCCTTTCTTCCATCCCTTCCCGGCTCGGCCCAGCCGCCATTACCGCGCGCTCCCCGAGCCCGCGCCACAGCGCCCCCTGCAGCCGCGGGGGAACCATCGCACCCGCCCTGCCCGGCAGGAGCTGCCAGCGCCCCTGCCGGTGGTGAGCGGAACTGCACCGAAGGGGAAAGGGGCTGAGGCCGAGAGAGGCCGGCACCGGGTGTCGGGTTGTGTTTGGTGTTACTGACACAGGTATTGGTGTGTGTTTGCCTTTTTATACATACTAGTAAAGAACTGGTATTGCTTTTCTCATATCTTTGTCTGAAAGCCCCTTAATTTCAAAATTATAATACTTGAAAGGGAATGTGGTTACATTTTCCATTCCAAGGGACGCTCCTGCTTTCTTTAGCAGACACCTGTCCTTCCAACCAAGGCAGTCATGTACTGGAAACAGCAAAGGAGTGCCCACAAAGACAGCAGGATGAGGAGGACTTGACCCTTTTATTTCCCACTCCCATGGCCATTGGCTTATTTGAAGTGACTTGACACAAATACATACAGGATGGGAGAGAAACAGAAGGAATTAGAAGTCTAGGCATGGTCTAGAAAGTCTGAGTTCACTGTGCTGACTGACATGGAAATGTCAGCAGTGCCCTGGCAGGCAGGAGTGCCACCCATGTCCTGAGGGGTTTCACGCCTAGGAACACTGACCTGGCAAGGGAGGGGATTGTCCCGCTCTGCCCTGCGCTCAGGTGGCCTCACCTTGGATATTGTGTGCATTTTTGGGTGCTAAAACAGAAGGAAGATATAAAGTTGTTGGAGAGCTTCCAGGGCAGGGCTATGAGGATGGTGAGAGGCCTTGAGGGGAAGCCATAGGAGGAGCTGCTGAGCCATAAATTACCGAAATACCTCTTAGCTGAGGGTACTGGGTTTGGGGTGTGAATGTGGTACCTGATATAAATCCTGTATTCATATGAGCTTGGGCACTTTTTTGGAGAGGAAGACAGGCTAGTTTGATGCTCAGGGCCAGAGAGTAATCACTGCTTTTTTTTCCTCGACAATCATTTCAAGGCAATGAATCACCATCACTAGCAGCCTGTGATCTATAATCAGTCTGGTATGTAGCAGAAACCTTTTGGTTTTACCTTGCATTTAATAATAGATGCAGTCTGACATTTACCTTACCATTTAAAAAGAATAGGAGAAAGCAGATACCTGGCCAAGGACACGGATTCTCCTTGTTTTCTCATGTTTGTGAAGGAGAGATAGCCTCCTTAACACCTACTCCCTACACGAGTGTTATTGTTTTATGTACCAAAGCTTAGGTGCTCCCAGGGTGGGATGAGGGAGACCATGAGGGAGCACTGAAGAAGAAGATTTGCACGTGGCCAGGGCAGGGACACGTGCCTGTGAGTGTCAGCAGGGTCCAGGACAGAGCAGGTGATGTGCCCATCAGGAGCAATGCTTTGGGGTTGCACTGCAGCACAGCCACGGGCTGTGGCTGTGGTCGGCCCCAAGGAGCTGTAAGGAAAATATACTGTAGAGCTGCTCCAAAAAATACCATGACTGCCTAGATGTTACTTACCGTTAGTCGGGATGCGAGATTGTGATGTGGCTTTGTGGGACATGCAGATGGAGTTGGTCCAAGCGAAAGACCACCTTCAGAGAGAAAAACACAAAAATTGGTTTTTGGGGTTTGGTAGAAATTTGCATTACTGACATCCTCTGATGAAACCTGTGGTCTGACTAAAAAGGAGAGGGAAAAGTGTGTAATATTCACTGCCAAATCATCCTTATTAACATAGTAAAGCACCACTTCTGATTTTGCTTTTGGTAGTTCTAGTTCTGTGCCTCTCTCCAGAGAGGGAATGAAGAGGGCCGAAGCAATGTTGAGTTAAACACATCATATGGAAGGAAAGGAAAAACCAAGATAACTATAGGAGTAATACTTAGTACTAGCTGTTGTACAGAGGACAGTAATTTAGAATTACTAAGAATATTGTTAGAATTATTTGGAAGAATGAGAATAGAATGGTTATGATGTTCACAGGAACTCGTCAGATTATATGAGGTCCTTTTGCTTCAATCTGGATTGCTGTTACACCAGAATGAGGGATGAAGAGAATGGTCTCTGCCTCTTCCTGCCTGTAGGATTAAAAGAAGCCAATTCTCTTGTAGATGCACATCTTGAGCAGCTGTAGGGTGTCAGTTTTCTCAAGTGGCCTATAGGTTCCCACCATGCCCTGAGCAATCAGTGAATCAGAATTCCCCTGACTAACTGAGGGTAAAATTTGAGGAACAAGTCAGCCAGGGCACATTTTAAAGACTTTCACAGACCTGGTAACGTAACACAGCTTACACTCATGGCTTACTAAGAAAGTGTCTCCTTTCTTCCCCCCACTCCCCTTTCTGCTTCCCCCCAGGAGCTCTAATCCCGCTGTGGTTAACAGTTTGTCTTGGGGGAAACCCCCTCGTTATAAAACTGCAGCTCTCTACACATCTGAATTTCCAGTGAACCAAATGGGATTTATTTTTTCAGCCTTTCAGGGTCAAATGAACAGCTATAGCCCATCCTACCAATGGAGCAGAAGTTTTGCAAACCTTGGGAACTGTTAAACTGAACTGCCAGGAGGGTGGTCTGGCTGGATATAAACTGTCCCTTTTTAGGTTATGCCTTTTCTTGGGGAGATTCTTATCATTTCTGATCTGCGCTTTGTCAGGTCTCACAGGCTGCGCAGCACAGGCGGCGGTAATCCAGCATCTTAGACTGACAGTAATGTGTCTGTGATGGAAAAATGAACCGTGACCCCTGAGGAAAAGGATTATCCCATAATCCTGCTAAGGCAGTGGAGGGGCTCTGTTAAACCAGCTGTGCTCCTTGGCAGAGCTGACTTTTCTGGAGGGTCTGCAGGATGCCTGCCCAGCAGCTCTTCCGTGGCACAGCGGCGCCTGGGGCTGGGTACAGATACTGCTGTGAGAACAGAGACCACACTGCTGAGCTTCTGACCACGTTGGCTGATTCTGCTTTTTAGTGGTTTTAAAATCACAGTTCCAACTGTGATGTGTAATCTCAGATGTGGGCAGGATTTATCATGGAAACATTGGATTTTGGCTGCCTTGCTGAATAATAGCTCAAGTTGTGAGTGAGAAAGTTGCATCAGAAACCAACAGCTGGTTGGTTTACCACTGGAAAATGTAAACTAATACTGTCAGTATAAGAAGAAGGACGTCACCAAGAAGTCATGACTTCTATACACTGTTGAAGTAGGTCTGAATTATTGACTCTGTCAGCAGTTGAAATACCAAATGTAGATAATATTTCACCGCCACAAAAGGGAGAAAATAACTATTCGATTCTTTAGTATCTTTTCTTCTGATGTTCTTGGCTGTGTGATTTGATATCTTCTGTCTCCTTTCTGTACCGAGACATCAAAACTTGGGTAGATTAAAATATTAATCATACTGAATTTTTATTCTACTCAGTTTAGAACTAATCTAGAATACTTCTGCATTTTTGACTTGGACAAGAATGAATTTTTGAGCCACCCTGTCCAGCCACAGGCATGCAAATTACTCACACAAGGGTGAGATCCTAGGAGTGAGAGCATGCCAAGGCTTTTCTCCCATAAAGTATCTCGGATTTTACACAGAAACTCTCTGCATGCTAAACACTGGCCCTTCCCTCCTATTACTTGCCCCATGTGCTGTCAATAAGAAGATGATTTTAAGTGAGGAATCTATGAAAGGCAGAATATAAGGAGAGATCTTTCATGCTCCTTCACAGGATCCTCAGGCAGCAGTTTGGTGCCACCTCTTGGAGCAGTTTGGAGCACCTTTGGAGCACCTCTTGGAGTTTTCCACTTCCTCTTTTCCTGGGCTTTCAGCCTGTTCCACATCCATTTGTACCAGAGAGGACGGAGAACTGGAGTGCCACATTTAAGGATAATTAAATAGACCCCTTGTCTAACTTGTGGGTTCCTCTAGATAATGAAAAATGAAAGTTTTGTTAAATTTAAAAGATTTTCACTCTAAGAAAACTTAATAGATTTTTAATTCGGACCTAGTAATTCTTTGGGAATTTCTGTCTTGAGATAGGAAAGTCACGGCAGGTGTTTCCCAGCTAGTTATCCTGGAGATAACATTTTTTGTTGGGTTTTTGGTTTTTGTTTTTTGTTTCCCCCAGGCAGCAGTAACTGTAATGTATGGCAGATTTCAGGGCACACTGTTCTCTTCATGATGAATTATTTATATATCCTTCTACCTTTATAAGGCAGCATCTCTGTGTCAAGCAATGTAATACAGCTGCGCATCGTGCCCTGGGACAAAAACTGCCTTGAAAGCAGAAGGGAAACTTAGGTAGGCAGGACATCCTGATCTCTGAACTATAACTGCAGCAGGACAAAGGAATCTGCATTCCTGCTACAATAGCAGTGGTGGTTTTAATCACTGTAGTGACAAGAGTAAGATAGACTTTGGATTAAACAGTAAGGGGAGAAAATGCCTAATAAGAAGAAAAATTGACCCCGAGCAATGGGGACAGCCTACTAATAGTAGAAGAATTAACAGGTCAGATTAAATGTCAGGTGTAATCATGCATTGAGTATGATGTAATCCAAGGGGGTGACCCAAGCTCGCTCTCTCTTCATGGTCTCATTACCCAGGGTCCTATTGTGGGCCAGTGCTTTTACCACATCAACTGATTTCCTAATTTTGTGCAAGGTTTTATCATTACCATCTGTTATTTGGTACTTTGGGTTTGGATACAGAAAAATGTCATGAGCAAGGACAATATGTTCTATAAAATGTGTGTGCATTGTCTTTTGTGGCCCTTGCAGCAGAAAACCTTTTGAGCCTTCATAGCGAGATACCAATTGCCCTAGTACATGGCAGGTACCACGTTGCCCTTCACCTTGGCGAGCTGAAGGGATGGATCAGCTGGGAAAGGCCCACAGGCAGCATTTTAGGTACTCTTTTAACTGGAGATAAATAAATATTAAGGTAGATCCTGGATATCTACTAAGTTTTCTACACTGAGTATTGTTTTGCTGGAAATGCACAATGTTTTGCTGGAAATGCACAATGACAAAATCCTGATGAAAGTGGTGGGTGTCACAGTACAAAGGAACATCTGAAGGGGTGGAAGATGAGACAATCATGCTTGAGGAGAGGTAGCAGCAGGTAGTTTCAGTGGTGTGGAGTATGTAGGTGAATGCTAGCAAAGGATTTCCACACAGTCTTTGAAAAGAGAAAATGATCAAAGGAACATAAAATTACTGACTTCAGTTCTGGTTCTACACAAAGAAATTTTGGGGTTTATTCTGCCCTGCTCTACCTTTACCTAATATTTGAATCTTTGGTAAGAGTTTATAAACTAAATCCTTACTGGATGCGTGAACCTGGACTTCGGCAGCATGTCAGGTTTAATGGGATCACTGTCTGCAAATCCAGCCCTCAGTAACTTGTCATAAAGTCACGGGATTTCTACCTCACCACAGGAACTGGCAGAAACAAAAGGGAGGTGGAAATTAAGAAAACAGCTCATCATGCAGATAGGCAGTTGAGAAAACAACCACGGTGCCACAGACAGAAGCGCGCCTTTGCTGGGGCTCCGGAGGTTTGCATCTCCAGCTAGTAGGAACTTGCCAGCTTGAGTGGAGTTCCCTTGATATTAAGGTAAAGAATGTTTCTACCAAATTAACTGATGGAAGGAAAAACAACCTCCTGCCACACACATACCATTTCAAACAACATTTTTCCACACTTGTGCTATGTTTTTGCCAATTGAAGTCTTTTCTTGGGGCTGCTGGACTTAGAGAGTTTGTCCTTTTATTGACCCAAAGAAGAGATGCATCTTGATGGTAAAAATACAGACTTCTCTACACTGCCCTAACATTGCTGGGGTTTTTTAATCATTTTGTGGATAGACCATGTTTTAATTTCTGTAATGCATTGCTCTTTGTCTTATATGCAGTGTTTCCATCTGATGGGTCAATACTAGTCGTGGCAGCGACTTTAGTGATGTGAATGTTTGCCCACAGGAACTGCACTCTTAAATTAATTTGACAGTGGTCACTGAAATTACCCGCATGAAAAATATAAACTGCTGAAACAAGAGGTGCTGACAGGAAAACCTGAGAGATGTGCTTTCTCTGAAGTCATGTTCTTAAAATATCTGAAAACGTTCAAATAACCACAAGAAAAAGTGTTGCAAGATTTCTACAGATGCTTCCTTGCTCTTATGGGAAACTTGTTTGTCTCAAAACCTGTGAAAAAGATGCATATTTGCTGCGTTCAGCATAATTTCATATTTCTATGTGTGGGAAGAAAGGTAGAGGATTAAATAACTTTGCCGGAGGCAATTAAAACAAAGGAAAGAAACTACCACAAGCCCCAAATAAGGAGAAAAATCCCCAAAGTTTTACTGAAGCCAGCCAGAGTGTTGGAGAAAGCGTGAAATCTGCTTTTGGCCCTGTCGTTTACAGTGACACCAGCACCACAACACAAAGTGTGGTGCACTGCTCGGGATGCTCTGTGGCTCTTGCCTTGGTGAATGCCGAGAGACAATGGATGCCACTCCTGTGCTAGCCTTAGCTCTCTCTCTAACCTCCAGCCAGCATATTTTCTCACTCAGGAAAACAGACAGCTGACAAGAAGACTGTCTTCTAGATGGTCCCTGCCAGGAGGTAGTCACAGCAGGTGGGAGATAACAGCAGTGAGCTGGCTGGGGGCAGAGTGTTGCTCAGGAACAGACAAAGCTCTTGTTTCACCACAATTCTGAGCTGCCTCTGCTCTGCTCTGCCTTGCCCTGAATTCTTTAGCAACCTTTGGGCTAGTCATTTGTTTGTCTTGAGAAACATGGGGGATTATTCTTTAAGTTTTTTTTGGTTGCTCTGACGCCTTGTAACTTCCCAGAAAGGGCTTTTATAGGTTTATTTGAATTTTGACTGCACTTGACTTGAACTGCAATCAATTATTGCATTAGCAATGAAACAAGCTCAAGTTAAAAAATTAAAAAAAAAAAAAAAAAGAAAGAAAAAAACACCCAACCCTTGTAAGCTTTTATTAAACACTCATTGTCTGCATCCAGTGTTCCCACATTGAGTGTGACCACGCTGGCAGGAAATCTGCCTGCGAGGCCACTCCGGCAGTGGCTGGGAAACAAATCCAGTGCCTGAAGGAGGAGAGAGGCAGAGCCCTGTTCACAGCAGAGGGACAAACTTCACACATTGTCTGTAAAGGGATGCCCTTTTGTGGGCTCTTTCTGTTGAATGCCAAAAAAATGTAGCAGCACTGACTGGCATTTTCAGGGGAGTAGGGGATTTTTTTTACTTACAGAACTACACAGTGCTGCAGCCAGTAAGAAAGAGACTTAAGAGACAGTAAGAAATCTTTGATTTTGTGGTGTCCTGTGTGTTTATTCTGCCTCATCCAGCAGCTCCAACATTATTTGCAGGGATGCTACTAATCCTGAATAATTCACTCATGGTGGCTCTAATATTTTTGCACTCATCTTTGCAACAGTGCTGTGAGGTACTGAAGAACCAGGCTCTGTAAAAGACCATCATCCCCCTTTTTAATGTGTTTTTTTCCCATTCAACTCTGAAACTCTGCTCTTGTGTTTCCTACCTTTCTTCCAACTTTGAGCTCTGCTGTGCATCCAAAGGGATATGCCTTTAAATAGACTTTGAGAATGACCTTGCTTTCTGTGAGAATGACCTTGCTTTCTGGAGCGAGTCTGCTTATCCAGTTATGCTTTTAAATTAATTTCTGCACTGTGGTGGTTTTCCTAACTGTTA
Source organism: Mohoua ochrocephala (assembly GCA_013398855.1). NCBI lineage: Eukaryota > Metazoa > Chordata > Aves > Passeriformes > Acanthizidae > Mohoua > Mohoua ochrocephala. The sequence goes on along the minus strand of VZTA01009032.1, from coordinate 403,519 downwards.
CCCATTCAAGCTAAGCCTGGGATTTTCTCATCAATACACTTTGTTTCTGTCTTAGGCCAATGCGAGTCATACATTTGGAGACCGATGTGCTAATTTTCTGAAGTCTAGAAGACTTTTTCATAGATGTACTGATTCAGCCCTGCTTGAATGAGCCACAATAAATAAACACGATAGAATGGCCAGGTACTTTGCTTATTTGTGTACATGGAACAGAAGTATTCCTTTAAAAAGACATTTCCAGTCTGTCTCCTGCGTGCAAGCAGCGTGGGACCCTGTGGATGGGCCAGCGCCCTGTTCCCTCTGCTAGGCGATGCAAATTGGAGCTGCTTCTGTAGGCTTGAAAGGATTAGATGCTATTTCCATATTACAAGTGAGAAAATGCAAACAAGCATTAAAAGATTCAGTGTCAGGGCTTCATAACAGAAGTTCTTGGTGGTTTGTCATCCTACATGCCCTTTAGATAAAGGGTAAGGGCTAAAAATTAATGTGACCTTTTCCTTCTCCCATCTAGATCTAGATCTGTGCCTATTTAGGGAGTGTGCATGTGCCTGGAATGAAAACAGCTTGCTTCTGGAAGAGCATGTTAAAACTGTGGTGCTAGAGAGGCTCTAAGAAATCTTAAACTCAGGCTTGAATCAAATCTGCACTTTCTCAGGATCCACGAATCTCGCAGCTTGACAGTGAAACGCTACATCTTATGTAAATACAAAAAGTCTCATTGGCAGGTGTTGCCGCTCACAAGTGGATATATATAATCTCTACTCTTGTACAGACCTCGTGAGTCAAACAGGACCCAAATCTTTAGAACTGTGTTGGTTTAATTTTCATGCAGTTGCACAGGAGGTTCTTTATCTGAACTTGTTTTTTCACGAGGTGAGCCGTAGACTGCCTTGCCCTCAGCTGCCCTGCTAGGCCACAGGATCAGAAGCACTTGCTCACAAAAGAGGTTGCTTATACTGATACTCTGAGCACCTCACAGTCTCTATGCATATATGCAAAGTGAGGGTCTACAACTACTAATTGCAGCTGCACAGTAGTGACTGATAGCAGTAGCATGAGGAAAGCCTCATGGATAGTATGAAATGGGATACAGTCCACCGCTGTGATTGGCTTGGAGCTTCCCTCTGACCTCCACAGCAGTGTGGTACCCTGTCCTTCCCCCGCCCCACCAGACTGAGGAATTTAAGTCAATCTGGTTTCCTTCTGAAGTAGCACGTGCCTGGGGCTGAACTCAGACCTTCAGTTGCTGATATATGCACATGCATGCTTTGCTTTTGTTATGCTCTAATCAGATTGGCAGCATCTCCTCAATTGGAAGTGATCAGCAGCAGCAGGCATGGGTAAGGAGGTTACATCTAGATGGCAGTGTTACTTCAGGAGAACGTTAAAAATCATCCCGGTTCTGCATGGACTGAGCCTGATTAACCTTGCTTAGCAGGAGGAGAACACGCCAAGAACTTATCTTGTACAACCCGTTAGTAAGCTTCAAGGTTTCTTGAACCTTAGAACAGTCATTTTATGTCTTTACAAACCTGTTCCACCTGTCTGCAGCTTGTCAATATTTATCCTGTGGCTTATTAAATTCCCAGGCCTCATAAAAGGCATTGATTTGTTTTGCTTAACCATTTCTCTGACTGTTTGTCTCCTAGCGTAAATCACAATGTGATATTAAATTACCCCAGAGTTCAAACCCTAGACTCACAGTGCTGCATTCATTGTATGTATGTATATATAGTATTTTCATGCTAATATCTTAATAGGCCATTTTGGAAATGGCAAACATCGCTAAATACTTCTGTTTAATTTCTACTTCTCTCTAAAGTCTGTGAACCAGTGATAAGTATTCCTTATTCTGAGAGCATATGAATCCCTGCCAAATATTGTCTGCCTTCTGGTTTATGTTTTTAAAGAGCAAGTCTCATATTAGCATCTGGAAAAGCCCCTGTGGTCACAGCTGTGCCACGCCATTGCTATTCTGCTCAAGCACTGCAGAGCCCTTTGAAGTATTTCAGCAATGTCCTATGTTATTCTAAACCTCTGCAAGCTTGATGTGTACCTAGACTCAGATATGCGGATCTGCCTTTGGGTTTTGAGCCCAGGATATGCCTGCTCATGCTTTTAGGATGTGTGTGTTGGCTTTATTTTTGGTCCCATATTTCACCTAAAGCCAAAGCCATGCAGTCTTTGTTGTCTGGCTGTTGTTGTTCCACACCTACCTACTCCTTGCCTTCCTTCAGGTGACGAGACGAGACAAGCAGATCTTCACACCAAACCGTGAAATCCCGTTTTTGCAGTGCCTAGCCTTAGCACGAAATTCCCAAAAAAGGTCAAATGAAGATACGTGTCTGGCAGAGTAAAAGTTATGATAACACAGGCGGCTGTTCAGATTTGCAAAGATCAGGTAGAGCAGGTTCAGAGACCGTGTGTGTGTGCTGTGAGGTGCGTGTATAATACAAGGCTGTCCTTGGCTACAGCAAGTGTTTTATTGCCGCGTTGTGCTTCCCTAGAAGAGGTGCTCTTTATAAAGGATTTTAAAACCAGCAGCCCCTGCTGTGCTGCCCCTTCTTGTCTGTGCAGTCAGGAGTTCCCGTCAAACTTGTTATAGCTCACATTTTGTGACTTTTCAGGTCTAAATTCTACCACCTGCCCGCCCCCACTCTGCCCCCCAGCTTCTTCTGCCCAAACAGGATTGTTCTAATCAATCATTATTTACTGATTGTCATTCTTTTTGTTGGTTGTTTTCACTTCCCTCTGGAAAGTAGAGTCCAGGTGCCTTTTGTCTCAGTAGAAAGTTTATCCTTATACCTACCCTACTGCTAGTATTTCAAAACCAGAAATCTTGCTCAGTTGCCTTTCTAAAGAGGAAAAGTCAAACCCTCAGCAAACTACTTTCATTAATGTCAGTTTTATGTAGCCAGTGTTAACTACAAAAATACCTAAAGCTATTTATGGAGATACAGCAAAAGCCTGTGCTTCACTTAGCTGTTCGGCATTCTCTGAAACAACAAAGTTATTTATCAGATGCTGTATCTTTATAAATATATATGAATGTGTGTGGTTTACTATGTCCTTTGTCAAATTATAATACGTATTGATGTGTATATTATCTCTGAGTGAAGATAAAACTCTGTTGATCAGCAGTGTTTTTCTTTTCAAATCTTGCTAAGATCAGGAAATTAAGAGTGACTCCAATGTAAATAGCACTGAGAGTCAGCAGCGCTGTGTTCCCATGGGCCTCATTAGCTTCTTTAGCATGAGGACACAACCCTTTCCTCCTGATCTTTAAAGATAAAAATGTCATACCCCCAATATGGCAACAAAAGTGTTGGGGGTTTTTCATAACTCTTTCTTCTTTCATTGGCCCTATGAAGATTATGAGAATAAAACCTACAAATGGAAACTCATATAATAAAAAAGAATAGAATAACTAATGTTCAGCAAATTCAATTTTTTAAAGCACTTACCAGAGTTTGAAATTTTATTTTAAGGTTTCTTTTCCTTTTCAAAGCATCTATTCTGAAATTATTTTGAATAGACCCAGGAAGGCTTCCCCAATCTTTTAGAGTTTATTTCCCCCACTGGTACTACAGTTTGCTAGCACCACCTGCCAACAATCAGTAAAAAGCGCCCTAACTTTCTGAAAACAAACTAAAAAAAATGAAAGCGGAAATGGGAAATGGACCCTGAGTTCACCACTGCTATTATCCTGTGTCCAAAGCTGGAAAATATGGATTGCTCGTTTCACATAGTTTTGAATAAAAATTTTACCGGCTGTAATAATAGGCCACAGTCATAGAAGCCTTTTCTAAATATGCCTCTTTCAGCATTCAATCAGAAGCTTTAGGTAAACCAGGAACTATCTCCATCTTTGGGTTTCCTGTGACATGGACATTTGCCTTTGGGAGTTACTGCAGTGCATCCCTGGGCTGTATACACGATTCCATGTTCCCTGGGTAGCCCCAGGCATTGAGAAAAGCTCAGTCCAGTGTGAGACCTACAGACAATGTCATGAAATTCCCCAGGCAAAGGTGTATATTTTTTTATATACGTATACACACCGACATGTTTCTTGTTATATATGTGTACATTCATGCATAGGGCACATAGCTCTGATGCAGTGTGAATGCTATATATATATTTAATTTCCGTATATAATTTAATGTGTTAATATACTGATTACATGAATAATTTTGTTGCTTTATTACTATATGAATATTTCTATAGTGTGTGTGTTTTTATATATAGCAAAACAGTGCTAACTGCTTCCACGACTGAGAGCTGTTTCAGTGTCTAGGCTGAGTTTCTGTCAAAGGTTAATGCATTGGGAGCTGGGAAGATGGGGAGGTGTTAATGTGGGGTTTGGGGGTTTTTTCTTTCTTCACTTCAGCGGATGGCTGAGCGGTGCTGATTCATGCTGCTGGATACAGTTACAAAACTTTTAAAGATCAACTCTTCAGTCAAACTAGTTTTCTGTGTTTTCATCCCTGTAGCAAGAGTGAGATATTAATTCTCAATATAAAAAGAATCAAGAGACTGTGGTCTGATAAAGAAGCTTAATTGAATTTTAATGACAAAATGAAAAAATCGTCCAAGCGTTCCTGGTTAATGCAACAGATACCTTTTCATCTGCCTCAGCAGATAACACAAAAAATAACATGGATTTCTACATCGGGCTGTAAGTTGGTCCTGTTAGCAGACCATGCCCCTGCTTTCACTGCTGCTGGAACAGACCTGGCTGCTGCTTCTCTTGTGTGTTAGGTAGCAGGTACCAAGGAAAAGGTTGACACCATCGCCTCTATCTGCAGGGAAATATCATTTGAACCAATTCAGCAGTCACCCTCTGTTTATACCCCACAGCAATGATCTTCAAACGCTCTTGAGTGCTCACCCGCTTGCCTCTTGAGAGGATTGCTGCCTTTCTCCCGGTACCTGTAATTACACATCCAGAAAAACACTTCCCGTGTTTTAGCATATCCTAAAAAGTGAGCAGGGGGTTGAAGGGGAAGTGTGATATTCAAAACACTGGCTCAAATGAGAGCACGTGAGCAGAGACAAACCCAGCCGTAGCTAACACAGATCAGGTCTGCATTAGCTGCCTGTGGATGGTGTTGGGAAAACAAATCCTTACTCTGCCCAGAGGCTGGAAAGGATTTCTAACTCTTTTACTATTGTATTGTGAATGTTCACTTTGATTTGCGCCCCCATTGAGCAATTTACCTCTGCTAATGACCTAATGAGATGAAAAGGATTTATCTGAGCATGATTCATGATGCTGGATAAGGCACCAGTACCACCAACTGTGTCTACATTTTTCTGGGTGTTGCCAACAGAGGATCCGTCTCTGGAGACCATGGCAGACAAGTCCTGTAGTAATTTCTGTGACTACAAATCCTATGTTAGCCTACAGGACTGTATGCATCCCAAGTCTGGAGATTTTCTTTCCTTCTGAAATGCAAATAAAGGCCAACCTGTGTGTCTCTGTCCTCTCTTTGATAACAGGGACTTTTTACTCTGCTCACATTGGGCAAGGGAGCAGTTCACCAACTAAAATGTTTTAGTGCCTTCCTCTAGTCCAGTGGAAGACACCCCATGCTAAGTGTACGGACTGTTCTAGGTTTGCCTTCCTTTGAGAGGTCCTTTACAGTGCGTTTGTTTGACAATGCATTCATTGTGTGTGATTTGCAGTTTCCTCAGCCATACTCATTCATCTTGTTTATAGCCCTTTTATTAAGGGTCATTTACCAAACAAATAAAAAATAATTTAGACTTGTTAAACTGTAGAGAACTGCCTGGATGAGACTATTACCTGAACTCTGAAGAAAGAAAAAGTCATCAGCAATGCATATTTGAAGGTGTTAACAAGCCCAGGAATCGCTCCTTTTTATGTACAGAACAGTGATTTTTTTGTATCCAGTGGCCCAGTCCTACCAGGGCAACTGGCATATGTTGTGTCCCATCCTTCTAATGGAATTAAATTTATGGGTAGCACCTCTCCCAGCCTGCTCCACTCTTCCTGAGTTTTGTGTGCATCTAGAAGCACACAGAGTTTCCTCAAGTCCAGCTCACTGCTGTGTGGGTTTCTCTGGCAGAGCAGCAGTTATATGGTTGGCTGCACATAATTTTTTATTTACCATCAAAGTGAAGAATACAGGCACAGCTTAAGCTTTATTCTTGTTATCTCATGAGACTGAAATTCTTGTGAGAAGCACCATGTTGACAGCATCTGAGGTGCTTTCTCAGCCATGTATGTGCTACAAGACCACTTTGATAGCAGAATAACAAGCTGAAGATGACCTTGATAGACAGTCTCAGCAGAGATAAATCCCAGCCCATTTCTGCTGCACTGCAACTTTGGAGAACGTCCCTGCTGGAGATGTACAGCTCAAGGTGTCTACCTTCACTGAGGTAGAAATGGACTGCAGTTAGTCTCCACTAAATTCTTCCAGAGAGCTATTTTGTTTTGAGAAACACATCTTTTGTTAAAACAATACCATTGGAAAGACATTCCAAAATTCTATATGGGAACAGCCTGGTTTTGCAGGAATTTGAAAGCTGATTCACCCCTTGAGTTGCACAAGCAGCTCTGAGGGAGTTTTGTAAGGCCCTGAGCAATATACATCTGTGCTGATTCAGGATAAAACTTTTCTTGAGGTACAAGCATAGAATAACAGAATGACCTGGGTTGGGAGGGACCTTAGAGATCGCCTGGTTCCAACCACCCTGCCGTGGGCAGGGACACCTTTCACTAGACCAGCTTGTTCAACTCTGAGTCATTGACTATGACCCTCTGGATGCGACTGTTCGACCACTTTCTTCTCCTCTGACAGTCCACTCCTCAAATCCATCTCTCTCCAGTTTGGAGAGAAGGATGCTGAGGGTGACCATGTCAAAGGCATTACAGAAATCCAGATAAAAGACATCTGTAGCTCTTCCCTTGTCCGCTGATGGGTACTCCATCATGGAAGGCCCCTGGGTTGGTCACGCAGGCCTTGCTCTTAGTGAAGCCATGAGGGCTGTCTTGAATCATGGTGCTGTTCTTCATGTGCTTTAGTACAGCTTCTAGGAGGATCTGTTCCATGATCTTCCCAGGTGCGGAGGTGAGTCTGACAGGTCAATGGTTCCCAGGGGCCTTCTTTCTACACTTTTTAAAGATGGGTACAATGTTTCCCTTTTTCCAGTCACCTGGGACTTCACCTGACTGCCAGGACTTTTCAAGTACCACAGAGAGCAGTTTGGCAACTACGTCAGCCAATTCCCTCAGGACTCCAGGATGCATCTCGTCAGGTCCCATAGAGTTATGTGCATTCCGGTTCCTCGGATGGTCATGAAGCTGGTCTTTACTTACAGTGGGATGCACTTTGCTCCCCCAGACCCCATCCTTCTGTCCATCCACTCGAGAGGTGTGGGAAAAGAGGTTGCTGTTGAAGACTGAGGCAAAAAAATTGTTGAGTACCTCAGCCTTCTCCTCATCTGTTGTTGCCAGTTCCCCAGCATTGTTTATCTGGGAGATACATAATATAGGGAGAAGAAATTCAAGCTCTGAGAAATGTTAGATAACACCCTAGCTGATCTATTTGTTTCTCCTAAATGTTGGTGGGAGCTTTCTTAGTTTTTAACAGCAATCTTGAAAAGTTGGAATGTTAAAGGTAGCTTCATCAGGATATGATGATATATGTAATAAAAATATAGACAGTATCTATCACAATATTTGGACATGCATGGGTGCCTGTAGTTGCTAAATGATATATGACAAGTTACGTCATTAAGCCATCAGATTTGAGTAACAGGCATGTTTAAAAAAAAGTTCAATAACAATTTTATTCTATCAGTTTTTTAATGTAAAGAACACTCAACCTCCTTACAAATGTTTTTTTTAAAAAACATCTTGCACCTTATACCACTAATTCAAGGAAAGAGGTACCACTACTAAATTAGGTGTTCTTGGATGCAGACACCTGAAAATGTCTCTTTGTTCAGTTTTAGGAAAGGTAGAAGGAAACTCATCTATTCCTCACAGCTGCGTATACTTGATCTAATCTGGCTTGTAGGAAAAGAGAGAAGAATATTTTAGGCATTCATGAGTCAAGCATTTCTTTGCCTGGAAAAACCAGATGAGGTGTCCATGTAAACAGAACAGCTTTCTTCCTCAGTAAAAACCTGCAGAGCAAGCCAGCGTATCCTTCTTCATGTCTGGGTGTACCGGTGGTTGATAGCATTTTTCTTGTTTCTGTAACACTCGGAAATAGATATCTCTCCGTGAAACACCTGACAAGCAGCTACTCCTTGTTTACTTGAAAAAAAAAAAAAATTATGTCCTTGAATAAATTTTTTTTTAAAAAAGTAATCATGTTCTGTAGCAGAGAAAAATGTCCTGAATCTCTCATTCCTTTTGACCAGTTAATCCACAGAATTACAGAGACACTCATCAGGCGTGAAAGTGTGAAGGGCAACATAAGTGTCAGACAGTAAGAGGGCAGATAAAATTAATGAAAATAGGGATATAAAAAGGAGAAGGCTTCTGGTGGGGCAGAAATGAACCTGGAAAGGCAAGTAAGATTAATTTATTTGTGGCCTGGAATATTTATGCTTTTCCTGCTTTTCTCCTTTCCTGTACATCTCTTAGGAAGTGAACGTTTTCCTGTGCCAAAATATTTGCACCCTTTTTGACTGAGCATCAGATTAACACACTGCTGTTACCCACCCTCATTTACTCTTCAGCAAATCACCGCTGCTTATCAAAACACTCTTTTGTGTGTGCATTTCCTGCTTGGTTTCTTCTTCAGCTTTGCAACTAATATAAAGTTTCTCAATCAGTATTCATGACACAACTTTCAAAAGGTGTAAGAAAAATAAGGGAGATGGATATGGAAAGCTAGCAGTATTTTACAATAGAAGAAGACTTAGAATCATAGTATCTCGCCCTGAGTAATGGAATCGTTTTTTTATTTTCTCAAAAGAAAAACAATTGGAAGAGTAATTATTTATTATGATTTGTTTATTAATAAACAGCAATAAAATAAGTGCATGTTTATGCTATAATGATGAGGCAGCTGATGCTTCACCCTTGGAGTATTTATTTTTGCTACTTCTTTTTTTCCTCTGCTGTCCTGGGACTTGTGATCCAAATAAGTCCAAACAGGATTTTCAGCTTTGCAATACCTGGCAGCCTCTGTAAAACAAAAGCTGCTTGTGCTGGGAGGCAGCTCCATCCAAGTGGACAGAGGTTCCCGTTAAGGGATTTCATCCAGTGGGTGGGATTTTTATTTTATTTTTAAGTAATATTGCATTGGTGATAGGGACACAACAGTGGCTTCATTCCAAACATTCTGCTGGAGGAAACACTTCTGGTGGGGATAAAAGGTTAATGTCTTCCCTCCCTCTTGTCAGTACATTGTTGACTCTTCTTTCATTGTGGTGGATGGTAACAAAAAAGAAAAGCATAACCTCTAGTGATCTGCTCCCCAATGTCCCATGTTTAAGTGTTATTTGAGTCCAAGGACTGAGTAAAAAGAGCCATTCAAGTCTGTTGTATCCATGTCAAGACACAGGATTTCTGTCCTAAAGGGAGCAGGACATGGCTGCTGACTGATTTGTTTGTGCTTTGTAGAAGGGGGAGAATATAGTTGGAAGTTATGGAACAAACTAAATGTTTTGGGTTTTTTTGAAGCTATGACTAAGAAACTTAAGCATTGAGGATGGCTCATTACAGCTGGTGTTTAAGTCATCAAAAGAGGCAGAGGCAGTGTGAGGAAAGAATACTAATTATGAAGAACAGTGAGGGTTACTATTTAATTTGGTCCATTTCAGTGTAACCAGAGGAGACATTGCTGCTCCCAATTACAGAAGAAAGGGCAGATCTCTGCAGCTGCAAAGGGAGAACTCATCATCATTTTAGATACACTCATTGTACCACACTCAACTGCCTGTTTTCCCTCTAATGGCAGGTCTAAAACAGGTTAATCTCAGAATTCTGCAGTGCCCTTTTGTAATAATACCACCAAACCTGCATGTGTAACCCTCACGTGCCACTTGCAACTGGGGGAGAAGGCTCTGCTTCATGTTGAAATGAACCTTCTCAAAAAGGCATTGTGAGGAACTTGTTTGGAGAAGGCTGGGGAAAGTATCATCATTGGACAGACCATGGAATTGAAGCACAGTATGGTTGAATAATTTGCCACCCAGCGTAGCAGATGAGGCTGGTAACAGAGCTAAAAGTATAATTCATCTTAGAGCAGAGCCTTGTTGCAAAATAATTAGATCTGGTTCCCATTTGTTAGGAAGCAGAGGATAAATATTTGGGGTGAAACAGGCCAGATGTCCATAAAGTTTTGCTTAAGGTAAAATTTGAACAATGTGATTTGTGGTTTACTTTATCTCTTTTTTCCTTTCTTTATTTTTCTTCTTACTCATCCATGTGGCAATTTTAGAAGGTGTAGCAAGCATTATTATGACAGGTTAAATAACAGGAAATTCTCCTGTTACGTTTCTTTACATTCTGTATCAAAGTATGCACTCCTTTCATATGTTTTTTGAAATGTTTTTGCTCAAATTCAGTCTACATCTACCTGGATGGCCACGGCCGGCTGTGTGTTCAGATGCTGATTATGCCTCATTAAGTGATGTGGCATTCCTGCTACAGGTCTCACAAGGCACCATGGCAGGCACAGGCGTTGCTCTTGTGGGAAATGAAGTTCTAGATCTGCTAGAGATTAAGTTAAAAAAAAAAAAAGAAAAAAAGAAGAAGATAGGCTGTTCTCAAATTTGTGTCATTGTCCCACACACCCCTGCTGGAAATGTGCCTCCTGCTCGGTGGGTCATGGCAAGGAGGCTGTTTTTCAGTCATGTGGAGCCTGTGTGGTAGTTTTTCATTGTCAGAGAAGCAGCAGGAGTATGTGCAGCAGAGGAGCAGGAACACGAGGGAAGGGGCCTATGAATTCAGCCAGGACAGGTAGACATTGGAAAGCCCATACATTGCTCTGCTCTCTGGAGCTCAAGGGTGGGCAGCTCAAGGGTGGGCAGCTCAAGGGTGGGCAGAGAGTTGCAAGGCTGGTAAATGATCGTGGAGGAAGAGGAGAGTGTTTACGTTTCTTGGCTATTCAAGCCAGGGAATGCCTTTTAATTTGTATAAGGTGTAAACTGATGCTGATCCTGTTTGGGTCTTTGAGGTGTTGCTGAAACACGTCAGGAGGTCGTGTGCGAGACAGAGGCTTCAGAGGAGGACTGGTCCAGCCTTGAGGCACCCAACCGCTGTTTCTGAGCCCTGGGGGAGAACAACTGAGCTCCAGCAAACACGGGAGATAAATGCACCTGATAAATAACAAATTGTCTTCATCCACAAAGGCTCGCTCTGTTCACATTGTTTATCAGTCGTTAGTCAGATATGCACGAACATGCCATTCACACCTCAGAGAGCATAAACCGATAAACGTGGGACCAATTTTAATGGCATACCTGGAGGCACAAGCTGTGAGGTGCAGAGTATCATTTAGTAGAGTCTGGCTCCAGATGTTTTCGTGAAGTATGACAAAGGAAATATGTGCCTTATAATAACCTTAATTTTCAGATGGAAAATGAGAGAAATGGGTGCATTTGCTAGCATGCACCAACAAGACTGCTGTTGCCTTTCTGCCCTGAGAAATAAATTTTTATTGTCCCTCTCCACCCTCCCGCAGGTGACTAGTTTGATCTTGCTTGCAATTTTAGGTTTGCTTCCAAGTTCTCAGACAGTCTCCTCTAGCTCACGCGTTAATAATTACACCTCCTCTTTAACCGTATTTTTCATGTTGAGGAGTTGCAAAGCATTTTGCAGCCCTGTGCCAATATCTGCTCTTTCACCAGGGAGAATGCAGGGTAACTTAAACCCGTGGAAAATCAAGTGAATGGAGGAGTTGGCTCTGCATGTAAAGAGGTCTCTTCACCTATAGCCAAAAGGGAGAGAGAGCATGGTGGGTGCTGTGCTCTGCCAAGTCAGCTTCCAGTCTCTGTTGGCAGAAAGAAGACAAAGGCTGTTTCTAATGGAAAGTATTTAAATGCTGAGGACTGGGAGGACAAAAGCTGGAAAATGTGCCAGGACAGCTGCGTTAATACCTTTGTCTTGACAAAGGTATTGTACAGTTCTTGATTGGAGCTGGCATTATTGTAATTTTATGTTATCAGTGTTTATCTCTCACAGATGTAAAAAACTGAAGAGTCAGGCTTATTTTTGGGATTGGACCTTTTGCCCTACTGATTTTGAACCTTAGGGATTCTATTTTCTCCCTCCCATTTTTTTTCTCTGTATAGCTATGAGGCTAGAAACTGTTCCTTATAATTTCAATTTATGGCTGAATTTCTCACATAATCACTTGCTTCCTGGAGCTGAGGCTTTAAGAAAAACATTGTAAGTCCATGCGCTCCTAAACAACAACAACAACAACAACAAAGGCTGCAAAAATTGGCAATATTGTCATATGTAAAAGACTGAATTCCTCGTGGCTATTTTTCAAGAAGATTAGCACTGACATCAGTCCGGCCTTGGAGTAAGGTAGAGGTGACCCACTTCCACCTTCAGGGCTGGAGACATAAATGCTTTCCATGCTACTTTCATCTTCCATGCAACAAGGCTTCCCTTACTTTCTTTCTGGGACTGCTTGCCCATTAAGAAAGAGATTGTCTTGTGACCCTGACACCTCCCAGCATCGATGGAGTTGTTCCAGTGGATGTGATGAGAAGCCCCACATCTCTAATTAGCAAACTGTATTTGTGACAATAACCTTCGCACATCACTGTCGCTGACCTTTTCTCAGCTTTGACCTTTCTGTAGGAAAGCACTCGATTTGCTCCACACTTTTCACTCTATGTTTTAATAACACAATCTGGGAGAGGAATTAGCACTAAGCAGTTAGTGCTGCTACATCTAGCAAAGCATTGCTCAGCTTCTCATTTTGATGCTGATTAAGTTCACTTAACCAAGGCAGGCCTTGGGGCTATGAGGTGTCTGAGAGGTTATCATGAGGCTATGCAGGTGGGGCATTCAGGGTAGGGAGAGTGCAGGTAACCAAGTAATGCAAGGATAAAGATGTTCCAGGTATATAAATGGTTAAAAGAATCAGAAATCTGAGAAGGCTGGACGCCATGCTCCCTAAATAAAATCTCAGCTAGCCAGCAGACCTGGTCAGAGATAGGGTCCTGGTGTGCACTTCGTCACTGTGCTCTGACTTTATTGGAAGTTAATTCTCTGTGGTCACTGTTCAAGCTCTAGATTTCTCCCAAGTGCCATAAAGCTTTGTTTATTTAATATATATAAAAAAGTAAATTAATCCATTCTATTTGGATAAAAAGACAATTGAGATGCTAAAAAACCAGATTCTAATCAAGCTCAGGCCTGTGTGGTTTTTACTGGCATGTTTCCTCCAGGAGCCTCATACCATATCCAGCACTAAACTTCTGTCAAGGACGAGAAAAGTCCCCTTCTCCCAGTTCCCACACCCTCCCCAGGCAGCATCCAGCCTTTTGATGGAGCAGGCTGGTTTCCATACCTCTGCACGAAATGCAAAGAGCGTAATCATTTGCTTGCAGGCTCGTTTGTGGGAATCAAACCAGTCCACATCAGAAAGGAAAAGCCTGGACACGTAACAGAAAGATGATCCCAGGTAATAACAAGGCTGTGCAATGCCTTGGCAGTGGGGGAAGGGTTCTTGTATAACTCCATGCTCTGGAGTGGAAAGGTAAATATGTTTTATGATGTTACATAATAGCTTAAGATAATTCGGGGCTGTACAGATTTATCGTGCACCTGCCGATTGACAGCCCTGTCCCCAGGACAGTATTTAAAAATCTGCTTCAGACTGTACTACTCCTATTTTCAATACAGAAAAGCTATTCCTTATCCCAGTGAGCTCGGTCATGTTATGAATTTCAGGTGGATCAGGAGTCCTTTCCTTGCGGCTTTTTCTGAATATCCAGTTAGCAGTGCACCTCATCAGCGTGTGAAGAGCTGAAGGGTTTCTCTACAGTGTTATTACAGCTTCTCTACCTTCATCTTACAGGTTTACATTACTGCAGCTGCCACACTGATACAAAGAATATGTTTTTGTAACACCCCAGTCTACTAGACACTTTATCATCACAATGCACTTAAGGAAAATAGAAAGATTCATGACTTGCTTAAAATCCAGAGTGACCCCATGACAAAGTGGGCACCCTGTGAGTCTTGAGACTCAGGCAGAATTGTAACCACTGACTCATCTTCTTCTGCTAGATCAGACTACACAGAATAAGTCTTAGGAAAGATTGCCAAATGTAGAAATCATTAAATTAGAAAAGCAGTATCTGCATTGTGGGAAAGGTAAAGAAAGTGTAGTTCCAGAAAGTCAGCCTCTCCAAATAAATGCTGAGTTTTTGAGAAGTGCTTTGTGATCCCTAAGAGCTCCTCTTAGTAATCCTTCAGATAACTTGTGTTTTTTGGTTGACCTGTCACATCAAGGGTTTTGCTTCTATGTGGCATATTCTGAGTTTGGTTCTTCTTAAGTTACAGATACCATGTAAATGAACCCTGGAGAATATAATGAAGCTTTTCAACACTCAACAAAACCAAACTTGTAGTTAAGGAAAGAGAGAGGTCGTGCAGCATTGTCTCTGCATTTTGGCAGGTGTGGCCCCTGGTGCTGTACCTGAATGCAGGTATTTTCATTCAGTGTATGTAGAGGCTTAATGTTGCCTTTACACGGTCACAACATACCTATCCCACACCATATCTCTGTGACAGAGCATGAGTTTGTTACAGGTGAAGTGCAACACAGAGCTCAACTAAACTGTGGAAGCCCTCAGCCTGAAATAAAGCAAATACTTTAATGGAAATCAGAAGAGGATTTGGTGTTTACACGGATAATGACAGAACTCAGCATTTTATTCCTTATTTATAGAAAGGGCATAAGCTCTCATTCTCATGGCATGAGGCAACTGCCAGCACTTGGAGATCCAAAAGGAACTGGTTTTGGGTTTTTTTAAATATGTGTGTTCTCATAAGAATATGAAATGAGATTTTGTTTTAT
This sequence comes from Mohoua ochrocephala, assembly GCA_013398855.1. Classification (NCBI taxonomy): domain Eukaryota; kingdom Metazoa; phylum Chordata; class Aves; order Passeriformes; family Acanthizidae; genus Mohoua; species Mohoua ochrocephala. The sequence goes on along the minus strand of VZTA01009032.1, from coordinate 388,487 downwards.
CTTTTACCCAAGTGGCAGTGCCCACTTTGTGCCTGTATTAGAAGGAAGACCATCTCCAGCTTTGCAGTTTTCTTGTGGTTTCTATTACTTACTCTGAGTGGCAAAGGAAGTTACATGCTCATTTACTGAGAAGTCTGGCAAAGATCTTGGGGATGTTTGTGTCCTCATATAGTTGCTCGGTCTGGGATGCAGGTCCCTTCAGCCTCTCTCTGTCTTTTCCTTTCATCTGATTGTCTGCACCGTTACTCATCCTGAGCATTTAGTGGCCATTCACAAGCTGGCAGTGCTTCACCTGTGACTCACACTTCAGTCACTTGTCCAGAAATGAAGCTGTCCCAGGGGCTGTGGAAAGGGCAGAGAGCTCCGGGAGGATGAGTAAACCCCCTCCGCTGAACTTTCTCCCTTGTGACTGGTGTGATGTGTACTTAAGGTCTGGCTTTTTAGGGAAGTCACTCCAGTAACAAAAAACAGCTCATGGAAGTGCCTATGAATCAAAGCTGCTGAGGTCTGTGTTGTTTTATGTAACTTGAGTCTGAGCCCGCAGAAATTTGCCAGTTTAACCTGAGATGGTTTGCAGCCCTCCTTTGTGTGCTGCAATGGCCCTGAGACCTGGCCGCAGTGATTGTCGTGTTGCAGAGTGGCACAGGCTCTCATGACTCGTAGGCAAATCCCTGTGCAGCCCAATGCAGTGAGACAGAGCAGGGAAACACGGCTGTCGCTAAAATCTAGAGAGAGGTTTCATGAAAGTGTTCTGAGGAGTTTTGCCACTTTAGAGTTGCTCAGGCAAGGCATCTTTCTTTAAAATGAGTAGGGTCTCAACTTATTCAATGGCATACATTGTGGCAGTTTCCTGACCTGAGAATTTGAGCAATCACGCTTTCTGTGTCTGTTCTTCTAAATACCTGCAAATGCTGTCTGGCTACAGGGTTAACCAACACAGTTTTTACACTGTAGCAACTAGAAAGTGCTGTCGTAGAAATAGGATTTCTTTTCAAGACCGTATCTCCTTGTTTTCCTAATTGGAAAAAAAAGTGCATGCCCTTGCTTGCTTTTTGAGTATGGGGAGTGTTTGGCAGAATTTGAATGGAAATGTAGGGGCAAAGGTCAAGGTTATATAAACTATTTAACTTAGTGCATTACTAAAGGAAAACAAGTGAAAATAATTATTAGACAGAGAGAAGATAAGCAACTCTCAATAGATATACAGAGAATTAAAAGTGGGTCTCATCTTAATAATTTAAGGTTCTTCAGTCCAAAGTGAATTATTAAAGATAAGAACCTGGGCATAGTATGAGACTGGTACTCAGGAGTAGATGCTCTCACAGATTAATAATTGATTAAAGACTGAAAATTTCTCCACTTGGTTCTTTCCTTCACTGGAGAATTCTTCTGGGATATTGAACAGGCACTTAGATTCATCAGATCCTCAAGGGGATTTAAATGTCTCTATCCGAGTGCAGCCCAAATACAGAGCAACAGGCAAGCCTCTCTCCAAAGAACTTAGGGTCTGCTTGCTTAGCACCTTATGTAGCACTATAGCAGTTCAGAAATGAGACAGAGAGGGGTCTGGGCTAATAATGCTGAAATCTCTGAACAGACTTGATGTCTTTGCAGGCAGGAAGTAATTGGGAACAAAGCTCAGCAACCGGCCTCTTGCCTAAAGAACGAGGCAGGACCTCTATTTCCTTTGATTTGTATAATTGTCTAATAGTTTGAGCATTTACCTAAGAATGGAGCTATCTGCATCACTTCCTATCTCAGGGCAAAGGGATTTATTCCCGCGTCCCACGCATCCCGACAGAGGGACCTAACCTCCAGGTTGCGTTTGGTTAATGTACAGCGAGGGATGTAAACAGGGAGCTGGAAGGAGAGGGAAATAGGCAAAGAGCTTAGGTGCAAGGCGGGGTGGTGCCTGCTGCCTGGAGCTGTGCTCCTTTGATGTTTGACTATCTGGGACTAAGCAAGTCAAGCACATATGTACCTGTATCAGGAACGACAGCCCAGAATGAGCCCCCCAGGACTTCAAGTGCTGCCACTGCCAGGGTATCATCAGTCTCCCTTTTTGCTCTGCCTCCCCTGCCTCACAGCTCCTGCCAGCTACACAGCAGCCTCATTTCATCCCACAACCTAAACAGGGATGGTTCAGTGGGTATGTGGATGAAAGTACATGCCTAGGAAGTGGGAGAGTATTTTGAATCTGTAGCAGAAGGATCTGAATCTGGATCCCCTGTTAGGTGCTCTAGCCATTATGATCTTACAAATAACATTGAGTGACTAGTTTGTTGCTCAGATGGATGCTTTCCAAGTCAGGCTTTGTGCTCTGGATCAGGGATTGTATGGAGGAACCTGCATGCCAGAGAGATTACAATCCTGACCTAGCTTCAGAAGGTTTTAGTAACCAGCTCCCAGGACATACTGTGAGCTTCCTGGACCACCAACGATCTTCTGTACTGTCTCCATGTTAAATTTAATGGCACTGACTGGGGAAGGAACATAGCTGCCTGTTGGGGGTAACTACACTGCCAGCTCTTCTGCCAGCCTTCACTTTCTCAGCTGCCCCATTTAATCCTACACAAATAAATCTTTCAACTTTATATTTTTAAGTGTCTTGGCAAATCCAATTTCTTCTGTAAAAGTGGTAAAAAGGTTTATTTTTTTAATCCCCGTTTCATGGTGCCAAGACGTTGAACGAGCACGTAGATTCACGTCCTTCAATCAGCAGAAGAAAAATGCATTTCCTACTGATGTAAACCTTTGCTCAGTTTCACAAGCCCATACATGTAAGCAGTGATTAATTCTCTTTGTCAAGGTTGCAGTTTTCACAGGTTATTATAGTTCTAGCATAGCCAGCATAGAATTAACTTCCATAGCCTCTGGCTTTAATTCAGACATAAAAGGGATTAATATGAAGGAAAAATCTCTACCAGACACCACCACATTTAGCTTTCCCAGCTACAGCTGCATCTCTAAGAAGTAATTAATAATAAACCAGACTGGAGCTGATGAGACCAGGTATCATAGAGAAAATTGTACTGCTTTATGTGGAAGGATGTGTTGTCCAGTTCAGGCAGCTTTTTTAAATACGATTCTCACGGGCTTATGATTTCAGATCAATATTTCAAATTACTTACACTCTAATTTGCTGGAAAATTATTTCTTCCTTGTCTCTTTGCTCTCAGACAGTTTCCAGTGGGCTAATACAGCATCTTAGGAGGAATTTCTAGCAGTGTTAGCTTGTAGAGTCTTGCATGTAGTTAGTTACACTAAAAAATTCAGTTGTACCTACAAACGTGTCAGAAATTCAAATGTTGCAAATACTACTCCTAACCAGCAAGCACCTTCGTTCTTCTTTTCACACGATGAATTCCAAAGTCCCCACAGTGTGTATTCTGTATGCATTATATTGAAATATCTGTACTTGCTTTGGTAACAGATACTGTCTTTTCCCAGCTGTAGCTCTCAAAACCCAAAGCAAGCCCTCTGTATCTACACAAGGGACACAAACAATTTGTTTCTTGCTACAGGCAGGGGACAGGCGTTAGGAGAACAAACCCAGCAGATACAGCCCTTGCTTAAAAGGTAACAACATTTGAGTGTTTACGTAGCTTAAACTTAGGGGTGACACCCACTGAAAGATTTTAGCAGAATGCATAAATCCAAATTACCCTCCAGGCCATAGAGCTGCATAGTATATAGTACAGATGGCATTTGAACATCATAGGGGTGTGAAAATAACTTTGCTTAAAACTGTTAGGAAGGATCTAAAGGATGTCCCTTGATTTGTGCCTTCTTGCATCCATTCACATGCAATTTTTTCTCTTCAAATAGTTTGTTCATTTTGTATTATAATATCGATGTAAGACTTTTGTGTAGTCACAGATTATATAGGATAATAGGAATGCGTTCTGCATCAATAAATAAATAGACAGACAGACAGACAGACAGACAGATAGGTTAAAACATGAGTAAAACCCAAGTGTTAAAACCCAGGCAGGAAATCATGGCCATGAAGCCTAATGATCAATAGCAGCCTTTCCCATTTTTCCTCCTCTCTTGCATGGGATAAATATCAGATTATTTAATGACAGGACGCATCAAGTTGATTTCATGCAAGACCTGCTTTGACACGAGAAACAATATGACAGACGTAGCCAGTGATAAATGGTTTCTACCTATGGATTTTGGTGCAGAAAGATGGAGGAGAGGTGAGGGAACCAATGCATTGCATCTTTTGAGGGTACGACAGAGATCCATACAATCAGCCAGATCATCTCTTCTCTCTAAGTATGTCAAAGTTCAATTAGATATTTATTTTTCCTAAGAGACGTTTGGGTGGTGCAGTCAGTGTTAACATAGAAGCAATTGACAGTAAGAAAGGTCAGACTATGAAAGTTAAAATGCAAGGATTTGTGGAGTAGCTACAGAATGTCAAATACAATGAACTGAAGCACCTTGCAAAAAAAAAAAAAAAGGCAATTTAGAGAAAAAGATTTTTTTTCTTCTTTAATAAAGGATTTGTTTAATGTTTTATGGGAGGTAACAGCCAAGGGATTAGATAGAAATTACTTAAACAACCCATTGCTTTTTGGAAGACTTAAAAAACTCTAAATGTATATCATTTACAGGCTTCTACAGCCCTGCTTTAGTTGTACTGACTGGCTGGTTCTGCACCTGCAGTTCTGGAAATTAGCTACAATTGAACTGCTTGGGTCTTTATATGTGTCAAGAGATAAAAAATCCAGTGTGGTGCCAGCTGGGAGAAAATTATTCTTGTCTTCCTTTGGCATGTGCAGACAAGAAATGAGAAAACTAAGTTTGTAAAGTGAAAAAATTAAATTGATGATTTCTCTTTCTTTGTAACACGTCGATATGCTTGCAGGATGAGCATTAGCTCTTATTGTGAGATGTGGAAGGGAGGAAAAGGTGGTATTATCACAAGGGAAGCCTGCTTTCATACACCATCTCTTGTCAAACACGTGGACTGAAAGCCGAAACACACGAATGGCATTCTTGCCCCAAAGGTGAATGCTCTGGAGGAAACACAGCAGCATAAAGCTGATTCATAGTTCAAGCTGGCCAACCAGTTCCCAACATGCAGCTTTGTATATAAAAGCAGTGTTTGAGCAGCCTGAGCCATTTAGGAATTTCTGCCCTGGCATCTCTGGGATGAAGGTGCAGGAAGAGAGAAGGGAGAGCTGGCTCCCTGCCACCCCCAGCCTCACTGTGTGGCTGGGATGTGCAAGTTGCAGGTGTGTACAAGCAAACCCTGAAGGAGAAGAGCAGAGAAGAGCCGTGCTTGGAAGCAGAGAGGTTCTTTACCCTCAACAAACCAACCCCTCGGCTGTAAATGGCCTGGCTATTTCTGTTTTGAGAGCTGGCCTTTGCTGCTGAGCTCAGGTACTTGACAGCATTCTGTCTCTGCCATATCCTGCAGTGCTAACATCCCTGGGATTGAAATTTGTGTGTTTCTAAGACACTAAAGATAAGATTCACCCCTTTAGTGAATTGATTTCCTACACAATTGTGTTGCCACGAACCACGGCCTTTAATTTGAGGGCCTGGAAAACAGACAGGCAAAGTGGGCCAACCAGTGACCAACTATTGCTGAACTCCAATATTTGGGAAAAAAAGTGATATCTGAGCAAATGGTTGTTTTCAGGACTTCCTCAGTTACTATAACGGGCATTCTGTTTGATCTACATACCTTTGCACTCCTGATGCCCTCCTCACTGGACATAAACCTTGCTGAGGGGTTTATCCGTCGTGTACCTCTGGAGGCGGCTGACATGAGACCACACACGCAGCGTAAGTTAATTCTGTCCCGCCAGAGTGAATCGTTCCAAATATCCAATGCCTGCTTCTTTACTGCAGGCTACTGCATAGACAATTGCAGAAAGGGGTTTCTTTTAGTGAAGTTATTCCTTTTCTGCATCCTTAAGTACTTCAACCAGTTTCTGACGAGACAGGATCTTCCTCTTGAGAGTGTTACACGATATTTGTGCATGCCAAAGACTTTTTTATGAATGGGAATACATTCTCAGAAGTAACAAAGCAATATAATGATAGACTGGATTTCTATGTTGCTTTTTAATTTCAAATCTGAGTGGCGTGTATCCATTTAAATTAGCATAGAAAATGTTGCTTAGATGAACATACTCCATTGACTCTATGTGGCAAGTTGCCTTTGTAGCTTGATGACTGCAGTGCTCTTGGTCTCCACCAGTGATCTCTGGCAGCACAGAAAGACTGTCTAACTACTCCTGCTCTGACATTTCAGGATGAAGAGCAAGGACTCTGCAGAAAGCTGGGCTTTCTATAGCTGTGGCCCTCAAGGTACTGGCTCACAACAAACCGGTGAATGGTTGTCAGACCAGCTGTCATTACGCTTGGTGACACTTTTGCTACTGAACTCAGGGAGCAGACATGTAACCTAGGAGTGAGGTACAACTACTGGTATTCACTTAAACCTCGTATGTCACAGCGCTTTTTGTGATTACCTTGTGTCTATTTCCAGAATTTATTGTCTCACTAATGTACCAAGTTCCAGCAGAAAACGTAAAGTGACATTGGTTGTTAAAATACATTCATTTACTATAAGCTGTGTTGTGATTGTCAATAAATTACTTGGCTTTTCTAGATAACTAAAAAATGGGTGTTAAAATTTCATTTATTGATTTTCAGTGAGTGACAGATAACAGAGTTTTATGTTCTAAAGATCTGCTTGATAAATCCCTTGAAAACTCCTGAAGTAATGAGTAAATCTGATCTACAAGAGAGGGGGTATTTGTATCTCCAGTTTAATATGTGCCTTGGGGAGTGGAAGATGGCAGGGCAGCATTGGAACCGCTGCTTGGTGGTGCTGTGGAACACTCAGGTCCATTGCCTTACTGATGTCTCTTCCCACAGACTGACGACCTGTAGTGTTGTGCCTGAGCACATCCTCACAAACACGCAGGGAGGCAGGGAAGCACTGCCTGCTTCTTTTTCCAAAGGGGAAGCACAGTGTCTGACTAGTCCAAGATCACACAGGGACTGAAGCAAGGACCAACAAATTGAGTGCAGGTCCTTTAAGCTGGAATCTTTCACTGCTGAATAACGCCTCTATCAAACTTGCTCTCCAAAAGCATTATATTTTATATCAGGGCATTACTTTCCCCTTCATCTGCCAGAAACTTTGTCTTCTTGCTGCAACATTTCTGGTCAAGAGAAAGAGGGGCAAGGACTTGCATCTGTGTTGGCATAATACAAAGCATTAACACAATCTCTGCACTTGGCCAAGAGCCTGATGTCCTCACTGAAGCAAGAGTCCTTTGTTTTTTGCTTTCATGGGTTTTTGCCCTGCTCCTTGAAACCAGTTCAGCAGGACCTTTAGCCAGGCTCTGCTTCTCCAATGACAGCCTTCAAAGGATTGCTGTAAGGTACTTAATAGTGAGCGCCTTGCCTTAATAGCTTGTCTTTCTTTGCAGATGACTATTAAACTTAGTGACTCTAATAACTCAGTAATAGTTGCAGCAATAATATTAATACAATTATCCAGGGAAATGCATGTATTTCACTGCGAGCTCTTGCCCCTGCATGTGTGATCACTGGCTTCAGCCTTTAGCCAGCTTAAACCTGGTGTGACTATTCATCGATGGTACATAGACTTTATGAAAGTGTTTGCTATGTTGCTTCTTTTATAGGTCTAAACATCCTTTGGCTCCTGTGTTTGTTGCTCATATCTTGTGCTCAGAACTCGGAGAAAGTTTGGCCGTGCTGTTGCCACTGATAGTAGTGAGGCCAAGCTAAATGGTGCCCAGGGAGCCCCTCACTGTCAGAGCAGGGCAGATAGCTGGGCATCATGGAAGGGGTAGGCATCATAGGAAGAGCAACAGGAGACAGCCACTGGACTGGATTCCGTTGTCACTGATCTGGTTGAAGCCAAATCTGCCCCACAGTACCCCGTGCTTTCTAACAAAAACAGATATCTGAGAGCTCTGTTTCTCTGCTAGGCTCGTTTGGTCTATGGAGTTTGACTTCTATCATCAGGAGGGACAGGTGGAATGATTTCAGTCTCTACTCAGCACCATATAAAGGAGTAACTGTTCGAAACAAAGCGCCAAGCAGAGCAAAGGGGGAGGAAGAGCAACACAAAATACCCTTATTTATCTATTTGCAATGACGTTGCTATTTGAGATAACCACACATGCCTAAGACAAGATGTGAGCTCTTTTGGATCAAAAGAATTCATAGTGACAACTGATGCAACACTTGGGGCTGTAGCTAAGCTTCTACGTGCTGGAGCACCAACAAAGACATGGTTCAACATGCGCTGTGTAAACTAGGCATGTGAAATTACTCAGACAATAACTCACCTCTGTAGCAATAAACTTGATCAAAATAGAAAAGGGCATTAAAGGAAACCAATCCAAAAGAAGGATGGAAGAGCTTCTCCACGGCATTAGCTCCAGGGAAAGGAAGAGTGCTCTCTAAATGAGTTACAGCTGTGTGCAGGGCTGTTGCCCATTATCTGTTTTGAGTACCTTGTAATTGCAACCTAGAGAAAGTGCTGTCCTTTCAAAGAAGCTGAGGCAGTGAGTCTCAGGGCATCCCCACAGCATCACTTGTGTTTCTAATCACCCACCTTAAAGAACCTGTAGTGTCAAGTGTTCTTCATATGCTCACCATACCCACAGCTGAAGGGAAATTGCTATTGTGAAATTGCCAGGGAGAAGGAGGAAGCATCTGTATCTGTGACTGCTGTGTCAGACCAGCAGAGTGTTATAACCTAAGTGGGCAGGTTAGCTTTGGGCTAGAGTGGAAGTGAGGAATTAAACTAGACCACAGAGGGATGCAGTGTCATAAGATCTGCTTGGTCTTTGTCTGATTTTCTTTTTGGCACTCTCTTCAAGCCAAAAACTACTAGAGACTCTTTATTATTTGGCCACCTAAACCACAGGTGGCTCCAGCTTTCTGATGCTCTACAGAACTGGTTGGAATATGCATGAGGTAGAACGATTAAGCAAGCTGCTTCTCGTGAATTTAAATGCCTTGCTTGAAAACTGAGTTTGGTTTGGGGCTCATGCCCATCTGCCTTCAGAGAAGAGGCACATGAAAGGGATGCGATATGACTCATGAAAGCTGCATGGACCAAGGTGAGGCATGTATTCCCAAGAATTAAGATCCAGTGCTGTGGGGACGTGAGCTCTGTGGTACCTTTGAAATGAGAAGACTGTAGGTGAGCATGAGGTTCTCTCATGTAAAATGTAAAAAGTGATCTATAAGGAAAACAAAAGTTCATCAAAACCTTTAACAATCATTGTATTATCCATAGTTTCAGCTTTAGTACACCCAGCTTTGTGCCACTGGAGGGAGAGAGCACCACAGACACTGGAAGGATACGGGAGAAAAGGGCGTCTCTTTTCAGGCCCGGATCTGTTCCCCATCTTCCAGGTGCCTGTTTTATAGTGTTTTGTATTGTTTACTTCGATGCTCAGTGTACTTTGTCACTCGAGTATGTCTCTGCAAAAGGCATTTGCCCCGGAGACTTGCAGGCAACGCCTCTGCAGTACTCCAAGCATCCTTAACCCCGGCAAAGCTAAGCAAATGGGAGTCACCAGCCAACTTCGTCCCAGCTGTACATTTATTTTGGCTGCAAGGGTCAACAGCACAAAATTGAATTTGGCTGTGCAGCAAAGGAAAGTATATGATGGTGCCAGTCTCTGTTTAATCTCATAACTCGTGTTTGATGCCTATTCTGCCAGGGAAGTTGCCAGCAAAGCATACAGAAGATTTTATGGTATATCTATTTCTTCGTAAGAAGGAAATTTGGTAAAGTGTCTGTACAGCCTAGGTGGCAACTGTTTTTGTGACTAACAGAAATTGACTTTTTTTGGTGTAATTATTGTTTAAGGCTGGTCAGTTCACTTCATTGAGTGTGTTTGATTTTGCCAGCAATGAGTTGACTCCAGATTAGAAGGTTGGCCTCTCTTGGCTGGATACTCCAAAGTGTGTGTCCCTCTTTGTGTACAAGCCCATGAGGGTGAAAAGAATTAAAAGCTGTGGTTTACAAGAGGGGGATATACTTATTGAAAGAGGAGAAAACAGAATTTAACCTTTCTAGCAAGACTTGTCTGAATGTTAGAGAAAATATCACAGACTACTCAGCAGTGATTTATTTGGTTATGTCTGGTCTAGAAAATTGAGAGGAAGAAAATGCTACCACGCTGCTGAATGCATCTAAACTAACCATATGATCACCAAGGAAATGAAACAATCTTCCAGAACAAAGAGGCTAAAAGGCTCCCGAGTCAGTGGTGAGCTTCTGCTGTGGTATCTATATGAACTGGAGAGAATCAGTCAGTATGGTCCACTGGGAGGCTGCTATTGCAAAAAAGTCTGCACTGAGCAATTTTACATGTGGGCAAGTGATCCCCAATGAATTGTGTTTTGAAACAAATGTACTGTTTCAAACAGGATTCTCACTATTCATTAAACAGGACTTGATACCAAGAAAACAGAAGATTAAAATCTCAAAAGTTAAAATGTGTTTTCAGTTTATTCAAAATTAAAATGTTGAACCATTTCTTTCAAAATTTCTCAGAAAAATTACCCAGAAAAGCAACAAAAATTTCCTTCTAACTCACATGCTAATGAAGGAATTTATTTTCTTTATTTTTTTTTAAACAAAGGGCAAGGCACTGAAAGTAGGCATTAAAATGAAGATTCCATTTATTTGCATAGCTTTAGTTGGGGCTACCTTCTGAGTGGAGATTATATCCTACAAGTACTTGAAAATCAGCAACTGGCAAAATCTGTTGCACGTATTATTAGGTGTGGTATTTACCATGAAGTAACCAAAATTATAAGGAGGCGTCGACAGCAAGCTATTTTTTTTCCTTCCACGGAAATGTGTGCCCTTATTTTCCAATAGATGTGTATTGTTACTGCTCTTGGCAAGAGAGATGGCTCTGATGTAAACAAAATTCATTTACTCATCAACAGTATAAATAAGATGCTGACTAAATTTGTACTCAGGCAGCAAAACCTCCTATGCAGTTTTCCAGGATGGAACTGGAGGTCACAGCACCAGGACTGGCAGCTAGGTAGGCTGGTTGAAGAGGTCTTTATCCTCTCCCTGCAGAACAACCGGAGTCCAAGTAGGACTGCTGCTTATCCAACTCTCCCTACAGGAAGAGAAGCTTGATGATTTGCCAGCAGTTGAGTGCAGCAGGTGTGTGTGAGAGTTTACTGCTTTATTTATCTTGGAATGCAGAGACCCTAGAAATACCCAAACTTCCATGTGCCTCAGCCAGATTATAGTGTCGTTCCTCTGGGAAAATGTCTGAGCCTCTCAAGATTTGCTGTAGGCCTGGATTTACTATGTTTTCCTGCCAAGAGCAGTTGGAAAGGGGGAAAGCATGGTTAGATAATACCTAAGAAAAGGTATGTACCTAAGACAAGATAAAAAAAGGTAAGGAAGGCAAAACCTAAGACAAGGGCCTGTCTCACCACATTGTTCTTGTCCAAAAATGCCATTTTGTTCTGACTCTTTTAGAAACTTGAGGTGTTTTTCAGTAGGCTGCTGTACCCAAAATTGTTCCACAGGAGCTTATTCCTAATTATCCTTCCCAGAGTGTAATCCATGTCAAAAGGAGAAGCTGGAAGTTGAAAGTCTGGCAAATGACAGACTAATGGTCTGTTAAGCTAAGGGAGACATAGAGGACTGTTTTCCTGTAATTCCATTACTTATTCAGTCATCAAAGTGGGATTCTATTTTCACTCAAAATGTGAAGATTTGCTGATGTTTCTAAAACACCGGGTTTCAACAGGAGCACTTAAAAATATTGGTAATGTAAATATGTAAGAATCATAAGCATATTTATGACAGGTCAGCAATGCTGCCAGCTTTGTGCCCTATTTTCTATTTTAGTTCCTTCACCAGAAATAACCATTCCATTGCAAAAGAGGACTTGAAGTGACTCCAAATGTAATATACTTTCCTCAAAATCTGTGCTTACATAGCTACATAAGCCAGGAATATCTAGTGAGGCTTAGCTATCTTACCAAATACGCAGCATCTGTGACATTTGCAGCAACACTGGACAAAGTTAGAAAGATCGTGGTAACAAGGCAACTTTGCATCATTTCTCCTTCTTGCAGGATAGGAATCAAAATATTTAATTAAATTTCAGGATATCTAAGCAACCCTGTGTGTAGGAAATCACATGTTCTCAGGTCCAAGTGGTACCGCTTTCCTGTAATCAAAGTTGCTTAAGATGCTGTGTCTGTTGTGTGTGTTCATGATTGTGAGTCAAGAGGACACAGCATTTAAGCCGTTCTTTTCCCTCAGCAATAGTGGATTGAGTATCTGCCCCCCTCTTAGGTGTACATGTGGGCTAGGAGAGGATGCCCTTTCCTTCAGCTCTTCTGAAAGTGTGAGTCAAGCAGAAATAGTCAAGAGTAAGGTGAGAGAGGCAGAAAAAGAACAAAAATGTAGATAGCATACCTCAAAGAATTCAAGTTACAAGTAACTGGCCATCTTCTCTTTCTGTGGGAGATGATCCACATACCTGCGCTCTTCAGAGTGCTTGAGACAGTGTGCCACACTCAGCGTTTCCAAGAGCTGAGTTATAGACTGTCATGAAATATTGAGCTTGACACAGGATTACTAATTGAGTACTGTTCCTAAACACCTCTGACTGCCCAGTATTGAATGAAGAAACTGAAAAAAATCAGTCAGGTGTCAAAGCAAGACAGTGTCCCTTGCTAGTGGAGATGAGTCATGCAGACCATGAGGGTTGGGATGAGAAAACGGCAAATAGTCCTGGAGCAGAGCAGTGCTGTGCAGAAAAAGCTGCCGTGGACATTTTGGTGAAATTATAAGCCAAATGGGGCCTTGAACAAGTAGGGATCGAAGCTTCACATCTGGCCATGCCCTAGTCTTCAAGGCTTATTTACTTGTGATAAGTCAAGGCGACTCCTCTGGGAGTGGTGGTGTCAGAGATGTACGACCCGATAGGTTCAGTCCTTCCTCTTTTCAACGAGATGAGTGCCAGTATGGCTTTCAGCCTGTGAGCAGGGCCGTGACAGTGTCCAGAGCTTCTTGGTGGTGGGATCTCAGTCCTGGGGTTGAGGCCTATCCTTGCTGTCCCGCAAGAGAAGATGAGGGGTGATATGAAAAGGGCTTGCCAGAGCCGGGCTGCAAGAGAAAAGCTGTGTCTGCCAGAGCTGGCATGTAGGCTCCAGCGTTCAACCTGAGTGTTCTTTGCCCCTTCCTGGTAAGAGATGTCAAGTATCCTGATGCTGAGACGATATTGATCCACTGAAAACTGAGTGACAGGCTGCCACACTTCATTGATCTGATGATCCTATGATCTTTCTTTACCCAGAGCAATTGTAACTACTGAGGCCCTGCTGTTTTCTTAAAACCTCTCAAGCAGTGAGATGTTTAGGTGATGTTTTCTGGGTTTAGAAATCTTCAGGGTAAACGGCCACCAGCAGATGGACCACAGGTGTTCAGTGGGGTGATTCATGGGAACATGTGGCACCAGGTGCAGAAGTGAAATGCCATCATGGGACTTTCACAGCATGTAGGCAGCAGGAGGAGGGTTAGGCCACACGCTTTGCCACATAGGAAGGCCTTGAGTCTATCTAAGGTCAGAACTGTGTCAAAATGAAAGAAAAAAATGGTAAGATGAGAAAGGAATGGCAAACTGCAGCTGGTTATTGACTGATGCCAGCTAAAGAAAAGGTTTTTACTCATTCCATGGGAGGATGTGGGAGGCATGTCTTGAGTAATGGGAGTGTTTCATGTTTGGAGCAGAGGTGTGACCTGCATCTATGATAAGGCTAATGGAAGCAAAATCCTTGGCTCTAGGCCTTTGTGACTCAAAACAGTTCAGACTATAAATGGATCTGTGCTCCATTACCTGAAGGAAAAACCATAAACTGTTCATATGGTTACCTGAAGAGAGATTTTAATTCTATAGGTGTGAACAAGCAACAGTTGTTTTATTAAAAATATTTCAGATTGATAGTCTGGATTTCTTGTCTATGAACACAGCACACACTATTTTTGCTGAGGGCAGCAGCAAGCAATCCCAATCACCTCTGTAGCTCTGGGGTGGGCTTGAGATTAGGAATGGCAGTAGCTTTGACCCTCATCAGCTGCTGCACACTCTTGGGCTTGTGAGTCCCTCTGACGTTGGCTTGGTTTTAAAGAAATACTGTTCTTGTTATTTCCTGCTACATCTTCTCCTCACTCCTCCCTAGCTATTTCTAGGTGCAACCTTCTGTTCCTCAGAACATCAGCCATCTTTGTGGTAGTTGTTTTTTTGCTCCTGTTCTGCATCAGAGAAAGGTACAAATAAGAAGGATCCAATCGCAGACTGAATACACTCCAAAGACTGGATACAGGGAACAAAAGCAAGAAGAGTGCAGTGTGGAAGGCAAATCAAATGCCAAAGGAACTGTCACTCTGCAAAGCAGCTGTGGAAATCTTAATATGCAAATTAAAATAATCAGTGACTGCATACCAAGTTATTTGACTAAAAGTGACTTTTGGGAGGTGGGGGTGCAATTTTTTGTGATTATTCAGACCTGGTTGGATGCCTCTCAGTTGGATTTAGAGATCAACCATTTGTTTTAAACTGTAGATGCTCAAATTCCCTTTTTTATTTTACTTTTCAAAACAGGTTTAAAATAACAGCTAGGGTGAATCATAATGGGTTAATTCAACTCTTTACATATAGATGAGCTTGAACCAAACCTTGGAGTCAAACATCTGTGAGCTTTGGGGAAATCCAGGTTCATGCTTTGCAGCTGAAACTCATCTTGGTTTTACATACATTTTTGTAACAGATGCCAAAACTTCCCATGAGCAATTTCTCCCCGATTCCACACCCAAGTCAAACCAGAATATAACTGCAGCTTCATTATGGAGCTTTTCTTTACTTGATTTTCTTATGTAGTAATTTATGGCCTTTTATTAAAAGGTCATAATCCAAACTCTTCCTGAATGTAACGTAGATAATTCCCTGCTTATGTATCTCCCCTGCTTGAACTGCAAAAGATAATTAGTATCTCTTCTGCATTGCTTGTCTTTCCTTTTCCTTCCCCCTACTTCATCTTGCTTACTGAATTTTGACTTGGTATGAGTTACAGCTGGGTATCAGATCTAAATATTTAGTAATTTGGTTTCTGGCCTGGTAACCTTGTTTTATAGCCTGTTGTATAATGGAACCTCATGGAACACGCTGATATAGGTTAATGTGAGGGACCAGGTGTGCGTGCCTGTTAATCACCTTAAATATCCGTTCAGTATCTCTTCATGCTATTAACGTGTTTGTCCTTTGTTTTTATATGCAGCAGGGAGGAGGACTGAGATAAAACATACCAATTAATAGAGGAAAGTTGAAACTAGTACAAAACCTTAGAGTGTCCCTCACAAAAAAATCAGTAAAAGAAGTAAAATGGCAAAACCAAAGAACCTCTCCCAAATGATTGGATCTGCAGGTTACATTCAAATTCTGTAAATGTGTTCTCCTGTGTATTTATCCATATTTACATATATGTGGCATGTGTACCAGTCTTTATAAGCCTATAGCACTCCAGGAAAACCTTACAGAAAGTTTGTGCATCAGCATGTAGGTAGTTACAGCGCTAAACTGCTCATTCAATAGCTCGGTCAATGAGACTGATTCAGTGCTTTTACTAAACTGGTTCCAGTTTTGCACTGCAGGGTGGAATCCAGGAGGTTAAACTATCAGGAAGGTACCAGTACCTGGAACACCAGAAGCAAAAGGATTTCTACTACACATTTCATGGTCTGCTGAAGCAGCTCTGCATTGACATGCTTTATGTTGGCTGTAGAGCCTAGCTAAGAACTGGTACTAAGCTGGTACTGCTGCTGCAACTTGCTCTCTCATAACCACCTGTAACCACAATGTAAAGGGTAGAGTGGATGTCTGCAAACATTAGCTGGTGGCAGTATCAGACCCATTTGCAGGAAAGTTGTAGCTACAGAGGAGGCCCCATACCAGCTGAAACCACAGATCTCTTTTTTGTTGTTTTGGGTTATTTTCTAGGTTACCACACTTTGACCTTTGTAAGTTAATATGGCCTCCATCATCCTTGTACCACCTGAATGCCTTGCAGATCGCAATATTCTTATCTTCACAGCCACCTTGTGATGTGAAAAGCTACTTATATTCCCATCTCTCCAAAGAGACACTCACTAGGACCACAGAGAAGCTCTTATTGCTGCCATTCATTGTCACTATTGGCTCCTCTGTTACTTATTTAAGACTCTATTTGATCTGAAATATTTTTGGTTGTTCCCTTTAATCATTTAAAGTATTGTTTACTCTCTTCCTCCTTTCCCCGTTTGCAAGGTTTAGTACCCTGTTTGAACTTGGCTCTTTGGAGCATGCACTGAGTAATATTCCAAGAGATTGCCCATTAAAGGGCTTCAGCAGCAACTGTGCCTGTGTATTGGGTGGCATAAATGAAGGTATTATTCTAAACTCAGGTACAACGAGCAGGATCGTTGAATCCAGGACCTCAGGGTGGGGTTTCTAAGAGCACAGTTGTGTCAATTTAATTAAAGTGTGATTATCTTTCGTCTTTTTCTTCTGCTCTTCCCTTCCCCACTTATACCTGGCTCAATTAAGATAACACAAAACTTTTGGTGGGTATTGTTTTGACTTAAATGGGACGTCTGTTGATTTAGTTCTGCCAGTTTGGAAAAACAGTTGCCACCAGCAGGTTACCTTACCCACCATTTATGGAGATAATCTTAATCAGAGATTAATTATTTCATTACATTTTCAAGTATTCGCAAGAGATATAAATATTTCATAATATTTTTTCATTCCACATTTCTTTTCATCTTTATGACTTGTTTCTAATAGCAAATATATTTTATTGTCCTCATTGCGAAGGAAATCACCCACTCTTTATTTTGGCTTATCTTCTGTAGGATCAGTCATGCTGGCAGGCTGACATACGACGGCAGTGAAAGTGCACAACATTTTTTCCAAGCAACTTCTTCTCTCTTTTGGATCTAATTCCAAGCTTCTTAGTGCCACAAAGAAAATATTATTAATATATTGTGATTCTTGGCACTCATCGAACAGGCTGTTGGTTCCCAACAAGTCACTTTCCTTCCCCACATGGCATGTGGAGTTTCAGGGCCAGGTTCCCATTCCTCCGTGTACATGTCAGATCAATGTAAATATGATGAAGCCAAAGAATGACATAGTTGTCTGTAGTTTCTCAGGGTTAGGTGCTGCATGACTGCAATGAGAAACCAGCTCACAATGTTTGCCTCATCTGACAACTGTTTCCAGTAGAACCGACATAAGAGAACGGGCCAAGAAGAGGCAGTGCTGAGCTCAGTGGCAGATCCTTGGCACTGCTGTGTTTGTGAAGGCTTTGCTTCCTTATCCTGTTCCTGCTACATCTTTAATTTGTTTAGCATACAGCAAGTCTCATTATTCTTAATAGGAGTTGTTGAGAAGTGAGTATGTTTGAAAGTCTGCCTGTACATGCTTAATGAACATGCTCAAGGGAAATCAAACATTTGGGATTCCTATTGAAATTCCTCGTTGAACCCCAAAGAGTTTTTTTAAGCAGAAAGAACAGTTACTTCATGCAGAAAATATGTTTTCTATGTGCCTTGTTCTTTCTCCCCGAATCCCTTTCTCAACAGCTATGTGAGCATATTTTCACTGTGTTTTTAACATATTTTACCTGTATTTTACTGCCAGTAGAAAAATAAAACTATGTGGCAAAATCTATATGTGGTGTAGGACTGGTGCAACTCTCTCAAGCTGCTACCATTTGTGAATCCAAGATAGGTGCTGCAAGTACCCATTTAAACCAAAGGAAAGTACCTACCTTCTGCTACAAGTCCCAGCAACTGACATAGTTTTTCTCAAGCTTATTTGTTTGTCATCTAGCATAGATGGTAGGTTTTTTTTCTGGTCAGGACAAAAGTCCTCTCGTGTTATAGATCGTCTATGCTGTACCACTTTCCATAGAGTCCATATTTTAACTCATGAGGATGATCTATGTCCTGATTTTCCTCCTTCTGCATTAATTACTGGTAGAAGAGGAAAGGAGGGCATCTTTCTGTGCTAGCACTGTGTGTTAGGCTCGGTGAGTTTCCAGTATGGTGCCTAGGTAAGCAGTAGTCTCTTCATCTCCTTTCTCTGTTGTGTCTGCTATGTCCCTATAGTTGGAGGTAATGCCAACCATTTTTGTCTAGTAAAACTTTTGATACCCATAGCAAGATCATTAGTGGCCAGCGATTCTGTGAAGACATCAAAACAGTCAAAGTGGTATTGGATGCTATGGTAGAACAGCAAAAATGAGGAACCCTTGCCTCCCCAAACAGATTGGGACCTTGCCTGGCTGGTCTCCGCACTGCGATCGCTGCAATTGCCTTGTTCTGACGTGGCCGAAATGACCAGGAGCGTTCAGCTGGGAAAACATCTGTCTCCTGGCTTCTTGCGTGAATCACTGTCTCTGCATACCTGCCAGAAGCACCTTTCTTCAGGGTTTACCTGTCCTAGTGGTGATCTCAGTGGAAAGCATGAGTCACTTCCAGTATTTGTGAGTCATCCAGCCAAGTCTTAGATAATAGCAACAGTGTTGTGGAAAAATTACGGCATGTAATAGAAGACTCTTGAATTAATTCCATTAATTTTAAATCCATCTGTAGATTATTGTAACAGGGTGAAATTTTCCTTGTGCTCCAGAAATTACTTTAATATTTTATAGAAGTATTATTATCTACCAAATTCCGTAGACCTCTGATCTCACTGAAGCCCTAGCTTTGTTTGGGGTTGCTTGTCACCTTCTGGGGACATTTTTCACAACGAAGAATCACACGAGGATGTTTAATTTAGACTCCTTCCAACTTAACTTTCAGATGTGCTCCTCCTTCCTCCTGGCTGGTTCACATGATCTTGGGCCGAAGTGATCATGAGTCTTTGGTTTTGATTTAAGCAGAGCTGGGATTTTAGCTTCAGACTCTCGTATCTATCTCTAATGAAAACCTTGAACCACTTGACATATAACCCCTGAATTTAGTCTACCATTTTAGCTGTTCAAAGGGCTTTTCATTTGCAAAGCCCAGCATATGGGCTTCCTGTTTGTTTTTTAATTCAAGCTGGCCTAGAAAAATTATAAAAGCAGACTGAAATAACAAAGCTACTTCCCTTGTTTTACTTGTAGATCTGAGAAATGACTAAGTAAATGTCAGCCAGATTTAATTCAAAAAGAAAAACAGCTTTCTATCTTAGGTGTTAAACCTCACTTTGAATAATAATAAACTCCTGAAACTGCTGATAGGTAGACTCTCTAGCTGTAAAAAAACCCCAGGGGGGGCGTGGAGAATAGGATCAGGAACTATTATTGTAATTCAATGAACAATTATTGTAATTGATGAATTACACAATAGGGATCAGCTCTGTATAGTTAATAACGAGCGATGAAATTAGATGTCTGAATCTAAAAGCTCGGTTGTATCACTTGTCCTCTCCTGGGAGCATGGGATAGATGTGCTGGGTACTCTGCATCCTGGTTGCCCAGCAGAGCCCTTCGTTTCAGACACACCAAGTGTGCGGCCCATTGTGTGTCTGTTTTAGCAGATGAGTGGAAATGACGCACCAGAGCGATGGTGCCAGAAGTACGGTGGGAAAAAAACCACCCCAAAACCTTTCTAGATACTGCTTTTTAAGCTGCTCACATAACAGGCATTTAAAAGATATGAGAGTACAACCATGCTTTTTTTCTTTGCTGTTTCTGCCTGAGAAGGTAATCTTTCTCAGGGACAAATGAGGGAAACATTTAATTACATTTATGAGAAAGGCAGCAGAGATAAGCAATGAACTTTTTACTCTGCATTTGTGTGTGTATGAACACTTTGTGGGGAGAAAAAAGGTCTCCTCAGCTTCCCCAGTTATTCATTATTTGTCTGAAGCTTGCCTAATTGTACTCTGAGAGGTTATCAATTCTAACAAAGCCGTCATTAGGGGATACTGATTTTTTTTTTTTTTTTTCCAATCAACTTTCCCAGTGGCTCAAAACTGTTAATATTTATTAAAGGAAGAAAGTCAAGGCAGGAGAAGAAAATCAATCTGTGAGCTAACAGTGGAGGGAAAAAATCCCTGTAAGTGCTAGTCCTTGGTGTTGTTGTTAACTATTCACCAGAAGTACTCTCGCAGTGTCTCTGCCTCATTCAGAACAGTGTTTGTGATAAATGTGGTGCCCAGAGAAGGTTAAAAGATAATGGTAAAAATTAAAGACCATTTTCTTCCAGCTAATTGCATAGTCTAGGAAACTGGGTTATAACTGTATCTGAGAATATTTTAGTGAGATGAATGCATTTTTTTAACTGTCATGTCTAGCTTTGCTGCTAAACAGAGGAAGAGATAAGAGCTATCTTTTGAATGCATTTTAATGGAAATCCTATGGGCTGGATTGCAATCATCACTCAGGTTAAATTGCAATTGAGTGTGTGTGTGTGCCTAAATAGTTTTGGTCATCCATGCCAATGCTGAGTTCAGTATAATGGGATGATTTTGACAAAGTGAGGACTTGAGGACTGGCATGTTTTCAGAGCTTTATATTCTGCTTTGACTGCCACTTTCCTATCAGTATCATTGGGTGTTGAGCAATTAAAACCAACGCTTCTTGATTTGAAGTTCTGTTCCTGATTGTCATGGTAGATTTACAGTTCACTACATGCCATACCAAAAGGTTATATCCAGGGCATGATGTCCATCTGTAATCATCCAGAAATACAGACACTGGGATTTCTTCACAGCTGCAATAATATTACTGTAAGATGTAATGTGTGAGAGCAGTCATGTCAGCTCCATAGATCATAGAGAGTCCCTGAAACAGGATGCCAGATCAGATTCCTAATTCTGTCCCCTTGGGTTTGAGTGTGTTCAAACTTTCAAAAACCTTCCCTGAAGAAGTCTGGGGGAGAGGGAGAGTGAAAAGTAAGCATTAAGATTCTTTGTCCTCTTCTCTTTAATCCTATCACCTTCATTAATAAGTCTCCCAGGAGAGTTGGTACTGTGTCCCTAATCTCTTTGTTCTTTATGCCTTAGCTTTGCACTGTCTTCTGAAAGCTCTGTGCATTTATTTACCAGTTTTGGCAATTCCCCACAGTGCCATGTGTGATTATGGTAAAAATTAGTTCAGGAGATACTCACTTAATACGCCCTTGTTTTTTCTGATTGATAATTAATTTGCCCCAAACAGAAAAAAAATACAATCTGACTTTAAATAACTTTTGCTCCCTGTTGGTTTTTAGGCAAATAGCAGACTTATATTATGAGGAAAAGTCATAGGGAAGAAAAATTGCAATTTTCCATTGCATATGTAATTATTTTGCACAGTTTGTGAGAAGTGGCATAGGATAAGAGAAGCTGAGTACTAAGGCCAGTGAAAATCTCTGAATTTGTTTAAACTTCTAGTGCCGGAAGGTCAAGCTGTAAAGCAAACACATGCTGCCCTGCCAGGTCACTCCACAGGATTCCATACTGCTAACTTTTCTTTAAAATACCTCTGACTGATGTGACTTCTGTTAATTCTGCTTCCTAAAGGTCAGACAGACACCCATCTCCTAAGTGTGGTACAACAGGATTTCCTGAATTCCGGACCGCGCAAAATATTCCTGGGTGGTGAGAAAACCGTCTTTTTACATTTCAGAACAAGGGCTGAATTCCAGACTGGGTGAACAGACAAATCTTTTCCAGAAGTAGTAGGCCTTCCATGTACGATAGCTAGAATGAAAAGTTATTGTACTTTTATCTCCTTTCCTAAATCAATGCTATTTTGAACAGATTCTGCCAGTTTGGCTGTCTGGATTTGATAGTTTTGAGGTTTCTTGCTTAGCGGCTCTGCCCCAAGAGCCATCCTCCCTCATCTCTCAGCTTTCCCCCTGGTGCAATTGGCTTCCTCCAAGCTGGCCAGCAAGACCACTTGGGAGCTCTGCCAACTCCTGGCACAAATGACCTTTGCAGTCAGCCCTTTGCCTAGCAGGAATGAACCCATCATAAGGATCCCAGCACCATGAAGTTTCCAAGTATAATTTGCAGCATAAATTTAGACTTGGATGTGGCCTTGACTTCCTTCTCATGATTATGACATCTGATTATTTTTACATAGGGGTTGCAAAGTACCTATCTTTTTTTTGTCTAGAGCTTGATGTATTTAACAGCTTGGAGAATGAAAATAATGCCAGCTACATCTGCACCTCTGTGTGTTACACAAAGAAGATGTGTAACACTCCAATACAAACATAGGCATCTGTATCTGGAAAATTTGTTCTAAATCTCTCCTGAGGAAGTAGCAGTGCCCAAGAGTTAAAGGAAAGATCCTTTTAGCTTAAGCATTCAAAAAAAAAAAACCCAGCAAAAAACCAAGAAACCATTCAAAGCACCCCAAAGAAACATTACTCAATTGATTTAAATTTTACCTGAGCATTGGCAAGCTTCCAGCGGCCTGTCCTGAGCCCCACTATGAATGGCTTTTGAGTCTGGGCAGCATGTACGTGTTGAAGTGGTGTTTGGATCTGCAACAACAGCACATGTTCAGTGGTGTAAGAGCAGAGCTGGAAGGATGAGCAACTTAATACTTGGTTGTCCCTGCACCAAGACATGTGGGAAGATACTTTTGTTTGAATTTACTAGTGAAAAGGAGGAAATATTGCTGAGATTCTGGGAAGCTTCTTCCTGGAATTTGAAAGGATGATGGTCTCTGGTAGACAAAAAGCAGAAATATCAGCAAGCTCTAAAGGAGTCAAGTCATCTTCTCTGGGATGAACTCAGATTTACAGTGTGGATTCGTCTCTTCTCGATGAACCCAGGGGATCCAAGTTGAGTACATTCCTCAGCTAACACAGTGTAGTACCTCCCCTCACAGACCAATAGGCAGAAAGGTCCAGTCTAGCACTTTTGCCTTGTCTGCCTGAGGTTAAAGTGCTTGTCACCCCAGAGCTTAACAGTGGGAGTCTGTTCATCCATAGGACCCCACTCAGGCAGCACAAATTTTCTGGGATGGATTACAACAGTTTCTCCTTCTTTCCACAATAAACCACTAGTTAGGCTCACTGTCTCTTCCCATTGCTCCCACCAGCAGCCAAGTTACATGAACTATTGTGTGACTAAGTTTTAAAGCTCCTTTCTGCAAGCAGGAAGGCATTTGTGATTATCTCTGACTTGGGGATATTGCTTCAGTCACTTTTTAGGAGGTCTTGAGAAATCAGGCTGGAATTTCCAAATGTTTGTTGGATGAGAAGTGTGATGGCTGGTAAGGTTACTGAGGACAAAGATTGCTGCACTGGGGAGCATCTGAGGACCTAAAGGTTAAATCCCCACTGGCTGTAGAAGACCGACAATGAGATCCCAAAAGCTATATAGTAGGCCATCTTTCATAAGGCTATTGTGCAAACAAACCACTTTCCCAGCAGGGTATCTTAGGCTGCATTCCTCACTAGCAGTTGTTTCTGAGTGGGTTCTGTCTCCCTTTCCCCTGTGGAGGACAGACTGAGGTGCTCTATGCCCTCACCTGAAAGTGACTGATCCTTCTATTACCACAGACTCTGAGCTGTGCATTGTGCTTCTGAGGGTGATGGGAAACACCGGTGCTTTTGACCCAGAGACTAAAATCTTCACACTGGACTATTTGCCATGACAATTTTATGGTCCAGCTATGGGCAATTTGCTGATATGGATTAAATCATCAGTTTTATTAGAGGTCCCCCTTTTCAATGGTTTAACATTTTATCCATGAAAGGATTGTTTTGATTTCCCTTTAACTCTGGCCAAGAATTAATGTATGTGTGAAGTTCCAGCAAATGTATTCTGTTTTTTCTCCGAGCTGCCGAGTGTGAAAGGTTTGCCACAGGGAACAAGCAGCATGTGGTGTCTGGTCAAGGCACCGGACTGAACGCCTCAGACAGCAGAAGGATGATTCCAAAGCAACATTTAATCTTCACAATCCCCAAACTTCTGGGAAACTTAAATTTAAAATCCCTTTGCTGCAACCAACTCCCATGCCTCTCCGGAGCGGGGTCATCCCTGCTCTTACATATCTAACGGTCTTGTCATTTGACACAGTTTGGGATAGAAACCAGCACAAAATACAGTTCATGCCTTGGTAGCGCCTACGATTTGATGTGCCTATGGTATCTTTTAATTTCATTGCTTCTCTAAATATTAAAGATAAAATTTGGTTAATGTAAGATTGTATGCTGCTGATATCTGATGCTGAAGCCTTTAAAAAAGAATTGGACAGGTTGCTGGGAGTGACTACATTGGGGTCTTACTCCCAAAGAAAATATTAATCAGCCTTCTAAGGCTGCAGACACATCACAGCCAGCTACAGTGTGATTACCTTCTTCCCAGATTTAGAGCGATCCTCAGAATGCCGCGGGAGGACTGACCCTGAGGAGCTCAGTTTGGCTGCCTTGCAGCCTGCTGGAGCAGACAGTGCACCCGGAGCCTGTCGTCTGCTCACTGGCTGCCGGAGACCCCCACTGCCATCTGCCTCCAGCCAGGCAAATGCCAAGGGGGAACCGAGCCTGTAGGATCAGGCAGCCCCAAAACGCTGCACCGTGCATCACTGAAAAGCATTTCCTCTTAAAAGCAGTTAGTAAAAGCCTTTGTGGGGGAGACAGCATGTGAATGAGCAAGCGAGAACACATATCAGAGGTGGTTCATACAGATGAACTACTTGGAAGGAAAACAGTCATGAGTAATGTCTTGATTTGAAAGGATGCAGAACCTTCCCACACACAAGACTGAAATGAACCTCCACACCTCCATAGTTACACAAGTAACTATGTTCCTGTTATGCATTATAGATTTTGCTGTGGTCTATGAATCTGGCATAATGGCACTCTCTGTTGATAACCAAAGGCTGAACTGATCGCCCTCTAACATCACAATGGCATTGGTATCCTAATACTGAGTTAATGGCATTTTAGGAATAGCTTGGCAGGTCAGATTGGCTCGTGGCTGTTGTCCAACTGAAGCTTGGAGTTTTAGATACTGCTGCTCATATGTGTAGCATCTGTCTGTCTGATTTAACTTCACTAGCACTAACACAGGCCCTAGCTGCTACAAGCTCCTTTCCATTTGGGGTTGAATTTTCTGTTTGGCAAGGCTGTGCAGATACTGTTGGATTGAATGTAGCATTGGTTCATCAGTACTCCCTCCCTCATCCTCACACTGAAACAGTTTTTTTCTGACAGAACGTCCTTCTAAATTAAGTCAGGTATAGCCCAAACACTTCTAACTTTATTGTTTAAGTCTGCTGCTCTAATTAGAGCTGAACAACATCTTTTACTATGTGCTGGCAGTTCTCTTATAAATTGCTAGAAGAGCTCACTTCTTTCAGAAGCTTGTCATTCAAAGTTTAGTCTAAAAGCAATTTATTTGGGAACAATGTTTCCAGATGCTTTCCTGAAATGAAGCACCACTTTTTATTTAAAAAAAATAAATAGCTGAAAAAACAATGATTTCTGGCTCGTGGCTAATTCGTGGCATGATGTTTCATTCCTCTCTGAAACACCAGCAGACGCAAGGCAAGTGCTCATCTCGGTGTTTATATTGGCACTTCAGGCTTGGGAAGGTCTGTGAGCAGGGTAGGTAGAGGTGCCTGGGGGTGAGCTGGCAGAGCAGGGCTTGTCAAACTGTGCACATCATCAGCTAGGCACATCCTAAAGGGATGCCCCACTTCAGCCCCTGCTGACTGAGGAAAGTTACCAGGCTGTTAAACATCCTTTTATGCCTTTAGGCTGTGCTGATGACTGTAAGGTAGTCACCTTTTTTATTGAAAAAGGAAAAAAAATATTGTTTTTCAATGTTCATCCTGAACATATCTAGTTCCCAGTGGACTAACAAGACCAGATAACCGGGGTCATCAGCCTATGACCAAGAAAATGCCTTCTTCCAGAAATGTGTATTATTCCTTGTAGTGGCTACCTCAGCTTCCCTGAAGGGAAGAGGCCTGACACTTGGTAGGCAGACACATTTCTTGTGAAGATGCTAGACCTAATGGCAGTTTTAAGAGTACTTTCTGTAGTGGGTCTTGATTTGTGCATTAGTTAAACTGGACTCAACATTTGCAACAATAGAATAAAATTTATTAACAGTCTCTCCTGATTTTTTTCATGGCTAGACACTTCCTTACATCAGGCAGATACCTCAGCATGAGAGAAGAATGGTAAAGCCTTTCCTCTTTCCCTCTCCCTCAACCTCTTCTCCCACTCCTCTCAGTTGCCGAGTACTCATATCTGTTTCTCCCTTTGTGGAAGAAAAGGGCAAGGTTTAACCTATGAATTTTGCTGAATGTAAAATGAAAGTCATTCGTGTGTGAAGAGCAGCCATATGATATGTAAATCAGAAAATCACGGACCATGTCGGGCAGTCTGGATTTATCATGGCTTTGGAACCGGGAGGAGATTTCAGTAGCTGGGAGGAGAAGAACAGATGACCATTGCTCCCAAAAGGAATGTGTGTGACCAGTTTGGTCCAGGGGACAGAGATGCCAGCCAAACTGCAGCAGAGGAGGGGGGTGCAGGCAGGAGTGGATCTGGATCATAGAGACAGCTTGGCAAAGTTGAGGCCTTATTAATCTATTTTACAGGGGTTCAGAGAAATGGAGGTTCAAGAGCAAATGTGCCAATATTGCAACTAACCCCTGTTCCTGTTCTTCTCATGTAGGTTGTTGCTTGGTTGTAGCATTATAAAGTGTTTATGTGCTTATGTGGGTACGGGCTCAAGAAACGTGTCATGCAGGGATTGCACACCACAGGGGGGGACAGAGTGGCAATCCAAAGCAGACACATTTCCATATCTGGATACAAATCTCTTGCACAGAAACAGTAATCTCTCTTTACGTATCACAGAATTTGCATAAGTGAGTGTCCATTTCAGAATGGCACACATTTTTAGCTTACCAAACATTTACAAAGAGCAGAATATACATTTAAGGCAGCTTTAATAAGAGGCTTAGCCAAAGACTTGCCCTTTTTAAGGTGGGTCCTGACAAATTCTGTGAGTTGACAGTATCTCTAGTCTCACTCATTGAGATAATGAGGAATTTTACTGAAATTGGTTCAGTTAGTATGCTGAAAACAAGCACCAACAAGTATTCATGCTCTTCACTTCTCTTCCTTCTCTCTTTCTCCTTCTTTCTGAAAACAAACCAAGCGAAAAGCCCTCCTAGATATTTTTTAGCACTGTTAATGTTTATGGGAAGCTGAACAAGCCTCAACATTGCCCATACTGAGTAAGTGTTAGAGTCTTGGCTGCTATTTGCAAATATTTTTTACTGCTCTCTGAGTCCCCGTAAATGCCCTAATTTTCTGAGGTCCCTGTGTCTCAAGGCTCCAGCTGATGCTCAAAGCAGGGGTGCACTGCTTTGTACATCTGAGAAGCAGGTTATTTATTCAGACAACAATTTCTACAGTGACAGATATCAGACGAGCTAATTTGTTTAACATGTTTTAGACGTCCAAGGTAGCTGATGAGCTTGCTCTCTGGCCACCATCAGCTTTGTCCTTGGAAAGGCAGTAAAGGCTCCTACAGCAGTATGTGGAAAAATGACATAACTCTGCACAGAGTCAGGCTCCACATTTTGATACCCATCTTGGAAAAGAAGATGGGAATGGAGGCACTCTGCCTCAGGCTGCTCAAGTGGTCATAGCCAGGCACTGCCCATGTTGCTTCTACAGGGCTTGCAGAAGAGAGAAGGAGAGGGAAAGGCTCCACAACTAAAATCTGTTTCCAAAAATCTGATTATACAGATTGACCTGGCATTGGCTTCCTCCAAATATATGTATTAACCTTTGTAATGGTCACCTTGGCTTGCCTGAAAAGAAGAGATCTGGGGGTTAATAGCCTGATGTGTTTCTAAAGAAGATGCCAGAGCTAATGACAATTTTAAGAGTACCTTCAGAATGGGCCCTGCTTTCTGCACTGAGTTGCACACACAGTTGCAACAGTGGAATAAAATTCACAACTAGTTTTTTTTTCATCTCACCACCACCACAGTTCCTAGAGACAGAGCCATCTGTGTCTAGATATGTTGGTCGGACATGCAGAAATATCCACATATTAAGTAGTGTGGGATCAAATGGAAGGCAGATAGTGAAATCCCTCTGAAAAGAAACAGTCTGTCAGTGACTGAACAGTCTTAAAGCTCCCTGTAACTGTACTGAACAAAGAAAATGCCTCCAAGACATTTTCATCCAGCTCCTGATAAGATAGCATGCTGTATGCTATGTTCAAAAGGATAGTGTTTTCTCCCGAGTCAGCTTTTGCTGAGGAAAATAGTTACTTCCATTTTTTTCTTGGAGCAGCTCAGATGGAAGGAATGAGATTTTTGCAAGTCTGTAGAAAAGGGTGGGGTGTCCTAAAGAGAATGCTAAAATGGAAAAATTGACTCCCTTGAACTGAAATGATTCCATTATCATTTGGATATGATACAACTCGGCAAATTCCTTCTGTTTTCATAATCCTGGGAATTGTTAAATTTCTCACTGTAAAGGAGAGAATTGTAAGACAGAGTTCCCTGAAAATCTCAGAAAGGTCTTCACAGTAAATGTAAGCAAATCATGGCTTTAGGTTTTAAATTCTGACTTTTTTTTTGAGGGGGGAAAAAAAGGTCACCCAAGAGATTTCTCAGCTTTCCACTCTGGAACAAGGAATTCTTTGGTGGGTCTAATTTTTCTAAAGCATCAGCTGGAGTAGGAACAATTAGGTCTGTCTGTTTTCATACTGAGCATTAATGATAGTCTCCCTCTTCTGATCATGTTTGCCTTTGTCACCAGAATTGTGTGGATGTGTAGGAAAGAAATTGTAATTCCTACCTTCATGTTACCCACTTGGGAGATGTGTCTTTCTTTGCAGTGACAGCGGATGGGAGCCACATCTGGTGACGATGGATCTGAGGGATGCCCGTAGAAGGAACTGAGCAGAGGTCCAAGCTACAGAGAAGTCCCCCCACTTCTGCAGACATTTTTATCTCCTATGGGTTTGGGGTCGGGGGGACCAAGCTGGTAGTGCACAGTTTTGCTCTTCAGCTTCAGGAACACCTCTATTAATGCTGGTTTCATCAACAGCAGCTCATGCTGACTGCCTCCCTTGTTATTTCTTCCCACTAGGATTTCTGAGACAGCTGCTTACACCAAACTCTAAACAATATCAAATACCTTGGACAGAATGAATACCATGTTCTTCTTCAGGGGCCAAGAGTCTAAGGATCAATCCTTCATTACTTGATACATAATTATTTTGCATTCTTTTCAAATGCAGCAAAATTCAAGTCTTCAGAGAGAAGAATTTTGTAATTAAGAAGCTTTCAAGTGGAGTATAAACGAGAAGCCAGAAATCACAAGCATTTCAGTGCAAGCCCCCTAATAAAGAGCCATGTGGGAAAATTACAAGCTGGTCTAAGGCTTCATGTAGCACTTGAATGTGGCCAAGCTCTAAGCATTCTCATGAAACAGAGGGAGATATAGGGAGTGAAAAGCTTTAGTTCAATAGTTCCTCATCAGTCCAGAAGAAAATCCAGTCTCTCCTTGTTCTTTCATTAGTACTTTGGATTTACCTATGTGAATTTATTTCTGCACAGCAGAAGCAGCAGCAGTGGCTCTCGCTCTCGTTATGTACAAGTAGTGCCAACAGTATCTGCTGCCACTTCTGGCTTCTTTTGCATTGATATCTGTCTTCTTAAATCAGACACGTGTTGAGAATCCCAAGCAGCAGTTGCTAACACAGCCCGTTACGCAAAATGCAGAAACAGCTGTAAACAAAACGATGGAAGGAATTACCACAAGCAGCCTCCAGTGTGAGCCAACCTGCAGCCACACGTGCACGTGAGCGAGACACCGCTGTGGGCTTCAGGCAGCCCTCCCAGGTACAGTGCTTCTCTTTCCATCATATGGGTACGCAATCACTAAATGACAAGAGAAAGAGAAGCTAACTTTCACTTGTGTGTTGGTGTCATGGAGGGTACAGCTGGTGCAGTGGAAAAAAATAACAGACTCTGGAAAGTGGCAAAGTAAATGTGATTTCCTGCTAATAAAGTGAGGCCTCTGGAGTGGTAGAAGCCAAGGAAGAGCTGGCAGAGACAGTATCTCCCCCGAGGGCTCAAGGAGTACAGCTGCCATTGCAACTCAAACTTGCCACCTCAGAGCTTTGCTCCTTAGCAGTCAACTTCATTAGCAGTGAAAGATACCCTATGGTGTTTCACTGTCTTCTGAAACAGACTGCTCAGCACACATCTCGCCTCTGGAGTGGTGGAAGAGTTACATGTTTCAGGATCAATTCCCCGAAAACCCTTAGATAACAAAACTGTAGCACACCCCTCGCATACTGAAGCCCCCCACTGCCCTGTCCCTGCAGCCAGCAGTAGCCAGTGACAACTTTCTGGCTGCATTGACTGGCTGGCTTGTACCTGCTGTAGTAGTCAGGAGAGAGCTGTGCTCACAAGGAAGCACAGTTTAGATATGATAAGAAAAGATGTGGCTGGGCCGTGTTTCTGTGCCAGACAGGAGAGCTCTGCTGCCTCACCTGGCCACATATGAACAAATAGCCCTGGGTGCCTGTGAAGGAGCTCCAGGATGCCTCCTCTCAAAGGTGGCAAGTGTGGTAGCTCTCAGCAAACTTCTTGCCATGGGAAAATGTTCACAGCCAAAATGGAAATGAGTTTATCTGCCTAAGACACTCCTATAGTTAGAAACTGAATTGCTTTACCTGCTTCTCCCTCTCCATCCCTTACCCTTTGACCTTAAAAGGAGATTATTGTTGTACTTTGAAGTGCTCCGTGTGTGTCACTGGTAACTTACCAACCAAGAGGAATCACATTCCTGGGCCGTATCCCAAAGTCTTAGCCATTTTATTCCAGAGTTACAGAAACCAAAAACAAGGGAGACGTGTCTGTCTTTCCCCATCAGCTACCATTTCCACTTTCCCTCCCTTTAAGCCAGTTTATTCATCTAAACTATCCAAGTGAATTGCTGTTGATGTCTTGGTGTGTTCTACTGCAAGTCCAAGTGACGGTATGTCTCCTGTTCAGGTAAATCAAACTGAGCAGTTTTTCAGGCCTGGGCATCCTGCTGCGCTCTGACCTACTGAGCCATGGCTCTTGTCCATCCAGGGGCCTCAGTCGTCTCGTTAGTCAGGATGTGAATATTCAGGAAATATTTCAGCATTCATAATTTGTACTGCTTACTTGATAATCTCACCCATTCAGTGCTTTTCTTCTCTCATCTGCGCTCCCAAATCCTTTCATGATTCCCACGTACATGGATCTCCTGTCCCTTCCAGCAAACGTCCATATATCCACTTTATTTGTTTTTTAACAATAGGTTGAGCAACTTTCTGCCTTTTTATCAACCTTAGATCATATTTTTCCAAATAAAATTAGGCAGATGGCAGCACTGTGCTTTTTTAATTTGTTTGTTCTGTGTCCTGCCAAGAGTGAGATCTGGAGTGACACAGGTTAGGTGTAGGCTGGGTTCAAGAGCATCTGCGTGTCCCCTTGAGGATGGTGCAAAACTGGCAGGATAAATGTTAGCAGTGCAGTTTGTGTGTAGGTCAGGTAATCCACCTTTTTTGTGAGCAGTGAGAAGGTGCCTGTTTAGGGACCTATGCTCTGGATTCTTTGTTATAAGCACTTAATTATGCTTATCAACTCTCCTTCACCAAAAGTAGAGCACGTGACAAACCTGGGAAGAGGTGCCAAGCCATTAGGACTGTCTAAACAAGTTCAGAGCTGAAATTTGATTTCAGAAAGTTCTGTTCAAACCTAACAACCTTAAAGAAAGCTCTTCTTTGGTTTGAGTAGAGGGAAGCTTTATGCATATGTGGCTCAAAGACCACAAAAACAAATCACTCGGCATGCACCTCTCATCCCTATCTTCTAACCCTAGAAGATTTTAGAACAGTCTGGATAATTGTAGTTTTCAGAGCTTTTAGAGGAGGACCCCTGAATATCACAAAAATTGCAGAAAATTGCATCATATAAGCAAAAAAATGTCCTCTCTTATTTTCCAGTGAGTCTGAGTAAAGCCCTTAAATTCCCTACCCCTGCTCCCTTGAATGTTCAGTAGTAGCTGGGTGGGCTGCACACTGGTCTGTGTGGAAGGATAGAAACGGAAAGAATAGCACTGGAAAGATGATTAACTGAACACTTGTTCTGAAAGCTCGCTCATTATTTTAGAGAAGTGCAGGAGATGCTAATTTTAAAGTGCCAAGAGTTATGGGTGGGCAGCAGAAAAGCATGAAGTTAAAGTAAGCCAACAGAATAGCATGTGATAAATAACAGATATCGTGCATTGAAGAGTAACTTGCAAAATATGTTTACTCTAAGCTTAGATCTTGTTAAGAAAGAGATTATTTTGGTAATTTGGCATCTGATGAATTAGGAGAGCTCACTTGAGTAGCACCCCAAGCCAAGTGGCTGGCAGGTGAGAGATGAGACAGGCCTGCCTTCAACTACTGATTGACTCTACACAGAAACAGTATTTTAAGTGTATGAAGTTTCATTTGGCTGCTGTGCACAGCCGTGCTGCCTCAGTTATACAAGCTTGGGTCAGGATGGGTGTTTACACATGGGCAGGATTTCAGAGGTCATGCTTCCCGTTAGAATAAGGCCATTATCTCAGTTTCTGGTACAAGTCTAAAAATGGTCTAGTAGGTGTCAAATGTTAGGTCCCTGAGGTCAGGAAATGAGGCTCAGCAACAGCTGGAACAGGTTGCTTGTAGATGAGAGACCTCCAGGTTTTCTCTCCATCACGTGTCCAAATGCCCTTACACAAAGCCTAAAAAATAGGTCCTTCTCTGAGGTATTGCCTATTTTCAAACGGTATTTTCTAATTTGATAGAGGTGCCGTCTGTCCCACCTGCTGAGTCTGCTGCTGAGAAGTGCACTTTGCTACTACTGATTGCCAGCAGCTCTTTTGCAAACCACTGACTCCCAAACTCTAACCAGCTCCATGTGGCAAATCTGCAAAACCAGTGACGGTGAACAAGTTCTTCTGAGGCCACCACTCAGTCTGCAGCACCTCGTGACAGGTGGCCAGACAGAAGGACCTGGCTCTTGGTCATCAGTTCAGAGACCTGGCAGCAAGAAGAAAGAGTGATGATCACAAACTTTGTTTTCTCAAAATTACAGTATCCCAGAACATCAATTTAATAGTCACTTTTCAAAACGCTGGCTTTATTGCTTTTGGCCTCCCAAGCCTGGTGTTTTGGTTTTAGTTCTTTTTAAGGAATAGAGAGAAAATGCACCTGCACTGCCAAGCACTAGGAAGGTTCAAAATATGGTCGTGGAGAGCCCAGCTCATGTGCATCCATGCATAACCCCCAAATGTAAAAATTATGTACTGGACAGTGTGTGTGAAATACCAGACCTCCATCCAGGGCTGTCAGTGTGGTTCCAAGACTGTCAATGTCTTCAGAAACCACAGCCATCACAAATGCCCCATTAGTCAAGGGTTAGCTGGTCCCACAGCTGTCACTGTGAGTGCCTCTCCTGGGTTCCATCTACAAAGGATTCACTTGCCAACACCAGTCTTTCATGGAGAAGGGGACAGTGGGGTGGCAGGACCATCTGCTTAGTTTCAAAGGACCAAATCAGGGCCAGAAAGTAATTACAAGTGTGCAACAGGGAAGATGCAGCGTAGGGCCATTTTGCAACCCACTGAAGAGAGAGTGGACCAAGCTGTGCTTGTAGCTACACTGAAATTCACTGTGAAGAGCTTTATCTTCAGTGATGATACTCGGAGGTTACACTGTCTGAAAAAGGTAAATATAACTTCGATTTCTACAATATTCTGTGGTGACATTGAAGATATCATTTTCCGTTTCTGTATGTAAAGCTATACAAAACCTTCACAATAAAAATGAAATGTACAAACTTTTATAGCGACGGAAATTAAAGCCTGGATATTTAAAACTCTATGTCAAAATTCATGATCACAAAAGAGAAGCCAGACTTAAAAAAATGTTGAGCCACTCACAGAAGCCAGTGGGCGAGCTTAGTACTTTTACTTCCTCACGAACACAGCTCTGATTTATATACCAAAAGACATTTTCTTGAATTTCAACCTAAATCTCAATGGCTTCAGGGGGAATGTGCTTGCTCAGTAACATAATTTTAATCCTTTATCTTAGTAGACCCTCTTGAAGCTATAGGAAACATGGAATAGTAACACAAATCACCAGATACTGAAGTTTGACTTTTCACATGGGTGTCCTTCCCACAAAATAAGTGAAGGGAAAAAAAAAGAGATTAAAGCAAAATTTTAGTGAGCAATTATTTTGCTAAAGATTTATGTCTTATTTCTTTGGGAAGGACCTAAACATTTCAAAAACCCAAATATTTTAACTTTTGACAAAACCCCTCATATGTGTGTTTTAAAGACACTTAAGTTTAAAACGTCTAAAGAGAATTATTTCGGCCTTTCAGAATTTTCCATAGAAAAGAAACGTTTTTGCTTTCATCCACATTTGCCCATTTGCCTGATCTCTATAAATAACAAGAGAAGTATACTTTTACGCTCTGTGCTAGTGCTCTGGTGCCGAAGTATTTCTGCTATTTCATATAAAATACACAATCAGGTTCTTTTACATAAGCTTCTTGGAGTTTATTGCTTGTAAGCTTAACCGAAGACAGTAGACACTATTTTGTTTTGAGTTGCTATATATTTTGACATTTGTCTAAGGGGATAATTCATGTAGCACTGTAGGACTGTTGTTTAAATTCCATCAGGAAATATGTCTTGTTTTGAAAGAAAGGCTTGTTTAAAATCACAGCTCTAGAATAAGAAGCCAAATAATAAGGCCAAAAAAGGGAACAAAAACAATTCTTACAAGACAGACCTCTAGGCTTAGAATTGCCTGATGTATGAGCTGTCAGAAATCCAAACTTCACCATGTGCAGATAAATGTTTTGTAAAATCCCAAAGTTAGGACTTTCTTGGCAGTATGTATTTCCTGAGCAGCTTTTTGAAAAATTTAATCCCTTACAATTGTAAAAAGCTTTCGAAACGTTGCCTTCCTGCAGCAGAAGTAGAAATGCCATGATAGGGCCTATTTTCAACATTTTGCTTGTGCTGGTATGATCACTATTTCCTTGCCATTTCTAGAGCTAATGAAGGTGTGGATCCCTTTGGTTCAGCTGTGATACATGAAGTTCCTAAACATTTTTGTGTGTCAAACTTCTTGAGTATTTATGAGGTAGAACACAGCATCCGAAAACGTAGGTGGATCAGTCGCTAGAGAGGCGGATCCCAAGTGCTGGGTATTCTGTGTAGGAGCACAATGTGAGTGATGAATGACCTACAGTAATGTGAGAAACAGTTATGAGTTTTAAAACTCCATGTCCAAATGCGCTCAAGACACCTTTACGTTTTGCTAATACCATATATTTGTGTGGTAAGTTCACACCAAGTCAGGAAGATAAGTATCGAGCATTTAGAATACTTTAAAACCAGTCCTGCGTCTTGAATCAACTTGTGATTAGCAGATTTCTTTTACAGGATCTAGGACATTAATGAGGAATACCTTTGGTCTCATTGTGCTTTTTCTTGGGGAAACTCCTTATTGCAGTTTCCCAAGTAGGAAAGGGTTATGGGAAAGAGGGACTGGACTTAGGAGGCTTCGGGCCACCCCAAGCCTGCACTTAAATGAAGTATAGCAAGGCCTGGTCTCTGAAGATGGTTGGCCCACACTGCCCTTCACCTGCCCTAAGTCTCAGAGGATCATAACCAGCTGTAGGCAAGTGAGAGGTGTGGGTGGCAGGGACTGCAAAGAGAGAAGGCTCAGCTGATGTCTTCTGAGCAGGAAGGGAGGAGGAGGGTGTCCCACAGCTTCAAGGGAGCTTAGCTTACGCAAACAAGAAGGTTTGCAGCAGAAGTTATATGATGCCTCTCTGGCAAACAGAAGAGAGACTTGCCAGCATATCTCATGAAATACTGTAGGCTCTGAGATACACATCTTTTCACTGGATTAAGAAGATGTGTGTATTCCAGCTCTCTAGTATGTGCAAAGCTGGTTGTTAGGAAATGGAGATGCAGCTGCAGTGAGTGCCAGTTAGCTCAGAGCACAGGGCATTAGCCCAGTGGCTTACGAGCTTCAGGCAAGTTCTTTAGTACACCATGAGCCTAGAAGTGATGCCGTGATGGTTGTGTGGACAGCTATTCACTCTAATGCTAGGGAATGCTAGATCAGGTTCTGTATTAAAAATAAATAAACTGTTTGCATTCACTCCTCCAGTGACATGACTGTTTCAGATCCTCTCTGCTCTGCTTGTTAGAAGCCTTATTTCCCATCTGAGATGCAGTTATGGCTCATTTATGCTCAGTCTGAATTGAACACCTAGGGGAAATCAGGGTACATGGTGTATCCACGGCCTGAGATGGACTGTAATTGCACTGAGGGAGCTGCCAAAGAGGTCTGCTCAATGGCCAAAGGTGTTTGGAGAAGGGTGGTGCCCTTGCAGTTGTGGGAGAATATTTTTCCATATTATCAAAACATAAGCCTGTAGCTCAGCTAGTCCCAGTGGATGGTGAGGGTAGGAAAGACTCCCATCTTCTAAGCCAAATTTATAAAACTTCCAAACATCCTTTGCCTCTTAAGCTCAAGTAACAATAGGCTTCGTTTTCTCAGCTTCAGTTCTGTTCACTGAAATGAGAGGCATTAGTTCCCGGGGGGAGAGCTGAAGCAAAGTAAAGCAAGCTGTGTGCAATTACTGCTTTCTGAAAAGCAGGAGGAGCTGGGCCAATACAAATGGTAAGGTTCAGTTCTTGATAAGAATTTTTCAGAGCAGCACCGAAGGGCAAACCCCACAGCCCTAATTCAGCTAAACCACTCCATGTCACATTCTCACCAAAAAAAAGACTGAGCAATTTGTCTGTGAACTACAATTTCTTTCTCAATCCCTTTTCAAAAAAAAATCTATAAAAGACAGCATTTTCTACTGCATCTCATCTTGCTGTAGCATTGCTGGTTGCCAGAGAAGGCTTCACTGAGGATAAATTGCATATAGTAAGTCAGTGGTGTGTGAGGATCAAGCAACACCCTCCACATACCCCAGGTTCTCCCTGCACTTGCACCACTCGCAAATGCTTCCAGGTTTGTGAATTTTGCATCTCTTCTACCATTCCTGCCCCTGCACTCTGCATGTGAATATCCACTAAACTCTATGAGTGGGGGGGGGGAGTGCAGCAGAGGGTTTGCTATCCAAATTAACTTATGTTTCTGCACACAATGGGTTCATACTCTTGTGATTTAGAATATGGTCTTTATGATTTTCCAGGGTGGCTCCTAATCTCCATGTCCTGCTATTCCTCTCTCTTTCCCTTGGGCAGCTAAGGAACTCTGCATCTCTTTCTAAGGGGCATCTGGGCCAAGAAACACTCTGTATTTTTCATGGAGGCAAATATACTCGTCCTTTTCACACCGCACGTCTCTGCAGACATTGTTTCAGGACTTCCAGGCTGTCTGTGAGCTGGGATCCATCTGAGAAACTGTCAGTACTCAGCCTTCCACTGCAGTGGAGCTGCCTGTTTTGGACATTTGCAAGGTGTCCTCTGCTCTGCTGCCTGTCTTGCTTTGTTCTCAGAGGGGCTTTTAGCACTGGTGGAGCTTTCAGGTGTTTAGAGTGAGGTTTAAATCCTGCCAAAAGGTGTTCTTCCTCTCCTTTGCTTTTGAACTATTCTTCACCTATCCATACTGCTGATGAGGATGGGTTTTGTTCTAGAATGGATTTTAAGAAGAACAGGGGTTTTTTACTGTGCCTTGAGGCTCTGTGATTTTAATAATTGCTGGCAACATCATTGTACTTTTGAGAGAAAAAAAAAAAGGGTTTCTTCAAGTTCTTGAAGTATGGCTAGTTTTGAAGTTAAATCTTACAGCTCTACAACTGTCAAAACACACATGTGTTTACTGAGTATCTTAATGTGTTAGTGCAGTTTTTAAAAGGCCTCTTCTTCCAGCCAAGCTGCCAGGGATAATTTCAATATCCATTCAGAGTCTTAAATGAAAATACTGCTGATGAATAGTGCCCCTCGAATGAACAGAGCCTATGATGGGGAGAGCAAGTTAAACTGAGTAGCCAGACTAAACTTTGTATAGTTCAGAGGTTCCTATTTAGGACACTACATACTG
The DNA here is from genome assembly GCA_013398855.1 of Mohoua ochrocephala. Classification (NCBI taxonomy): domain Eukaryota; kingdom Metazoa; phylum Chordata; class Aves; order Passeriformes; family Acanthizidae; genus Mohoua; species Mohoua ochrocephala. The sequence goes on along the minus strand of VZTA01009032.1, from coordinate 350,298 downwards.
CTTCCTTGCTTAGTGGTGGCATCTTTTTTAATATAAAAACTAAACCAAACAAACAACACTTGTTACCATAGCTATTAAGCTTTTGAAAATAGAAGAAGCAAACTGAAAACGCAGTGAGAGCTGTTTCACACGAGGCAAACACTGACACAGCAACCTCACTGCTTACTCTGCATTCAAAGCACAGCACGCATCCACAAAAACCTTGCAGCTTACTAGAACAGCAGCTTACAAGAAGATGGAATATTTTATAAAAGGGACTTAAGGAAAATGAGAAAAGAATATATGATCATGCAGTGGTTAGTGATAACTGCTCCCCTTAGCTCCATGCTGAGCTTCAAAGCAAATATCTAAGCCCTTCCAGCAAAAAGAAGTGATTGCTGAACAAGTGCACGTGTGGGAGGCCACTCTGCCAGTTACAGCAGGTATCCTTATGTTGTATCATTTCATTGTGAGGCCAAGAGTTGTGCGTTTGTTTTTAAGAACTGCCGTAATTATGGATTTAGAAGTATTTGGTAATTTTTGTTAATAATGGCAATAATTACTTCATCTGTCTGATTCATTTCTAAACCTCTTCAGCAAAGAGGAGTGAGGGACATCTCTTCAACTTTCTGCTCTGGGCTAAAACATTTCCTGGTATAAGGGAAGGCGCAGTCTCACAACTGTTCTGATGGAGAAGAAGCTGAACCTGGTTCTCTCACGTGGCAGATTATCAGACTGTTGAATTACTGCTTTACAAGGGCCTGGGAACATCACCCCCACTCCCACCATGGACTCTTTTCCCTCTAGCTATGCTTAGTTGGAGTGAACCACGAGAGACAGGAATGTGAGGGTAATAGGTACAAGGTCTCAGCGGGACCTAAATGTGAGCAAGGTGTGAGTTGGTTGATGACATCAGGCACCAAGTGTGTCAGCCGAGGTGTATTTCATGGGTAAACAAGTTACGTCCTGTCAGCTGGGCTGGTGACTTATCACCTGCAAAATATGGGGTAAAATCCATGACCTTGTATTTCCTTGCTTTGCCAAGGGGGACTTGCCCACTGCCAACACAGGACAGCTGAGAATAAACATCACCAAGGATCTTTCCCCTCACACTTTCAATGGGTTATCCTGAACTTTCTCACAGACTGATACAAGATACTGAAATGAGACTTGCATGTAGCCTCATAAAAATTGACCTTTTGTACAGAAAAATTGCTCTTCTCCCATGGCAAGGAATTCCTTTTTTGAATGGGGGATTTTTTTTTTAGTTCTTGCCAATATAATATATACCACCTATGAAACTGAACCTACAGAATATGTTCATGCTAAAGACAGGATAGTTATCTTTTTATTCCTCATAGTTTAAAAAGAAATTTTGTGTAACTCAGCAGATTCCTTTGCTCTGTATTTTAACTTCCAAGGCCACAGCTTTCCCATGCTGCTCCCTGAGTTGCAGCAGTAAAGCTATTTGTGAGGCTGGGCCATGAACCATATTACAAATTGATTTTTAAAAAGGGCAGGGGAGGGGTAGAGTAGAAAACCACCCAGCAAGACCCACTATTTTTTTGCCCCCTAGAACTACAGAGAGAGTTGCGCACTCCTATACAAAGTGAACGTCCCATGGGCAGTGGAGCTGTTTCAATTCAGTGACTTTTTACAACTGCCCCAGAGTCACTTTGCATAGGGTACAAGAAGAAACCAGGCATTCAAGGAGTGAGGCAACAAAGAATTAGGGACGAGGTCACAAAATCTGAAATAAATGTCATTGCGGGAAAATGATCAAAGCATGCACCCAGGGAAGATAGATGTAGACCGCCTAAAACAGCTGTGCAATTCTTTAGGGACTGAAGTTTTCACTGGATCTATGTTGCAATTGTTCTCGTGGTTCATGCTTTGTAAATCCATAGCTTGTTCTGACTTGTAGTGGTGTGAACTTGATGAACTGCTGCTTGGGTCATTCGATATTTGTTTCAGTCATTTAAACTTGGGGGGGGTTCCCCCTCAGTAAAATAAAACTGAAAAGAAACACTCCAGACTCTTCTACAATACAAATTTAATCCCACAGATCTGAAGATGAGAACTGAATAACAAACACAGAAAATATACTTGAAGAGGTTAAAAGGACTAAATAAATAGCTTTCTATAGAAATAATTTTTTAAAACCTTGCGGAATGTGATAGAAAACTGAGGTGCAGCAGTGTGTTTGTGACCATCAAAGGAGCGCAGTTCAAAGGGTTTAGTGCATTCTGGAGGATTTTTTGAATGGGAAATTTGCAGGTCACCTTCCTCTCAGTGCTGCAGTCCCCTCTGCTTTCTCCTTGCCAGCTGTCGAAGGAGTGACTCTCTTCTCCAAATCTCTGAATGTGTTTGATTTAGGTCCCTGCTCCAATTTCCCAGCTGTTACTTGAAGGCCATTCTGAGGTTTGGAGCACCTTCTCTGCCTCCCTATTTGAGCCCACAAAAGCGTCTGGGAAAACTGGGGGATTTGCCAAAGCATACAGGCTCAGAGAGAGTCCCTAAAACCATGGCTGCCCTTGCAGAAAGAGCAAGCTTGGCATCTCTGACCTGGCAGTCCTGAGAAGCAGAGTCATTTGGTTAGGTGGGGAATCAAGAGCATACCATGACTCTTTTTTTGTATGGGTAGGACTTGCAGCTTGTCTTGCTCGTGTCAGTGGCTCCATCTCTGCAGTGTCCAAATGGTTCAGCCTCAACAATCCCAGGCACTACACCCTGGCACTGTTGCACCCTCCCCTCATTTCTCTCAGCCCCCACATTTGCTGGTATCCTTGCAAGAATGTTGAACGCTTATTGGACCAGATGAAATTGAGAAAAACAGAAAGAAGAGTGCAGTGATGTTGCCCTGCAGTAGAACTTCTAATTTGTTAGGCATCCAAAGTCAGGGGACTGTCTAACAACAGTACATGGGGTTTAGAAGCTTTTTAAGCTGAAGGGTGAACACAGATGGATTCAATACAATATGGAAATAATCACCATTCTCTTTGTGCTCAGTCATGGGACTAAGACACTGAGTGAAGTTCAGCAGATGAACCATTGTCCCTGTCTGAGGATCATAATCGTTAATTATCAGTAGTCAGTCTGTGTGAAGTCATGGTTATAGCAGACGTGTCCCATGCAAAGATTGCTCTGCTGTGTCCCCCCTTGGAATGCATTTGATGGATTATTTCAGTTTCTGCTTTTGAAACTACATTATTATACCTCTCTGCCCGCTATATCATCTAGCCACGTCCTTGCCCAAGCAGCACTAGAATGTTCAGTCTACACATGGGGCTTAGGTGTGTGCATCTCAGGTGTCATCTTCTCACGTTTGTTCAGGTACAAAAGACTCATGGTAACCCTTATAACTATTAGAAAACAGGGACCTTTCAGTGATTGTCACTGTATTAGTATGGAAGACTATCCTAAGCACTATTTGTGTTTTGTATCAGGAGAAAACTGGCCACTCAAGTATTATAGTAATAAGTGCTGCACCATTTCTTGCATAAAAACCTGAGCTTCAGACTCATGGGCCAGCATTCACTTTGGACCATTCATAACTTTAATGCATTAAGATGTTTTCTAACTTAAAAACAAAATAAAATCCATCTGCTCACATCTTCATGATATCTATGTAAATCATGCTGAAATAATGTGTAACCTTTGTGTGAAGCCCATGGAGAGGGAGTGAGATCACCTGAAATTCAGCCCAGATTTGGTCAGGACCTGGCCCTAGTTTACTACGTTGGTTCAAATACTCTGGAGACCTGGTTCAAATTGTGGCTGATGAACACAGAGTACTATTATCCATATGTAAATTGTCACATGAAGGGGCATTTTTTCTCCTCCCTCCTTTCTTGAGCTCTGTGTCACCTTTTTTAGACCTCCTTTGGATGTTATTGGTGAAAACGAGGAAACTGTGCAGAAAAGCTATAAGAAAAATTTTAATATTTGAGGGTGTTCTTAAGAACTGAGTAGGAAACTCAGGTGGTAAACTGGGATAAACAATATATGACGTGTATCATCCAAGCCTCTGGAAATAAATGTCAGGAAGATACGTGTTCTTCTCCTGGCTCTGCCAGCTCAGACCTTTTATTTGGAAGTTATGTCGATCTAAACTGTTCCCTTCTGTCGTAGCTGATCTCAGCTGCTTCTTCCCACATTATCCTTCCTCACCTCATATGCACACATTTGCTTTCTCAGTTGCAAACCAGTTGCAACTCAGAGAGGGGCTGGAATAGACTCCTTTAATTCTTTTGCAGTATGGCTCATGTATGTGGTTCCTGATCCAAGCCCATGCATGCTTAAGTTTAGAGGTGTGATATTATGGAGCAGGACCAGGAACTCCCTTAGCTAGCACCAAATCCACGAGACGAGGCCCATGGACTGCTCTGAATGGCCACCTGCCCATGAGCAGATTATTTTATGTTCTGTCTCTACTCTGCTTCTCCCTAAAGCCAGAAGACCTTGCACACAACCATCCATCTCTCAGAGATGTTTGGAGGATTAAAAAGCTAATACTGCTACAGGCCAAGGTTTCTTAAATTGATACTAGGCTGATAAAATTGAACTGTGCACCTAAAGAGTTCCAAAATAATGCTCTGGATTTTAGAAGTGTGGCATATTTGATGGTGACTGTGTTGAAAGAAATAGATTTACGCTCACTTCCATAAGCCTTGACATGATTGAAAAAAACACCACATTTCCCGGTCATTTGAGCTTTCAGAGATGGCATTTACTGCCATTATTTTCCCCGTTTCATAAATTGTTGAAGGAATGAAAGAAAAGTAAAAAAAAAAATCTCACATGAGTTTTTAAACAGAGAAATACAACCCTCCTTAAAATGGGTTAGCATGATGTATTTAAAATTTTAGAGAAATATAAAGATTTTAGCATGTCATGCAAAAGAGGGGAATTGCTGTTAACATTTTTCATCCAACTCTGAAAAGCAGGCTTTTTTATATGCTGTCTACTGATGCTCAAAATATCCACCTTCAAAAGTGAACTTTCCCTTCTCTAATGAGAATAATGATCGGAATCTCCCCAGCACTCTCATTTTTCCCATGCTCCTGCTTCTTACTGCATCCAAACCAAATAAGATATTAATGAGGATTAAATCCAAGTCAAGTTAAAAACTCAGTTGTTTCTTCTTCCAGCATGGTTGGATTAATTTGCAAGACCGTTGTCTCTTTTTCATCTTTATTACACTGTTTATGAGCTGACAGAGCTGTGCTTGTATTTTTAAGCAAAGAGCAAGAATGGAAAAGATAATCCTCAAGGTGCCTTAGAAATTTTACATAGAACACCATTCCTGTTTTCCATACAAACCTTGCCGTAAGAGTCATGATCAAGTGTCTGGAAGCATTTGCTTTTGACAATGGGATAAACATATTTTGCTTTCACATAATGGAAGAGTTAGTTAATTTTGTACTTAGCAGAAAAAAAATCTACCTGACTTACCAGTCAGCAGAACAAGACTTTTACAGTCGCGGATGAAGGGACATACGTTGCTCATATCTTGCACTTCTGTCTGCTGCCTTTATCTTGGTGAAAGACATATTTCAGACAAAAAATGTAGCCCAAAGTTTGGTCTTCTGATGTGTAGAGTGGGGAAAGAGTCCAGTGATGTCTTGTTGAGAGGACTGAACATGAACATAAATAATGGATTGGCCTTAAGTGTCTGATTTGTGTTTGTATTATCACATTTCTGTAATAAATATAAACCTATCCTAAAGTACAGCAATTTTATGAAGTGTAAAAATGACAGTCAAGAAACTACTTCTAAGCAGTTCTGGAGTCATCTTAATGCAGGGCAATAATTTGCACCTTTGGAGTGCAGAAATTGGAGCCTGAAAGAAAAGAAACTCTTTGTAAAATGTCACAGCTTTGAAATGAGAAAGTATTTGCAAAGTGTCACCTCTTTGAAATGGCTGTCCTTAGCCTTCACTCCACAACTCCTGGAGAGCAGGCAGAGCAGAGGAGCAGGAGATTAGCTGCAGTGACCAGCAGAGGTGGAGCAGCTATGCAGGGTGGGCTGGGGTCCCATGATGTGACATGNGTGAGTTAAGAGTAAGAACAACTGCAAAACAAAGTCCATTGCATTTTCTTTAAAAAAAAAAAAAAGAGAGAAAGAGAGAGAGAGGGAGAAAATACCATGCCTGGACAGATCATTATACCAATGAAGTTTCTATAATTTTTTTTTGCAACTAATATTTTACAGATTTTATCAAAAAAACCTTATTTTTGTCATCTCCGTGGGTCTAAGAATAATTTGGTAATTTAACTCCTTAGAAATAACTTTCCTTTTTCATCTGCTCATTTCCTCAGCCTTGCTTTATGAGGGAGACTTGTCAAAAATATTCCAAGAAGTGAAATAATACAGGACAAAGGACTGAGTTTTTGGAATGTAGTGATGTATTTCTTTGGAAATCCTTGAAGCAGATGAAAGGGTAGACAGAAGTGTTTCACTGTAGATTCGGAGAGAACTTTCAGAACTTGTCATTTCTGAGCAGCTGGAGCCTTGGCACAAGCTCCCACGTTATGTTTTTTCCTTTAATTCTTCCATGGTTCTCCCCCAAATTATTTCATTGTTAGCATTAAAATGAAAATAGGCAAACCTACTATACACTTAGAAAAATATAAAGCCTTCTCCTTGCCCTATGCAAACCTCTATTCACATGCATAAAACTAAACTAATTTGCTTCAACTAAGAATGTAGCCTTTAATCCATTCTTCAACTACTAAATGTTATAATCAAGAATTATTGCCTACGTTTCAGATGGACTTAAGTGTGAATGTACCATAAATCTTTCCTCTCTCTCTTTTTTTTTTTTTTCCCTAATCCAACCAGCAGTTCCTCTTCCACCAAGCTTTAAATTCACCTTGTCTTCGCAGAAGTTAATTTTCCATCTGAGAGGCATGGTCCGTATTCTCTTCCTAAATATTTTCCATGTCTTTTGGGCATCTCGTCTAAGTAAAAGTAGCACGAAATGGTGTAGTCATGCAACCCGCCTGAGGATAGATGAGTTTCAGGGATTTCTTGCACATACTGTGTACTGCACTTGAGAGTCTTTTATGCCAAAGGAAGGTGTCTGATCTTCATTTCAATATTTCACTCTTCATACCTGCATGTTCCCCACTGCTGGCTGAGGTTTCAGTAGAAAACTACACCTTTGAAGGTGACAAGAAGCCTGCCTGAAACAATCAGGACTGGACTGCTGTCTCCCTAAGTCAGGATTATTTTGTGGGACAGAGTCTAGGCAACATACATTAGTACAGCTGATGCACAGCAATTAAAGAGAAAAAGCATGAGACCACGCTCACCATTGCTCATTATTAATGATCATGTCTGTGTCAGTGGTTTTTTGCACCTCTGCCTGTTAGCTTTTGAAGTTGAACATGCTTAATGGGCTTATTTGGGGGAGGGAAGATGACAATAAGATATTGGAGAAAGCAGATCCATGAAAAAATAATGATGATGGAAAACATGGTGAGTAGAAGGAAAGTAACTCATAAGAGAAAGGGATTAGAGACCTTTCCTTGCCTTTCTCATTTTCCCTCCTGAGAATGGGGGAGTACATCCTTCAAAACTTTTGTGCACCTTTTTTTCTTTCATTTCAAGGGCAAAATGGACCATTGCAGTAAATCAATCTGATTTTCTTTGTAACATTAGCCACAAAAATTTCCCAAATTAAGCTTTGATCAAAACCATGTGTGGAGGAGAGGACAAAAAGGAGCCATGCCATGAAAAATCAGCTGTTCCTTCTAGGTGAAATGTTCATGTGGCCTATCCTATCGTTTGAATTTGATGCAATTCAGAGCCCTGGCAAGGCAGTTGCCACTCCGTCAGGATGGTGGCCACATGCTGAGGCAGTGAGACAGGAGGTGGTAAGGTAAGGGATGATTTTGCTTTATATAAATATCTGCTGGTTTTCATGTGTCTTTTACCTTGAGCTTCCACTGTCTGTATTTTTAAATCAGGTCAGTGGGCGAGACAGCTCTTTCAGTAGAGGCAGTCTGACAGATGTTATGTTCCAGTATCTAGAGGAATTATTCCACATCCATTCCAGAACTTTTTCATTGCTTTTCCCCCAAGAAAGAGTAGAATTTTTCAAATTTTATAAAAATAAGCTTGACAGTTTTCTGGATTTTCTTCCATGTTTCCATTTTCTTTCAGTGAATTAATCTGTACAATGTCTTCTACTAATAAAAAAATGGTGCTGAGACTCGGAGACTTGGTTCTACTCAGAGCCTTGATTCTAAGTAACCGTATGAAACCTGCCGGTCCCTAAATCTTGTTAAAAACTACTTCAAATTAGATTTTACAAAGTTAGGAGCATACTGACAACTTGCTTTCAAAGACGAGACTTTTCGGCATTCATAGAAAATCCTCCTGAATCTTTCCTGTGCTTCCTTTGGTGTCCTGAAGGAGTAAAGTTGAGAAGCCAAGTTTTACTCCTGGGAAAGCACTGTGAACTGTTGAATTTACAGGGTATTTTGAGATAGCAATGTGCAAATACATTTTAAGTGAGGAGAAAAATATGGGCGATCAGAGTAGGTGAAGTACATATTTTTTGTTGCTGGAATAAACTGAATCTTTGTTTAGACCTTAGCAACTCTGTTGAGCCCTCTTATTTTATCTATCCGAAAAAATCCAAAGCAATGCCATAAAAATTTAGCAGTAAGTCATTCTGATATAACGAGCCACTCTGAATTTAAGGAGAATTTGGCCCACCAGGTGAAGGTCTCCTGTTGGCACTCAGAAGCCTGTCCAGTTCCACGTCTCTCATTTGAGTTTGAATAGTATTTCCCCTGCCCTTGTTGCAGTTCTCTTAAAGTTCATTAAGTGTTTGCCTGGGAAGTACACAAAAATTGCAGTCATGAACTTGAGGTACCACTTTGTAGAAACAAAATCCCCGCAGAAGGTGCAGCTTCTGCAGCGACACTGACGGCGCACGCAGGATGAGAAAACGCAGTGTGGAGGTGTGCGCGGTGCCAGCAGATCATGCAAATTAAATATTCAGTCCCTCTTATTTCACTTGTGTCAGTGATTTCCTCAGCCAGGCTTCAGTGGTTTTAAAAGTGCAAACCTGCTGCTTTCTTCATCACTGGCGGGGCCTCTGGGACCTGCACTCAGCGTGCTCCAGGAGAGTCAGCAGCTGCTTAAATCAGAGAAGGCATGTGGCTGATTGAATCACCTGTCACATTGATTTATGGACCTCCAAGGTCATTTCTTCGTGGCTTGTAAGTGATTTTCTTTGGATGAAAAATATAAAAAAAGAAATTGTAGATTACCTCTTTATTAAGAGAAATGTAAAAATAATGAATAAAGACAGATTTTTTTTTTTTTTTACATATAGTTCCAGTGGAGGAAAAAAACCCTTTTCCCATAATGACATCCC
>VZTA01009032.1:281771-340912 GCA_013398855.1 Mohoua ochrocephala | reverse complement strand
AAAAAAAAAAAAAAAGATCAAGAAAGTCTTGGTCACCATGGACAGCATCTTTACAAGGTAGTGGTCTATCTAGTGGTTTTTATTTGGTGGCTAAATACATTGCCACTCCTCTTCAGACTGAATGTAGGTAGTTGCTCTGCAAGCTCCTGCCAGAGGTTAAAGAAAACCTGCTTACAATGCACTGTAGGTGCCTGAGCTTCTTGTTCTAGTTTTGCTGTTGCCATTCACCCAGCTAGCATCCAGCTCTTCATTTCATGCTCACTTTCAGAGCATAACTTGTGGAGTAAAATGCTGAACAAGAAAGAGGAATCTGTTCTGTAAAAATACAGCAAGCATACCTGAGGTACTCCTGCAAGAGTTCCAATGCACTTTAATGAGGAATCTTTGTCTGGAAGAATTTATCTTTTAAAACTTTTTATGGAAAAAAAGAAAAGCTAAATAAAACATATTTTCGTTTATCATCATTACACTAGAATGAGTATGTCTGAAGAACTGGAGAAGGTTGGTTACTTTCTTTTCCCTGGCATGCTAGAAGTCATGTGAAAGAGCAAAACTTAGCCTATTTGTTTTATTCTTTATAAAGGCTTTTCCTCGTGCTTTACATTCTTTCACCTATCACTCCTGAGTAGGAATGGTGTTGATCGCATGGATAACACTGAGAGCAAAGCTCCACAAAGACTCCCAAGTGCAGAGTTTCACTCTTGGTCTCCAGGTATCACATGCATCAAATATCACTTCTATTTTCAAGAAAACAAAGAGCTTTTAAAGACTGAGACTCCTGGTCACTGACTAATGTAGAAATCAGGGAAATGCCAAAGTTCTTGCCCATCAGAAATTCTCAAAATAACCAGAAATTCCCCATAGGAGACTCAGAGCTAAAACAAGTTAAAGCTCAAACTATGCAGAAAATATTTCAGAAATTCAAAGTGTAGTTTGCAGAACTACATAAATAAAGTCCATTTTTTTCTGATTTTTCACCTTGTTAATGAATCAAAGTATTTTCTTGACACACACCAGGAAATTTCGTTCCACAGACCTGTGCAGTTTCTGCCACAGCAGCTGAGCTTAATTTCAGTTCTGGCAAAGGTACTAAGGGGATCCACAGGGAAGAACTGCAGAAATACAGAATTTATAGAACTGCTTACAGCTTCGCCACAGAATTCTGACCGCTTAAATTAAAAGTAAAGGATGGATTAACTGTATGGGTACACATCATTAATATAGATTTATTTCTTTATTGTTTTGCAGTGAGAAGCCAAAGTTGATGATAAAAAAAGAAAATGCATCTTTTCAAAAGAGCTGATTGGGAAGCCTTAGCGATTGCTGTGGATGACAGCCCTTGGGAACACAAAGTCAGGCAAAGTGGATGAACTGATTTTAAATACATAATAATTTTTACTTTTAGAGACAACTCCAATCAATATTTCCTTTTTTTACTTTCCAGAAATGTTCATCATAACTTTTCCATTATTCTATGCCCTTCTGAAATTCTAGATTCCTGACAGGACAAGAAGTAGAAGTGCAGTAATGCTGTTAAAGAAATGGTTGTTCCAGCAATTCGCTTCTCAGGAAGGAAATAAGTAGTATTATATTTTCCATATAAAAGAATAAACATATGCTTCCAGTTGCAGTGACCTTTCAGATTAAGCAAACAAGACAAGAGCAAAAAGCACTGTCTTTTTGAGCGGGTGGATGGTGTTGACCCTATCGCTGCTGTCTGAAACGCTGCTAAATAATTTATGCTCGTGCAAAGTGGATGTATGGCACTACCAGATTGCAGGGGCACATTCACTTTCACTGCACAGGAGTTCGACTGGCAGCATAAGGCACCAAACCGAGGAGGAGGGGAAGAAGGGAAAGGAGCAGAGAAAAAAGGATAGACAGACTTTTTTTGGGTTTGTTTTTTTTTTTTTTAATGGCAGTCAGTGCACCAATTAGTAGCTGTCTCCTGGACTTCTGTGCATGTAGGGAGTCAGGAAAAACAACTTTGGGTTGCTTCCTACACTCCCTGTAGCAGTGATAACCTCATAACAGGCAATTGCCTTGGAAATTTCACAGCCCATTTGCCACAAACCCGAGAGAGCTGCATGGTTTGAATAGACCCAGACATCCAAGCACTTATCTCAAGTAAGGCTGCACTTCAGACCTGAGTTACGTTTTCAAGACTTGTTTCCTTTTATCCGTGCCGTGTGTTGCAAGTGACTTCTAATAGGGAGGGAAGGCCCCTCTCTCCTTATCTGCCCCTGGGAGGAGCCCTCAAGGCCCTGCTGCGGTGGGAGAGCCAGCAGCTGGAGCTGCCATTAGGAACACGTGCCCCCTAAGAGGAGCCTTGCTCAGAGGCACACGCTGCTCCATTGTGGGCAGTTCCATACCCGCGCTGGAGGTCACCACGTGCCGGGGTGTCTGGTTCATTGGTGACTGCTCGGCCAGACCTGATGCCTCAAAGCTGGAGAGACTGTGATATTTTATCACAAGAGGAAATACCACCATACAAGAAGATGAAATGTTAAAGGGATGAAACTTGTGCTCAGCATTCAGTAGATTGTCAGTTTTATCTGCTCTTTTCCAAAATGAGCATGTCTTTAGAGGGGGAGAATCGGCAAAATTTTTCCTCTTTTCTTCAGCAAAAAATATTTTCCTCAAAGTTTGTGTCATTTCTTGAGCAAAATCCAAACATCAAACAACTACTATTTGCTTTTGTTTAAAATAATAATAATAATAATAATAATAATAATAATAATAATAATAATGTCATGCATCATACATTTATATTGAAATATATTTTCTGGTTGTTACAATTATTTTTGGCTTTTCTCCCAGAGGAGTTTTGCTTTATTGACAGTAGCCAGGGATGGCTGTTCAGCAGCCTGTGGTAACATCTGTAGTGCTGCAGGTCTCCTTGTGGATTGACAGACATTTTACATTGATAAGAAGTCACCATTTTCTTCATCCTGCAGATGAAACGCAGACAGCGGCACAAGAAGGGTCTTTTATTTTGTTGTTTTGGTGCTGTTTTCGGTGCTTTTTTCTTGGGGTTGCTCAAGGAGTTGGTGCAGGACTGAGATTGATGATCATGCAAACCATGCCCAGGGGCTCAGTTCCTCCCAAATGTGTCTGTTGTTTTTCAGCTATGGGTGAAGGCAGAGGAGATTTGCTGCCTCTCTGAGTTAAATCCTGCAGAGACTTCCTTCTGCAGCAGCCTGTGTTAGGGAGAGAAAGGCATTGGTTTAAGATGTTTACGGCATCAGCATAGGAATCTTGCTTACTGGTTACTACTTTGTAGTTCATATGAGCCTGTAACAGATATAATCTGTCTGTGGTATTTGCCATTTTGAAGCACAGCTTTTAACCAGTGTCCCTAGTGGAGAGCAGTACTCTATTTCTCTGTGTGGTGGAGTTTGAGGAGAGAGGGTGGCTCTGGTTTTTGTCCTGGGAGAGCAGGAATGTCTGCAGCAGACACAAGCATTCTGGAGCAAGCGTCTAAAGCGTCTAAAAGCCCTTATGCATGACAAGTATTATGTAAATCAAAGGTGGTGAAGATGTGACAAGATAGGAAGTAATAAACTCTGGAAATAAGCAGGTCTACTTGTGTATAAAGTTTGTGTTATGCTTACTGTAGGATTTATGTTGCAGTGTAAAAGACCAGGGCATAAAATCACTTGACAAGCAGTTCTCCAGAGAAGTGGTTTCAGTCTCTGTTTGCCAGAGCCCTCACAGCCCATGAGGTGCTTCTGAGGAGATTAATGACAGGTAAATAAGAAAGCAAGTTGCTGTCAATAAAGTGAAATTTCACTCATGATAAGGCTAAAAACGTGTTGGGAGGCTGCAAATCAATTTAGTTGAAAATTGTTAACCCAGCGTATCCTGCGCTAATGTGTGTGTAGGAGAGTAGCAGGTGGTAGGGAAGGTTGAGTTTTTCGGGGCTAGACCATGGCATTTTTTTCTCATCTAAAGTAAATGTTATGAGCCAGTAGCTCATAAAACCCAAGTATAGAATCTTACTCCTGGAATTGCCGAGCTGGAGATGAAATAGGTTGGTATAAAATGGAAAGGTTGCTGTTGTACCACGATTTGGGACACCTGGATTTTGTTTTTAGCACCATATCAGACAAGTCACCTTTGCTTTGATTTCTTCCCCATAAACCAGAACTGATATATGGAGATACTGTGGAGCAGGGTCACCTCAAAGCACACTTCTTACATCCTCCAGCTCAGGAAACCAATCATGCATTTATCCCATGGAGAGTGGGAGGAACTTATAGCTCTCTCCTAAATATTCCTTGTTAGAATATTAACAGTGAGTGACAACTCTTCATGATCCACGTTGTCATTCTGGAAGCTGACATGGTAGCTGAGGCTAAGATAGTGAACCAAATCTGCTGAAGTGGATTAATGTTTCATCAAAGCCACATCTGACATGGTGTTTACACTTCAGCTTCCCATTACATGACCACTTTCCTGCAACATTGTGGAGAGACAATGGCAGCCTTGAGAGTGAGTACTTCCGTAGTGGAGCTGTAATTTCTATTTCTATAGTCACATAACTTTGCTGGTTTTGAAACAAAATAAAGCCCTGCTACCATGTTAAGTGCACTTGCTCCTGATCAAACGAGAATACTCATTCGTGCCCGAGAAGAAGAAGCTGAAGAAAATTCATTTAGCTTTGATTGGAAGTAACAGTTATGTGCATTTGAACTACCATGAATGGATTTCTTTTTAATTATTATTCCTTCTCTTTAATTATTTTCATTACATTTCTCTACTTTTTCATGCAGTTCTGCCATTAAATGCTCAGACCTTAATTCATGGCATTTATACCACGGTGTACACCACCACTATTCCTGGTGGAGCAGTAGACAGCTCATGAGTGAGTTTTCTACAGTAGCTGCAGGAACTGTAGGTCTTTTCCCATGAAATGCTACTCCAACTAATTTGGAGTACCTAATTAAGGATGGGATAGGCAGACTGGAAGGCACTGTTCTGTCCTTACCAGTCAGATCAGCTGAGCCAGAACCAATTTCTTCATAAATCATTAATTTCGTATGGCAAGAAAGAAGAAAATCTGAGTTGCAAGTGTCCCTGCATTGCTTGTTTTCTTCCAGAATGTCTTTGCATTCACAAGGAAGTCCATGTGAAATATGAGATAGTTGCTTTCTATGGATAAAAAAAAATAAAAATCTGGATGTCAGTGGATGATCTATGCACAGGAAATAAAATACGTATATGTGAGCTTTAAATAAGTCATCATTACCCTGTACACTGTAAGGAACCGATGTAGGAAGGAGTGTCAGGTAGTGCTCAATATAATGCTTTACCAGAAAAATTTAAGTGAATTATGGAGTCAATTACCAATTCTTTGATGGCACTGGCAGCAGGAAAGTCTGACCTGAGAGATACAATGCATCCTTTAAGCTGCAGCCAAAGATCTAATTAGTAACAAATCCCATTGCTGCAACCGCAATCTACCCTCCTGGACCATGCAGCTTTGTAAGAAGTAACCTGGTATCACAAAAAGTCGGTATGTGGTTTCTTCCACACTAACATTCGTCTCAGTCACAGAGCCAACCATCACACTAACTAGGAACCTGTGATTCTCCTCAGCGCAGGAGGTAAAGCAGAAATCTTCTTGAGGCCCCTTCCTAACTGACTTTGCCATGATTTCCTCTGTCTGTATGGCTTCGGAAGTGAGAATGATGCTTCTGCACAAGTAATTCCCCTGAATTCCCCTTTAGAAGTTATGTACAGGACTGGAACTTGGCACCAGATATCGTCACCCATATCTTCTGCATATGCATGTGCTTGCCAAAGTTCATCTGCAGACTTGACTGCGCATTTCTATCCCTGAAGTAGGAAGCTCATGTCCTAATGTGGCATGTACTATCCATTTTACACCAAATTTAGGGAAAACAGAGGATTTCTTTGAGGAGGTAGTAGACAGGAGTTGTTTTTTTATGTTAGTGACTGACATAAAATTCTGCTACCATTATAGTCTCACCTATTGAAATTGCTTTCCATGATCTGGGATGAGGCATTTCTTGTAGTGTATTGACATTATGTAGTTTTGATCCTGAAAAATGGACAATAGTGGTGTAGAAAGCCTACTGTTCATAAATCCAAC
The DNA here is from genome assembly GCA_013398855.1 of Mohoua ochrocephala. Lineage (NCBI taxonomy): Eukaryota > Metazoa > Chordata > Aves > Passeriformes > Acanthizidae > Mohoua > Mohoua ochrocephala. Next base: position 334,794 of record VZTA01009032.1, on the reverse strand, counting down.
ACAATCCGCACTTTATAACCAAATTCCAGAACAATTTGGCCAACTTCAGAATGAATTCTGATAGATGCTGTGTCAAAAGGGTCCTCATCACTCCTAGCCTGATCTTAATACTGTCACTTAATCGAGCCGATGGGTTCGACCCCGGGTTTCCCATGGCAGAGTCTCAGACGTCTCGTTCCATAAAGCCATTTATTCAGGGCGCAGTAACACAGCAACAGCCCGAGCTGGTGCCTCCGAGGAGGATCCCCGGCAAAGGAACCCCAGGCTTTTATCCCCTCGCAATCTACCCGCTCACAAGCCTCGCTCTTCCTCCCGCGTCTCTCGGTGCCCGTTCACCGGCTGTGCCACCGCTCCTTGTGCCCTTTGTTGTGCAGAGGGCCGGCAGCTCACGGCCTCTCGTCTCTCCGGGCTCCCAGCCGGAGCTCAATCCGCATCTCACACTGCAGCAAACCGGGCTGCCTGCACCAGGTGTGCTCCTCAGCACCAGCTGTGCTGCGGGGTTGTAGACTTGGGCAGAGGGGGTGGGACTAGAGTAAAATCCTAATGTTGCAGGATAAGATATTTCTCCTGCCAGCTTTTTTCCAGGCTGGGCACCCCTGACAAGGGCTTCAGCCGCTGATGTGTCAGACAGGGCTTCAGGAGACGCTTAACAATGTGCCTGGCCCAAGGTAATCGAGCTGTTCAGTGACTGGCTGAGGAGATGCTCTTGCTTTGAGAGCACGTGTGGATTCTGTTGCCACAGGGATTTCTGTGTAGTGACCCATCTCCTATCAGGGACAAAAGCCTTGTGTGGTGCTCAGCACTCTGGGGTCCTAACTCCCGCTGGGCCCTCAGAAGCTTCGGTGAATATTAATAATTAAAGACACTTTTGTGATGTATTTCCCCCACATGCATCATCCCCCTCCTTCTTTGGCTGCTGTAGGCAGAACCTCAGCCTCTCCACCTCTAGCTTCCATATGACAGGACTCTGAAAGTTCAGAAGGCTCCTTCCAGCTGTGACTAAGGATGAGACTGGGCTAAACGTGCTTTTCCATCCAGCCAGAAGTTTGTAGGGAGAGTTTTCCAAAGGAAGCGTGTCTGTTTATAAGGATCTGGAGTACACTTCAGTTTCAAGACAGTAATTCCAGACTTCCTGGTCAGGTTGCAGCGATATCCAGGGCCTGCTGAAGTCTTTTGGTAACCAACTGATCTACTCTGAGAGGTTGGGATTTAACCCTGGAGACATTTGTGATGATTTCTCCAACCGTGTTTCTAGGAGAGAGGAGTGACTGTGATATGGGGAGCCTATTGCAATTCCTTTGGCAGCCAAGGGAAAAGGATGGATTTGGTTTCTACAGACCTCTGGCAAAGTACTGCCCTGGGCTGTTGCCCAGAAAACTGGCTATTTTTGAATAATAAGTCGTACTTTTGGAGCAGAGCTTCGTGATTATACGAGACCCTGGCTGTTTCTCTCTCACTGCCTCCCTTATCCCACGCACGCGGCATGTTGATGTCGAGTCCAACAGCTCCACTGAGGTGGAGCCAGGATTGGGCTGCATGGAGGGAGTCCTCACCCAATGCCTGTTAACCCTGTGGTGTGAGGCTGGTCTCCTCTGCTCACTGCACCCTCGGTGAGGTGCTTCAGCTCATCAGTCCCCACTGATGTCATTGCCAGGCACTTTTATTCGCTGCCTATGCCCATAAGTTGTTTTCTAGTTGCCCGTATTGTGAAGTGAGTGTCCCATAGTCCCAGAGACCCACGGACAATCTTTGATCCTTCTGGAAGACCAGAGTCTTGCTACATGTTCCTCGTTCTGGGGTTTCTGTGCCCCCAGGCTATAAGCCTTGAAACCTCTCAGCAGCAGGGCTCCAGCATTTTCAGGAACGGCTGGCTGTTTCACACATTATTTTGCCGACTGTAATTTGCTCAGTTTTATGGTGTGGCTCCAAGACCATTCAAACTCCACTGGTTTCTCCTCATACTCTCCCTTCCCTCTGCCAGTGGTCCCATCCTTCTTGGTTGCCACTGCCCTGCAGCTTTTGGGAGCAGGATATCCTTGCTCATGCCACCTTCTGCTATTTTTCAGGTGGCTTCCTCCCAGATATTCCCTTTTTATATCTTGGCTGCTCTTCCCTCCCCCGCACTTCATCTCTGTGTGCTGGAGAGTCCTCTGCATGCAGAGGAGCTTCTACAGGCTGGGTCCAAACTGTGTCAGTGAACACACTGAGGCAATTTTCCCATGTAATAAATACACCTCACGTGATGCTTAAATCAGATTAGAATCATGCCCAAGGTGTGTTTTTAATAAACAGGAGAAGAAAATCCTATCCCATCCTACCACCTTCCCCTCTGGTTATAAAGTATTTCTTTTAAGTTTGTCTTTCAAGACAGCTTGAAAATGGTCTTTTGGCCTGCTGATTCCCTTTCATCAAGGTGCAAGAAAACCACTCTGGTCCTTTCAATCCTGGTGAGCCTCAGTATGCATATGCAGTTGTAAATAAGGAATTTTTAGTTGTTTTTGGTTTTATTTTTTTTTTTTTTAATTTAATCTGACTTCAACATCCTACAGTTAAATTCAGCCACAATTCGAAGCAAGGCAGATTCTTGTTTAATTTCTTGATTTAACTCTGCTGTGGGAATAGTACACAATTTTCTGTTAGTATTAGCTGCTTGATATCCCTGGAAGTGTAAAACAGGTATATGGTACAGTAAAGATGGCAATAAGTGTCTAAAAGACCTCCAGCTGAGAACTTTTATCAGATATCTATCTGGTTTGCCTTATTTTCTTTCTTATATGTTAAAACTCATCTGTTGTAAACTGCCTTAATTCTATCTGGCTCATGGCAAGGATTAAAGGAAATATTCTCCTTTATTTCTTACCTATGCAGAGGAGGAGTTTCAAAGCCTCGGCCACGCTGGGCATCTCTGTGTGTCAGGTCCACCTGAGGGACTTGGAGGGGAAGGCAGAGAGTGGACCCCAGGGAGAGCAGGGCAGGGGTAACTCAGTGACTGGGCTGGCAGAGGGGCAGCAGGAGCACCGAGCCACAGCCCCACATCCTCTGCCTCACAGCCAAAAGCACCTTCCTCCCCATCTCTGTGACATGAACACAGGTTTTATTCTGATCCCTCAGTCAGCATGGTGGAACAGCAGTCCAGACTCATAGGGAATGTGATGTGCAGTACTTAGGCGATTCTTATTTGCTATATTCCTTTTATTATTATTTTATGAAGTACTTCTAGTTTCAAGGCGCAGCTGACAAAGCAGAGGGTGACTTTGCTGAGAGGAAGCATTTGCTACAGGAGCAAAGCCCATGCTTGCCACAGCCTCAGGTTAAACACATTTGGTTTGGTGTGCTGGCTCATGGAGGGCTGCTTTGGAAGGTGATGCTGGTGGCCCTAGTCTGGAGGAAGATGGGACGCTGCAGGAAGCACCACCATGCCAGCAGGAGGATTTGGACAGCAGGCAGCAGGTCTTTCACCTTCTTGGCCTAGTCCTGAAAGGCAAGGTAGGGCTGGGACTCTGTCCTCTCTCCAGAGGAGTTTTGTCGGTGACAGCAAACCCAGGCACCTGGGACCTGCACGCCAGCCCCCTAAGGACAGCCCAGCTGACTCCTGTAAAGAGCAGGAAGGGTGGGACATTTGGTGAGCCATCCCATCTCCTTCCTTTACCCACTCTCAGCACTTGTCTTGCGAAAGGTGCCACAGTCTTGTTGAACATTTTATTTCTCCGTTATTTGTGTGTGTAGCTCAAAAAAATGTGTGGTTTGTGGAGTCTGATGCTCAGGGAAGGAGGATTTGGAAGAAAATAGGAGCTGAAAAGAGACTTTTCCAATAGTGAAGTGCTGAGGATGACTGGGGACACCCCATGAAGATGTCCCATGGTGACATTGACACCTCTGTCACACATCACTGCGTCTCTGGACAGCAGAGAGCCTCCACAGCTCCTTCCCCTCCTCTCCCCAGGCTGTTATCTCACTCCCATGCCCCAGCCCTGGCTGCCAGAGACCCTCTTTAACCCCACACCCTGAGCACTCTGGTGGGCTGCCCAGGCAGGCTTTCCTCTGCTAAGCTGGGGGAAGAAGGGTGCGCCTTTGGAGTCCCTTTCATGTTGCCATGAAGTAAGGTTTAGGTGGGATCCATGCAGTAGTATAAAGCAGGCAAGGAAAACACTGAATGAGCTCAGGGGAAAGCCCACGCACTATGGGAAGGCAGAAGGAAAGGGAGGAGGGGTGAGTTTGGGACAGATGCTCAAGCTAAGGATTTCTTGACTATTTTTATGCTTAAGTTCCTATACTTAAAAATGACTCAGTTGTTCTTCCTCATATGATATAATGGGCCCCATGAGAAATTTCCTAGGTTAAAAAAACCTTGTGCTTGCATAACATCACTTCTTCAATATGTGCTTCTCCCCAGTGAGCATGTGGGGGAGCAGAAAGGTTAAATGCCATAATTGCCAAAGGACTTGCCTTGATCCAGGAGCCCAAAGAAAACAGACTTTCCTGTGTAAAGTCCCGCTGGAGCCCTGCTCAAGACGATACAGAAAAGCAGGGGCTGAGTCCCTGTTTTACGGTGCTGGAAGCAGGGGTTGGCTCGTGTGAGGAGCAGGGCGTGCTTTGACGCATGCCAGACACTCTTACGCTGGAGGAGGGCCTCATCCGTGGAAGTCTTCGGGGATTTAACGCACTGGAGTGCACAGCTGCTTATGGGACGAGGTTGGGTTGTATGTGGCACAGAATCCTGTGCCATGATCCTGGATGCCATGAGAAGCCTCGTCTTGAGCTCCCTGTCTGGACCACCAAATATATTGTTCCATTGAAATACCATCAAATAGGGACTACCTGTCTGCACATAGCACTGACAAGGATCTGTTTCTTTCTTCTGTGGATGGAAACCAGGCCTTTCCCTGTAGTAAATGAAATGAGAATTACAAAGTAACTGCAGGCCTAAGCAGGAATGTTTTGTTCAAGAGAAAAGACAAAGAAAAAAAAAAGAAAAACAAAAAGCACTAAAAGGGATAGTCAGGGCTGGCAAAATTGCAGTGTGGGAAGAATGGGAGACAGAATTCAAAGAGCTTTTGGTTCATTAGCAGGCAAACATGCTGTGACAGCTCATTGTGAAACAAATTCTTTTCTCCATATGAAAATGCAGGTGTTTATTTAAAACAAAGGCTGAGGCTGAAATTACTTTCTGTGGCTGGCTGCCTGGGTGTATGTGGTGTCCTCGGAAATCAGGGCTCTACCTGTTCACTCAGGAGCAGGTAAATCTAATGCCAAATAAATAAATAAATAAATAAATGTGTGATCGCTCTGTGTTTGTGCAGTGTGTGGCATAATGGGGACTTGGGGCTTGTAGGAACTACTGCAGCATAAATTATAACAGGAGGATGTGTATCTTGCTGTGAGCAAGCCTGGTTGGTTTTAAATTAAGATTTTTTTATGGGTGGGTCATACATTTTATATATATAATTTTGAGAACATTTGATTCCCCGGCTCAAGCCCTGCATCTTTTCACTGCTTTTCTCTGCAAGGAGTCGATGCATTTCCAGTATTCAGTTACTCCCAAAATGATGTGCATTATTTCTAGGCATGGTTTTACACAAATTCCATTTTGAAGATACCCAGCTGCTGCTTCATAACCTGGAACCATGGAAGATGCAACCCAGGCTCTTGTTATTGTATAAAGAAACACAAAGGTCAATTTCTGCAGCATTGTAGAAACTGAATGGGAATGCTGAAGGCACGATAGACATTGAGATTTGTTTTACGTGCCTAAACCTACAAATAGTACAAGTTGGTTGGTATACAAACAGCTCAAGAACAAAATTAATTGGAATCTAGTTTCTTTCTTGAAACTGGAAGTGTTTCTGGGGATTACCTTGATTTTAAAGTGTTGAGAAGAGAAAATATTTAGATGGAGAATTCTTTTTTATTTACTTGGAGGGCATCGGCATATTTCATTGTGGTGTTTTCCATTTCTATTGATCTTACAGGGATTTATTTTAATTTATGTATTACCATTTTATAATGGTTTACCTGTCAAATCTCTTTGAAATTGATAGCCTTGGCTATAAAAATTAATTCTAGAGTGTTCATTTTACGAAATATTTTCATCCTATTGCCCCATTTCAAAATGGAAATGAGTCAAAATATCAGTCTTTTCTGGGAAGTAGAATTGTGCCCTTCCTGACCTCTTATGTCCCAGGCCCATTATGCAAAGCTCTTGAAAGTATTTTGAAGTTCAACTCAGGTTATTGGGGATTTATGCATATGTTTAATTACTTTGTTGCAGAGACATAAATAGAAATTAATAGCTTCACACTGTGCCAAAAATGCTACTGTGGCCCCTTTTCAAGCCCATATATTATTATTGTAAGTATAATTTACAGGATTATTGCAACTGTCCATTAATTATTTTCTTGGCACTGACAGCAGCCCCATAAAGATTGGTACTTTCTCAAATGTTATTCGGTGCTACATGCATAAACATATCTGCATGTGCATATATTTTTATATATATAAATATGTACATATCTGTGAATACATTTAACTGGTGAATTTGAAGGCATTTTCTTGAACAGGCTTCCAATTGTTATAAGAAACATGTTCATAAGTGTTTTTTTATTGTAGACTTAGGATCCACTGAATGAATATATTTACATCCAAATGAAAATTGATAGTATGACCTTAACTACAGGATATATACTCATAAATTGGTGAGTTTAATCCTTAGAAAAATCTTTAACATAGGTTCACTAAAAATTCAAGATCGTGTTTCAGCATTAAAAAGAGTTGAGATCTGCCATGTGGAAAAGTGTGATGCCTGAAAAGCTACAATATTATTTAATTGATTAGATTTCCCATTCCAAGTATTGTAATAAAAATAATATCTCAGAAAAAAAAAATATGATTGTCACCAGAAGTATTTTTAAAAATGCATACTGGAAATGAGGCAGAGTTTCAATTTTGATTCATAAGAAGTTGTGAATCTGTGAACAGGAAAAGTAAATGTTATGACCTAATTAACTTTGCATAAATAGATGTAGTCCATTTGGCGGAGGTCATTCAGCAGGGAAATGCATTTGTTATCACTTTGGTAGGAAAGGAGAATGTCCTGTTTACAAACATGTCTACTGAATTAGATATTTTCACACTATTTGAGTTTGGTGCTTTAATTTATAAGGATCCAAACTTGAAGCTGACAATAGGCTTATCCTATGTTTTTCTGAAGATGGCCAGACTACAGGGGATAACCCATAAAATACTGACTGAGAAAAACATTAAAGGCACTGGGAGAAATTTATATGATTGCTACAACCAAAATTTTCAGTCCTACTGATTCCTGACAGACTGCCATGAACCATAGCCTGACAGAAGACCTCCTGAGAAAAGGCCTTCTGGACTCGTGCAGTGACATAGCTAAATAACCAAAACAAGGCAATACCTTAAATACATCTCTGTGTCACAGCTCCAGCTGCACTAGGTCACCGTGTGGAGCTAAGTAAAACACTGAAAGTGATTTTAAACCTTTGTTGCTTCAGTTTGGAGCCATGAAATAGAAATAATGACTGCATCAAAATGAACGCCTCTATTGGTTTAATGAGGGACATAATTTACAGAATCTTTATTGTCATGCTCTACTTAATTAAAAAAAAAAATAATAAATTGAGGCTCTTCTTTTGGCCACCCCTGTTGAACTAGTGAGTAAAATCGTGCCCAGTCTCCAGGAAAGTACTCACATATGTTCATTGAGGATAATGGGGCTTCTCAAAAGTTCAAAGTTATGGTAAAGATATACATGTACTTTCAAGTGTATTACTGACCTCAGGCCATAGTAATAAAGGAAACAGAATGTCAGGATAACCACAACAAAATGAATTAAAATCTTATGCATGAATCTGAGGGGTCATGTCAGGTGGCCTAAATCTCCCCACCGAGCCCTCGGCCTAATGTTTCTGGCTATTGCCTGACTATTGGCCTCCAGGACCAAATATTGAGATTATTGCTGGCCAGCTCCTGCAGACATGTAACACAAGATGGGCGAAGCTACTAGTGCTAGAGTTTAGAAAGGTCCACCCATTTTCTTTCTTCTTCACACTCTCTTTTAAATACTTCAAGGTTTTTTGTTCATTATTCAGAATTTTCTTGTAAGGAAGACACAAGTTTTTGGATTGAACCAGGAGGATTTGGTATCTCTTTCTTACATTGCTCATTTCTGCATTGCAGCACTGAAATGTGAGATCTCGAGTGCTGATCCCAGAAAATATGTTAAAGCTTCTCAGTGGTGACAGGAGAAAGTTACTTCTTTCACTAATGGGTCCAAAAAATGAACTTTCTGCTTATACCCAAAAATGACCTTTCTGCTTATATCCTTGACCGATTTGATCAGGCATAGTCCCCTCTGACTTGAATGAGAACCACCTGATAGTTTGTCCTAGTGTGCTGACAGAGCTGCTTCCAGTTCTGGAGGAAACCAAGACATTTAATACTGAGAGTGCCACACACCACGCAGAGGCTTGCAGGATAATTTCTTATTTTAATTCAACTTGTCTGGATTCTGATGAGAATCCAACTTTTATTTAATTTTCTGCAATCAAGCTGGAAGCTCTGCTGGCTTCACGGTATTCAAAAACATGACTCTCTCAGGGTGGTTGCAAGCAGCTTCCAGACCCCCCTTTCCCAAGGCAGAGCTGTTGGATGAGTGAGCCTTGGAGCCAGGGGCACTCAGGTGTTAGGAGCACTGCAGTGTTAGCAGCTCTGGCAGCAGGATGGGGATGTGGCTGCAGACCAGATGCACGTGTGAGCTGCCATGAGACCAAGGGATTCCAGGACCTGAAGACCACCGGCCTCAAGCAAACTCTTCCAAGACCCACGTGTGGCCCAAAATCTTGGATTTGGTAAAAATTCAGTGAAAACAAAGTGTTTGTTTAAAAGCAGTGGTTTTTTTCAAGGGAAATTTTGTTTCCTTGTAAGCCATCCAACCTGTGCCACCAAAAAAAGTCTGTTTATGCCTTGATTTATTACAAATTCTTGGAACACACATCAAAAGTCTTCATGGATGGAGCTACCGTTTACTTTGAGGAGAATCTGTGTTGTATAACTGATTATATAACGAAATGTAATTACTTCTCCCAAAGTATACACAACAAAATCTCAGCATTTTTTTGCCTATCAGTAGATCTTGGTTATTAGAGTTTATATATTAACTTTCATCCTTGCCAAGCACGATGTGACCAGGCCAGATGTTTTCAGACCTACCCCTATTTGAGGAATATATAATATATAATCTATAATAGCACAGTTCCAAGTCTGTGCTCTGCCTAGTGAAAATCAGGCAACAGGAGAATGGGAATTTTTTTTTTTCTTCTCTGATATTTCTCTGCATGAATGCAAACATATATGGATTCTTTTATGCCTTTTCAGCTGGAAGGAACTATAAGAAGCAGTATGCAGTAGCAGTAATGTCAAGACTGGAAAACATTCCAGTCTCTCTTCCCACCACACCACTCCTCTTCCCCATCATATGGAAAAGTTAGATGTATGACACAGAATCTTGGTGGTTCTGCTTTGCAAAATGTATTAGTAACAACAGCTCCATCTTTGTCAGCAATATTTACCCTCTGACCTATTAGGTTCATGCTTGGATTGCTCTGATAATAAATATCTATTTCTCTTTTGCAGGCTTGTCTGTTCAGGAAGGGACTAGAGGTCTGGGCTACAAAACGTGACCCTTTGGGTGATTGTGCATCACCTGGGGAAGGAACGATGTTCCAGAGCAGGACCACGTCATTCTGCCAAGCTTCTGCTTGGACTGACAGGCTCAGGTCTATCCAGCGCTTTTCCTCCTGTGTGCCAAGTGCTTGCAGATGCTGCCACATTCAAACTGTAAACTCTGCCACAGAAGAGGCAGCTCATCCTACTGGGGTAAGAATTAGGCTCTTGGGACCACAGACAAGTGGCTTGGCTCATTTTTTTAAGGAAAAATTTAAAATTCAGCTTCCTAATCTGGTCTGAGCCTTCACTGTTGAAGGCCAAGTTTGGAAAGGCAGGAGGTGGCTGCCTGCATATTATTTCATTGGTCTGAAAGAAACATCTGACTAAATGTGTGGTGAGAGTTCAGCTTCTTTAAATGACACCCTTTGAATCAGTCTGTGCAAACCTAGCCCAAAGTTTGTTTGAAGGTAACTGGTATTCCATGCAAAGCAACTACGTTGGAATGCAATAAAGCAGGCTGAAGCTAGCGAGGCACCTTCATATTTGGAAGGCTGCAAAAACCAGACAGAGAGCAGACGCACTCAGAGAGATTTCATTATAGAGCCGGTGAACAAGGAGTGAACAATACCACGCTGCTCATACAGCCACTCCGGGCTTTCACTGATATTCATTATTCACTCCTTCACTCGGAGAGCAGGAAGGTGCTGTCTTCGATAGAGGCAATGCCCCACAGTGAATGTGAACTTCTGGTGGCTTCCAGGTTGTTTATCAACTTCCCCCGGTCCTCCCATTCTTGAATACACCACACGACTACATTTTCACTTTCACATCCTATGTACAAATGAAAACCAATGTCTGACATAAATATACAGTTCATCTAAAGCATAGCAACATAAGACTGAAGAGTAACAATAGATGTTTCTAGCAATGCAGGTGTTAAGGACAAAGCTCCAGTCCTAATCCAGGCCTCATGCAGAAGCAGAGGTGTTCAGACCACCCAAATTTAGCCACCCAATTTGGCTGGTTAAGCTAGCCAGCTGGGCTCTCCAGGTTCCCCCTGGAGTCAATGGAAAAATAGGAGGAGTGAGACTCACTTCCAGGAGCAATTCAGTAAGCCTGTGTCAGGCTTCTGTTCTGAATTGCCTCTAGGAGAGCTTCTCTATTATGGAAATTCAAGGAGGCAAGTCAGGTAACTAAACCAGCTAGGCTGGGTGCCTAAATTCAGTGCTTTAGAAATCCTTCTTGTGCTGTGGAAAACAGTGTCACGTACCTTTACATCCATACACTGTATCCCATGAAGCTACAAAACAAGTCCATTTACCCTGCTTGGCTCTAGTTTTTTTGTGTGTGCTCCACATTTTTCCAGAATTCTTTGTCCTTCTTTCCTTGGACCCCAAGCGACTCACAGGTCATCTGCTTAGGAGCCTGGAGGTATCATTCGCACACAGTTCAAGTGCTGTCTAGTAGTAAAGGAAATTGGGTTTTTTTCTGTTCTTTGTCTTTATGTCTTTCTACAGAATGATACTGTGGTATTCCATAATAAAAATATTTATAGCTGTAATTGTCTGGCATCATGGAGCAGTTTGGAAATCTCCCCATCAGACAGGAGTCTGCTGGCAAGACAGTGAGTTGATAGAACTGAAATGGTCTGTTGAAACAGGTCAATTTTTTTGGTGTTTTAAAGGAAACCATGCACAGTAAGTAGTTGCCTGGCTCATCAGCAGGTCAGCCAGCTGACAGACAGGTCCTGAAAGGCTTCGTCTGTTTTGCCAGAACCACCAGGATGCCAGCTTATCACTGTGACACTGAACATAGCAGCTCCTCAGGATTTATCACAAAGTGAAAAATCTTATTCTGGGCAGTTCTGAGCTACCTAAAGCTGGGTGGTTTTGCTTTTTTTCCTTTTCCGCCTTGTGCTCCTTCTCTACTACGAGGAAAACCAGTTCATCTGAGGATCTGTTGTTATAGTTTGTTTTGTTTTCCCTTCTCCTTGTTCTAGTGCCTCAATTATTTCTGATCTGCATGTTTATTGTTTGGAAGCGAAGTTGCTTTCCTGCTCTTTCACCCGATATTTCCTTTCAGAAGGTCTATCTTTCTGGCACTTTGAGAATGTGATTTCAGCTCCAGCCTTGCCAACAGATGAGCTGCAGGCAGCTGCTGCTAACTCCGCTGATTCCAGTTTTGCAGTACATACTCAGACACAGCAAGGAAGGGACAAATCAAGAATATCTTTTAAATATCTTTTCATACTCCAAAAATAATTTTATAAGGCTGAATCAGGTAAGCAAAAAGGACATGACAGGGACAGGATGGCAGAGCAGCTGAAGTAGATGGCTCTGGAACCAGAGAAGCAAGACACTGCAGGCACATCCCACTGGAAAGTGTCACCGTTTCATCCAGTCTGGGGAATCAGAGTCAGCCTGGTGTGACAACAACATCCCTCTCCTGTCTATTTCTTGCTATGAAGTTGGTGCCCCTTGGCCACAGTAGTATAACAGAGTCATAGGGCTCAAGCTGTCCTGGGCCAGTGTGACTCTGTTGACAACCAAGGCAAGCCATTATGTATTGAGTTACAGCTTCCCGTGTAGCCTTGAAAAAGGAAAGCTGTCCAGAACTCCTGTATTTTTCTTGAAATCTCTACAAAATGCGTCACTTGGACTTTAAGAGCTCTCCAGAGATGAGAGCAGGAGAAGTGGTGCCATGCTGAGGGCCAAAATATACAAAAGCCCATATTAGATATCATTTCAGTGGAACATAATCAGTGTTGCTTATCTGAAAGAAGGCAAACTATTTGCCTACCCTTCTGCCAGGGAGTCCGTCTCTCTGGCTGTTGTAATTTATGAGAACCAGCCTTATTAGGAGGATCCAAAGTGTGTTTTGGGGGGTCAAATGGCAAACACCCTGGCCCTGTTTTGCCTCTCATCCTGGGCTTGCTCATCTCATAATGAAACGATGTAAAAGCATGCAGGAAAAGTGTTGACAGCTGTGTATCTGTTATGCCTAGCTCGACATGCAACCTTATTATCTGTGAGCCATTATTTTTTGATTGTTTTCTCTCTGCCAGGAATTCAAGGCAAGAAAATCCATTTCAATCTGAATAAAATGACAGGCTACCCCAATTTAGTGGAGATCTCATCAGTTCAGCCAGGCAGGCAGTGTTAGAAAATTATACAGGGACAGGTGCCCATAATAGATCAGCTTAGGCTTCTCTGCCTTCAATGCATTTGTAATGATGATGGTGATATTATGTATGTGCAGAGAACTTTTCTATCAAAAGTCTCCCACACTTTGCAAACTATATACGACACATAATGTTACATCTGTGCAACATGAAATACTTGCATTTTTTTTATAGCAACTTTGTTCTAGAAGCCTCAGAAACACCAATGGATTGTTGTTTGAACAGGACACCTTCCAAAAAAAATCCTCTCCGATGCAAGACAAATTCATTGCAATCACACGCTTTCAGAGTTGTGAACCAAGTGTATTCCAGCCTCCACCCAGAAAGCACTGGAGCACACGCTAAACTTGGCAAACATGTACCACCCCGTTGAGTGCAATGCATTACCTGAAGATAAGCGTGTGCTTAAAGGCTCTCCTAAGACATTAGGAAGCTGTTTCTTAAAGATTCAAACCATCAGTGAAGAGGGAGGAGAGGCAGGGATTCTGTTCATTGGTTCTCAAATTTAAACCTATTGGCTGCTGCTGCAATTAAAGAAAAATGCAACAAATCTTGGCAGGCTAACCCAAGCTTGCTGTGCAGGCTGGAAATACACTTTCATCCTGAAAAGAAATATTCCGAATGCATTAAGGTTTTTGTGTGTCACCCTGCTTGTGTGATGTGAAATGGAGAGCATGTGCAGAGGCAGGGCTGGCAGCAGGTAGCTTGGTTTAAAATCTCCTGCTGTTATCCTGCCATTTCCCCATCATTTCTTTTTTGGCGCAATCTGATACATTCCAAAATCAGTTTGATGTTGAGCCCTGAAGGTAAATTGTCTCAGGTAGGAATGAGTCAGCAGAAGGGAATTCTAGCAGACCCATCATCCTCCACAGCTTTGCATACATTACAAACAGGAACGGTCAGGTCTCCTGAGGGAGCGGTATTATCCCACCGTAAGAGAGAACCCGTTGGCAGGGCAACAGGCTCCTTGGGACGGGGTGCTGCCCTGTCCTCATTGTAGGGGCAGGGGTGCCTCTGCTCGGTGAAAATACAGCCTAATTTACCACAGACATGGTAAGAAAGGAGATGGCCTCAGCCTTTGTCTGCACCCCCTGCTCCCGGTGTGACTGCAGCTCATGCAGCCACGCAGGGGCCCTGTGAGGCGTCTGAGGTGGCTGCAGTGGTGGAAGGGTGGCGGTGAAGGCACCTGCCCTCTCCCGCTGCCCGCACCAGTGCACCTGCTGCTCCCACTGGTGAGCAAACCCAATTAGCAGTGGCATGTGGCACCACAGGCTCTGAAGGTCTGTGTTGAGTGGTGGAATTGCTGAGGAGGTGCCGATGAAGGGAATTTAGTGCCTGGTTATTTGAGTAGTTACGTGTTTGCTCACTTCTTGTAAACAGGAATAAGAGGATTTCATACCCATTTTTGAAGCCCCCAGATCTTTCCCCCTCCTGGAGCAGGAGAGAGGAATATGTCACTGAACTGAAACTGCAAGAAGCTTTCAGTAAGCAGCATGCAATCCTAGCCTGGGGCTTGGCTGGAGCCTTGGGCTGATGCCTCGGCCTGATGACTCCATTCCCACCACAGCTGTTGTGATCCTGGAGGATGCTCCTTGGCAAGGTGCTCACATCGTTTGACACCCATCATGCACTGGAAGACCAACTCAGCCAACTTAGCACAGCTACTTTTAATGAGACATTCCCCTCTTTAGTGTCCCACATTCCCACGTGAAACCCAGCCTGGGGCCAGCCTTTCCCCTCGACATCTTGTCTTCAGGTATGCCTCCCTCTGAAAAAACTTTGGCCCCGTTGTTTAACATTTCTGAGCACAGGAATGGATGTAACTTCACAGCTGCACATTTTTCATAGGTTTGGACTTACGGCAAGTAGTTTTATTTGGACAGAAATACAAAAGTAATTGGAGTTTGGCTGAGGATAGACACAGTCTAAAGCGACTTGGATTTTCTTATAGCACAAAGCTACCCAAGATAAACAGATCCAAAAAAAGCCTACAAGGAACACAGATATTTTCTGTCTCAAGGCTTCTTCAACACTGAACTTCTAATTAAACAACAAAGGTGCACTGATCAGCTTGTGTCACCCGCTAGACACAGCAGATAACTCAGACGCACCCAAACACCAATACACACACAGATGTAGGAGGCTAAATTTGGAATAGTCTGAGTAGAGTTTTTTAGAGTGCTTCGCCAGTGCACGTCAAATAAACACTGTTGCCAGGATATGAGTCAAGCATCATTTTTAGCAGGCAAGCTGGACTGACCAAATGTCTGAAAAAATCAAACTTGCATAGAATTATTTTATAAAACCTCAGAGGATTAAAACATTAAAGGAAATAATTGGCAAACAGTTAATCATGAGCAGCATTTCCAACAAAAGTTGGCAATTTTCATGGCTAAACACATGGTGATATTAAAGGCATTGGTTTTACAGGAATGTTTATAGAAAAATAAAAAGGAGGGGGAAATGAAAAAAAGAATCACAGAGCCTGTACATGAAACTAGAACATAATGTACAATTTTTCACATAGGTGTGCAAAGTGTTAAATGCCCTTAGGTGTTCATGATGGGCAAGCACTCTCAGAAGCATGAGGCTTCCAAATACCATTTAAAAATGGAGCTTGTGGCAGGACTGAGTGTGCTCCACCTTGCAGGTATCATGGCCAAGGAGGATGGGCATGTACCTTTACACTGGGAGCTGGTCTTCCTTCCACCCTTTTTGTGGTGGGGATCGGATCTTCCTTCTACTCCTGCTTCACATTTTTCAGAAACAAGAAATGGGGTAATAGATGTAAAAGAGAGCTGTAAGTCTCACTAAAGGTGTCTAACATTAATCCTCGTATGTCAGTAAATGTACATACAGAAGCACTTAGAGTAGTCTGGGACTCGAGCCTTGCAGGCACCATCTAGGCCATGGAAAAGCTAACCCTGAAGTTACTGACCAGCTACAGAAATGCAATGTGTAAAAGTGCATATATGCTGATATATAGGAAATGTACACTGATTGGTCACAGAACGACTACTGAATTTGGTTTGACATTAATTTAAATCTAGCAAGGTGACTTAAAAAAAAAAGAATTAAAACCTTAAGGATGCATCTCTTTGGTGAATACATTTCTCCAGGATATAGTTTAAATTTGTTGTTCTATTTACTTTTTTATTCCTTTTTTATGCTGCCCAGACAAACTCACAGTATTAAATTAATGTCTTCTTAAAGTTCTGTTCAAAAGAATGAGGACTGTAAAAAGTTGGCTTTTCTTGGGGCTTATACCAGCACAAACCATTATGACATCATGCTGATTTCTTGAGTATTGTTGTATATGAGCATCACATCCTCACAGCCAACAAAATATCCCAAAATATCTGAGAACTTGTTCTGGAGAGAATTCTTTAGAGCTTGATGACTTGTACAGATATTCAAAATCTTTAATTTGAATTTACTCTTCTCTTTCAAAAGCATTCGCCGTTCTCTGGAAGAAGTATGTAGCAGGATGGGGAGAAAACCAGTGAATCCTTTCCATGATGGACTCGAGCCTTGTTTTCAGATCAGGGAATTTTAATCTTGCTTGTTATATTATCTACAACTGGATCAACATCTGCAAGTGCCAAAATGGTTCTGGAGAAGTAGATTTACCTGAGAAGTCAGGTGAGGCTTCAAACACTGTTGTACACATTGCAAAGGCATCGGGTGACCCTGCCTGTGCAGAAGTTCCTTCCTTGATTCCTGCACAGCAAACAGCACTGGTTAAGAGGGCTCCAGAGCCTACAGATCCCCACGTGCCTCCTCTAGTATTTGCAGCAGCATGATCACCTGTTGAACTGTTATGCCATCTGGAGAACTTGTGGTATGCACATGGCATCCCTTCCCTGAGAGTCAGCATGCTTTGCTCTCAGGACACAGGAAGATTTCATAGTAATCTTTGGGCTTTATATTTAATATTAAACATGGATGGTATCTTTTGCATTATTTAAATCTTTTATTTATCACTTTGCGGTACATGCAAATTGCATTTTCTCTCGACTCCTGCTTTCTGGGGCACTACAGAATGTTTCCACAAAAGCTATGCAGCCCTGAGCCACCTGCCAGATTCCCATGTATTATAATATTTTCAGCCAGCTGCTGTGGTAGCTGTTCATGCCAAGGGCAAGAATTCCCCTGCTCCGGTTTTAGCTTTCACGCAGTCCGGAGCCTGCTTTCACCCAGTGCCGAACTGTGAGTGTGCAGTCTGAGTTAGTGAGAGCCAAAGGTCACACTTTACGGAGCCCATAACCAGTTGGTGGAGCCCAGGTATTGTGTCCTGGTCCCAGTGTCAATGCAATGCCACCCTTTCCTCCCCTCTCTAGTGCACTAGCTCAGTCCTTTCCTGAGGGCATTCAAGGCAGGATAGCATGTATGTAGGCACAGCGATCCCAGAGGAGATATTTGGCAGCAAATACTGAAGTGGCTGATTGCTGAGAGCTGGTGTTGTACCTCTGGCTGCACCACTCTTAACCCCGGTTCTGCCAGGGACATGCTGCTGAACAATGTGAGTCAGAATTTTTTACTATTTTAAGTGCTAATAATGTTGTGTTTTGTTTTGTTTTGTTTTGTTTTGTTTTGTTTTGTTTTGATGGGAGTTTTTTGTTTGTTTGGGGGTTCTAATTGTTTAAAATTATTTTTTAAATTTACAATTGGATGCCAAGCAGGCTTTTCTTAATGTTCCTTTCTGGTGCTTGGCGTTTCTGAATAGTTTGCAGTTTTCTGGTGGACACATCACTTCCTCATCAGAGTATTCAGAGTTATTTGGGAGTGTTCAGAAAACAGGAGCCTCCTTCCAAGTGACCATATGTTTTGGGTGCCCAGCTCAAAACATATGCTGGGTATGGGGGTTTGATTCTTCAGAAATTCCTGACGTTCTCCTCTGGAGGTCAGATGTCTCAGATGGGACATCCAAGATCATTGGCTGCTTTTCTGGAAAAAAAAGTCAGTTGACAGTGGTCCAGGAATGTATTTAATCATACTCTTGTCCTCAATACAGGCGAAATACCATCACTGCCTAAGGAGCTTGTTTCTGCAGACTGCTGATGCAAAGGAAGATCACAATCTGTGGCTCTGTAGGCACTGTCAGAAAGCATTGTAAACACGCACGCAGAGCAGTTTCCTTCTCAAAGCCAGTTTGTATCTGAGCAAAGTCATCTTTTGTGCTGAGCTAACATAGCTCGGTGATTATTTCCACTTGGGTTCTGATCTCAGGAAAGGTACAACAGTCCAGAAAAAGAGAAATCCAAATGGAAGAGGTGGATGAACTACTCTGTGGCAGGAAAAAACACTTTGATGAAAATATGCTGTGAAGAAACTCTGAAATTGTGATCAGGAGGTGAAAAACCTTAACTCTTACTGAAGGAGAGATGGGGAAAAAGGATGTGCTCAGCCATGGAAGAGGTGCAAGTGGAGAAGAGAACTTCTGGGAATAAATGACATACTGCCACTTGTAGCTGGTAGTTGGAGAGCCTCTGGTGTTGTAGAGCTGGACTCCCAGCAACAGAGCTGGGAGCTGTGAAGAAGAAATGGTAGAGATGTAATGCATTCTGGGAGAGTTTTACATACAATTTCTTTAGTATCTCTGAATTTTGCAAGCTGTGAAAGATCTGAATGTGTAGGATTCCTGTACATGAAGTTGTGAAGAAAATACAGCACACCTATACTGAAAAAAAAATATTTCTGACTGCAGATTTAGAAGATTCATAGTAATAATGCTTCAGTCTTTGATACTATATGTTGAGATATTCATGGCTAGCCCCTGAAGAATTATAGATTTGCTAATGAATTACAAGCACATTCCCTCAGACAGCCTTAACTTTTGAGCAGAGCCCCTTGCAGCTCTTCAATTGAAGAGAGCAGGTAGAGAGATATCACCTACAATTTCACTTGCTTTCTAGGACCTGTAGAACAAGGACATGACTGGTTAATGCTCAGCAGCACCTGGCCACTCTTATCTATCCCAGAAAGATGAGGGGAGTCGTGGGATAAGGTTGATCCAGGGGCAGGTCCAGCTGTTCATTTATCTGTTGATTTTTTCAAAGCCTGAATGGTAAAGAGCTGAACAACTTCTGCCTGTTGAGGGCCTTCTCAGGTGGCATAGATTGGGGTTTTGGCACGACAGGAAAATTTTTAATTTATTTTGACTGTGGTGAGCAACAGATTTGATGAGTGTGTGTAGTCATAGCAAAACTACACGAAAGGGAGAGATGCTTCTGAAGCAGAAGGGTTAAAAGCCCATCCCTCTTTAAAGTGGTTACTGAAATGGGCAACTTCCCACTTGCTCTTTTGCATTGTTTTGGTGCTGATTGACTCAGAACTTGACCTGGGTCCTCTGCTGCTGGGCAGAGGAAATTTGGGGGAATTGTCTATAACAGCAGGACAGGTAATTCCTCTCATTCCTGTTTTTCAGACCTTTTCATCTCAGGAGATGTCCCTCAGCATTCTCCAGACTGAGCTCTTTGCCACTTCTGCAGCAGCTTTGGAGACATCCTTTCTGTGAAAGCAGTGCAGAGCTAAGGAAGGTTGAGCACTTGGACTGTAAACACAAATGGTGTCTTCTTCTTTCTTGGGGGTATGTTAATCCGAACAACCCATTAAAGACCTGAGCCAATTCTCACATATTTAATTGTGTGCCTGATTTGGGGTTTGTTTGGGGTTTTTTTTGCTCTGCAAGTCTGAACAACTGGTCCTGCTCATTCTCACCTAATTTCCTGTTCATGCTGGTCCTGACTTTTTCCTGAGAAGCATGTCTCCCTTGTGAAGTAAGTGATAATTTTAAGGGAATTCTTCTTCAGAGGCACAAGGGCAAAAATAGTATGATCATTTGTCTTGATATGCAAAAAGAAGCTCCAATGGTACCTCTGGAGAAATTCTGCGTGTTTGACTACTTCTTGCATGTGGTATTTCCTTGTGTTCTTCCCTTCAAATCTCCCCCAACCCAGCTACGTTTTATTAAATGAATGCCAAAGTATTGTGTTCTTCTTGTACAGCCAAAAAAGCAGTGCATGTCCTAATGATTGTATGCCACAAGTGTGATACTTGAATAGAACAGAACAGAATATTAATTGTATTACATAGGAGGAAAAAACAGAATACCTTTGAAAGCGAGTACATTTTTCCATCAATTTCCACATGTTTTGGATCAACCCAAAAAGATGTCTCTCTGCTGATGTCATGGCTCATAGTCATAACAAACTCATGGCAAACTGGACTGGATTCTTTGGGGAAAGAATGTGTTTAGTCACAGAGTAGGTAAGGCACCTGCTTTCATCTTGCCAACCTCCAAACACAGAGTGTTTGTGCAGAGTGGTGCACAAATATACATAACTGTATTTTAACAGCAGATCTTGGATCCTGTGGCACACTTACCTTGAGTAGGATTTCACTCCATCAAGAGTCTTGCTAGTTTTGACAGAGCTTTTGGGGTAAGGAAATAAAAGACACGAGTAAAGCTAAAACACAGATTCTTCTTCTGTGTTTTGAATGTGCATGGAAGCACAAAATGAACTTCATGGAACAAATCATTAGCACAGGATAATTTAAATTGGAACAGACCTCTGGAGGTTATCTAGTCCAAAAACAAAAAAAAAGTCTGGGTAGCATTTTGTTGTACAGTTTTAACTCTGACTTCATTCTAGTTTCTCAGTTCCTGGAAAAACTCAGGTACCCCGTTATGGGGATATACCATGCAAACTATTAAATGAAGGCATCTCAAACCAATTAATTAGAACTTATTCCCGCCTGTGTTTGATTATAATCTTAGGTTGGGAACACAACAAAAGAAAAGCAGTTTCTATCTTGATGAACTACATCAAAATATGTGGACTGACTGTAACTCTTCTACACCAGAAAGGAAGTTGAGAGCTTGAGGCCTCTAAGAAATTCCAGGTAAGATGATAATACCAGAATTGCGAAAATTAGTAGTTATTCTGTTATTTAGTCCCATGTGTGATGACAAGTAACGTAGAAAGCTCATCGCGTTTGGAAACAGACAGACCTTTCAGCTGCTCTTCTCTAGGTTTCAGTGAGGACGAGAGAAGCCTTCTGCTGCACTCCTTAGCAAGTATAATTAGAAGGCTGTTCTTGGTTAGAGTGGTGCAAACCAGGGCTGGCAGTAGAGTTGCACATCTGAAAGGTGTTTGACCCCTGTTTCTTCTCAGACTTTCTTGAAAACACCAAACTCTAAAAATGACAAGTGCAGCCCCACATCTCTGACTTCTGTTTGAGTACTAACTTTTCTTGCCCACTGCCAGGATTTATTCCACTGCAGCACAAACATTCCTGGGCAGGAAGGTTCGTGTCTGCTCAGCCTGTGGTTATTCTGATTTGTATATGAAGTACTAGAGGGACTAACTGGTTTGATGGATGAGAGGCGTCAAAATTAGAGCATATGTCCTGCTTGGTCTCTGCCTCTGTCTTTGAATACAAGCAAAAATATGCTGGAATTTTTCTCCCTTTGGAGTGTCTTTCAGGGATTTCATTACAGACTGTTACTTTGCGGAATCTGTAATAAGGGGGAGGCAGTTAAAATAAATCCTTGGGATTTAAAGCTGGAAGCTACAGTTTGCCTATACAAAGGGCTGTATGAGAACTGGGCTTTCTTCTCACGCTCCGTGACATGACTGCAGCTGAGGATGCAGCTCTTGCAGCCTTCCTTCCACCCCAGACTCCTTCTGACACTCCAGTTTTAGTTCACTCACCAGCGATGTCTTTGATCAGGTCATAATATTTTATCATAGATATGTCTGTCTCATATGGACAGTGTAAGACAGTCAAAGAGTATGTAAAGAAGTTTATAACTAGCTGTCCAACTCACAATGCTGATTAACTAATTTGCATCTTTTTGAGGCAGAATGAGCCTTCCTGAAATACAGCATTGGGCAGTCCTGCCTCAAGAGCTTAGCAGAGCTGTGGTGGTAGCAAGCATGAAGCCACAACCTCAAGGATGAGAGGACGGGTTCTCTGGGTAGCATACACCTTCTGCAAGAGTTTAACTACAATTTCATACAAACTAGTCCACGTTTCATGGGCTTTCCTGCACATCCCAAGCAGTGGCTGTGAACTGGCCATTAAAAAGACACCACCTTAAGTGTAACAAACACCAGCCTGCCAGATTCTGTTTACGTGAAAGCAGGCATCATGCTGGGACAGAAGAATTAATTGAGCTCTTTACAATTCCCTTTGATCTGCACCAGAAATACCCAATACAATATCTCTGACCTGATTATATTTTAAAGCTTAGCTCCTCAAGCATTTGGTGTCTGCATTGTCCTCCCAAAAGGCAAATGAAAGCTCAGTACTTTTTGGGGCTTTGCTTGTATCAGCTCCTTTATTATAAAATTACTTAACTATTACTTGGCCAAATTGGTGCTGCTTACTGTACCCAAAAGATGGTGCTTTCACTTGAAGAGAATGTAATTTGTGATAACTCCATCCATCACTTTGTCACTTACCCAAAAGATACAATTAAATATCTATTAAAGCTTTGGTTCTCTGGAACACTGATCTTCCGCAGATCATTTCATCAAAAGGCTCAAATAACTAATTGCTTGTAAGGAGGATAAGACAAAGCTTCTGGTGGGTATATATGCAAGTATATAAAAATGAGCTGTATGGGATTCTCATGCTTTCACAGGCAGAATTTTAAGGCTTCTCTTTTGCAAAGTGTTAAACATATAGTTAAGTTCATGTGTGTTTGCATGGTCTTAGCTGTTCCATTAAATAAAAAAGAAAAAGAAAGTCTCAAGGGAATATTTTTCAGTCAGGTCTAATAATTTTTAAAAATTACTGACTTTTCATCTCTTAAAGTTTTGCAAGCAGGTGTATTTAAAACAGTCAGTTTCTGCTTCAAAAAACTATGTACAGATTTTAGTAAAACATTTCAGAAACCTGTATATCTGAGGAGAAAAAACCTCAACAAGTAAAAAAAGCTATATTCATTTAAACTTAACAGAAATCAAAGAATGATCCATAAAACATTATTTACCTTTGTTCAAATTCATGTATTTAGGAGCACGTCATCAGAGTTTCTTGCATAAGTAATAGATCTAAAATGTGTTGCTATCCATGCCACCAAGCAGAAATTCCTTCAGTACTTTCACTACTTTATAAATGTACTTTACTGGTTAGAGTCCAAAGGAAACAAGTGGCCCTAATGATACTTGCTTTTCTTAAAAAAAAAAAAAAGAGAAGATTTCCTCTGCACTTACATGTATGTACCCACATCATGGATATGTTCCCTCTCCCGGTGTTTGCTTACAAAGGACATGCTCTGTGCATGTAAACACACATACAGGCAGCGGTGCACAGAAAGGGGAAGCAAACACAGGAAAAGGATGTTTCTGGGAGGTCAACTGTTTGAGCTACAGCCTTTTGGGAACCTGGCAACCCTGTGCAACACCTGACTGATCTGTTTTTGCAATGGAAGTTCTGCCCCAGTGCCTGAATGTGAGATTAACGTCTACTTTGCATGGATATCTTGATTATGATCACAAAAACAATGCAACATATTTACATGTGTGAGTATGTGCATAATAATGCAATTCAGAACACATACACTGCAGTCTTTGAGTACAGCTATTGCCACGTGACTGGGAGTTGATATACCTCTCACAGGAATGCACCAGGCATCACAACATATATTTTCTGAGTGCTGTGCTCAGTGACAAATAAATTAGGAAAGAACTGGTCTTGGTCCCACTGTGGTCATCATTAAAGAAATGGTTCTCCTCCTTTAGAACAGGAAGATTACCGGTATCTCCTGTGACTTGTTGCCATTTGAAGGTGTTGCTCTCGACGTAGAGCATGAGGAATGTAGAAAAAACGGGAAAGTTGGGAAATAATTCCTTTAAATTATTTTCAGAAAACATGGGGCTGAATTGCCAACTTTGATGTCTTTTCATAGGAGCGGAATCTCTGAAGTTGCAGGAAGTGCATCTGCCCACTGAGAGGAGGGAGAGTCAGAACCGATGGAAGGTTGTATCACCTCCCTGCAACTTTGCATGTCTTCTTTCCAAAGGGAAACTCTTGTACCTCTGCCTGTTTAAGGGCAAGCCTGCAGGTGCAGATGTAGAGAGACATCCACACTCTGAATCAGCAGAGCATTCAGTGCTCTCCTGACTGCAAGCTGTCATTTTCTGTGTTCAGAGCGAATGAACTCCTGTGATGACTGCGTTGTGTTCCTCCAGAGCATGTAGTCCATCTGAGGGCATTTGTTTCATGCCCTGATAATGTCATGGGGGCGTGTTAAAATAGTTAAGGGTACAAGACAAGAGGAGATAGTTTGGGAGCACAGTGCAGAGGGAAAGGAATCAAAATTAGTGCAGCCTAATACATACCAGCTTGTGGGGGATGCCCCTACCCCAAACCTTGGGGACACCTGATTGCAGAAGAAGAAAACAGAGCCGTACTAAGGTCCTACTGCTCAGGTTTGCTCCTGGGACTTCTTACGCTTGTCTCTTAGGAAACATATCTATAGCGTTCACTTCAGGGCTTGTCTAAGCCTCCTTGTCTTAGACATTTCACAAGCCTGGGTAATATATCACTGCCTGAACCTCAGACTGGAGATAACTTTCTGCCAGCTGGATGTAAAAGCATTTGAGACACAGCATTGTCTGTTCTTTTTCTGACCCTCCATGAGGATGTGCTATGCTTGTGTGCAGTCTCCTTGTTCAGGCTGCTCTTGGGTCTGGTGTTCTCAGTTTTTTTAGAACAACTTTGAGACAAGTTAAAGACTTATTTTGAGAGCTTTCTCTTTACACATGGAAGAATAACCACTTTTAAAGCATCTCATGGTCAGCCAAAGCAGGGGTAGAACTTATCTCTTACATTCTCTTCACGTCTTACCATAAGTCAGGCAAATTTTAAAATTCCTTCAAGACTACTTAAACACCTATTTTATGAGAGTCTTGAGTTGTTCAGCTTTGTAGACTCTTTAAGACCTGTAAAACCCAAACTCTTACCCTGCAAGGCATTCAGAGCCCAGTCCAACTTGATCTTGAATGTTTCCAGGCATGGGACATCTACAGCCTCTTGGTCAACCTGTACAAGTATTTCACCAAACTCATCACAATTTTTTTTCCCTTATATCTCATCTGAATCTATATGGTCTTTTAGTTTACAGCCATTACATCTTGTCTTATCACAACAGGCCCCATTACTAAAAATCTGTCCCCATCTTTCTTCTAAGCCTCTTTTGTATATTGAAAGGCCACAATAGGTCTTCATGGAGCCTTCACTTCTCCAGGCTGAACAGCCCCAACTCTCTCAGCCTGTTTTTGTAGGAGAGGTGCTTCAGCACTCTGATCATTTTTGTGGCCTCCTCTGGGCTCATTCCAACAGGTCCATGTCTTTCCTGTGCTGATGACCTCGGATGCAGCACTCCGGGTGGGGTCTCAAGAGACCAGAGCAGAATGGAAGAATCACCTCCCTTGATCTGTTAGCCACACTTCTGTTGCTGCAGACCAGGATAAGGTTGGTTTTCTGGGCTACAAACGCACGTTATCGGTTGTTTACTTCCAAACCGGAGAGCTGTCAGTCTCACTGCTGATCCTGGCAACTGAGGTGACATTTATCCTTTGTCTTTCCTTGCTCTGTTCCCTAGAGTCACAAATCCTCTCTTTTCCCTAAAAGCTCCATATCCCTTCCCTCCCTGATGTTCTGGCAGCCGCTAGCAGCCAGCCTGCAGTCCTGCTCTCCAGAGCTATCCTTGTAGTCTCTGTGACTCAGGTGTGGTGCAGCAGTCCCCTGGCACAGGTGTCCCTCTACAGACATCTCCAGTCTACCTACCCATCTGTTCCCATTAAGGCCAGCCAGTCTCCCTGCTGCAATATGGTTTAGCTGCAGGATGCTCTGACTCCCTCCCTAACGTGTCTGATAACTGGCACAAGCCATCTGACACCCTGAACCACCAAGATCGCTTGCTGCTAATCTGTCTCAGAAGAGCCTGAATTTCACTCCCCTTACCCTAACCCTACGCTGTATTCCAGTCAGCTTGTTCTGGGGGATTTTGTATTTTTTCTGCATTCAAGTTCAAGGAAAGGAAAGAGGCAAGGTTGTTCTCTGAAAAGGCTTACAGCCAGTCTCACGGGCATAGTCCAAAAGTACTTTGTACACCAGCAGTTCTATTACTTACACATTTAATGAATGCACAAAGATTACATGGTTTCAGATTTCCTAACCATAACCCTTTCTGGGAACACGAAGTCAAATTTCAGTCTTTGGCAGGTCACTAAACCCCCACAGAAGTCAATGCATTTGGAAATGGGACCAGCATTTGACCTACCTCCTATAATTGCTTTTTATTAAGAAAGTAACTTCTCAGGTATTATGTTCATGTGAATTTCTGTACTTAAATATACATCTAAAATGCAGAAGAATACAAAAGTAACTTCAGGGGAAAAATATTCTTTCTATGCTCCTGCAAATCTGAAGAAAAACACTGGACGTGTGCCCAGCACTAACTTCAGACTCTTGAAGCAAATTGGGTCCTTACACTGTTACTCAAGCTTCTCTAATGAATGATGATTTGCTTACGTATTACTTGGCAGTGAGCTAACAAGGCCTCATTAAACAAAATGCATATTAATATTGTCCTAAGTAAAGGTTTTTACAGTCCACTGCCATTATGCTGAATTAGCTCTGCAGAGAAAACTTGAGGAAATACATGTTCAACAATGTAGGGTATAACGTGTGCATCTTTGTGCAACATACGTATGGCAGATACCTGAAGGGAGAGTCTGTCGGTTCAGTCACATGCCCTCACATAAGAATAGGAAAGTTCTTGAATCTCTAGGGCTCCTATACTGCCATTTATTTCCCATTAGCAGTACATATCTATGTAGACCCTGGCACTATGTGTTTGTAAATGTGAGAGAGAGAGAGAGAGAGAGAGAGAGAGAGAGTGTGAGTGTGTGAGTTTCAGAAAGATAATAAAGGGGGAAAAAAATGTCAGTCTCCAAAGACCCTCAGCTTTAGAAGGGGCAAATAATTGTTAGTGAGGTTTTGAGTGACTCTTGGGATCTATCATGTACCACCCTTCAGGACACGTATTTCCAGTTATTTCTGATCACCCTGTTTGGCAGCTTTCATGTTTTTTCATGCTTTGCCCAAAGGGAAAAGATTATTCAACTATTAGGTCATCTTGTACAACTGCTTTTCTTTCTCAAGAGTCCTCTTTTTCCAGAAAGGTACTCCAACTGAAATTGTAGCCGGGATTCCTAAAGGATGAGATACTGTTGATAAGATTACAGCCAAAGCTAGCATGACCTGACACTGTGTCACACCATAAAAAGAAAATAAGGTAAATTTCTTCTGCAGTTTTTTTATGTGCCATCTTTTTAGAAATTTCCTAATAGATAAAAGGGGGAAAGTTTTTTTTCTCTGCCTTTCTAGTGTTTGCATTCACACAAATATTTTTGCACCATTAGCAATAGTGGCAACAAAGTTCCAAGACAGAGGCTAATTCCGGGGGAAAAAATTAAGTCCATTTAAATGTATGGTTTTGTCATTCAAAGTTCCGAGTTGGAAAACTCATTTGTCATCAAGTGAACATGACACTGCCAAAAGGTTAATTCCTGCTCTGGCTTTTAACCTCACAGCAATACCACTTTACCCTACGATAGCTTTAATGTTCAAACACTAAGAAGAATCTTGCGGTGATGCTTCAGGGTGTGGGAGGTATTCAGTAGGTGCCATTCCTCACTCTGTGTTGATATGGTATCAAAGTATAATATGTAAACTCGTTTTCATGAGCATTTTCTTGCCCTCCTATTGACTTTGGAGATTGGATAACCACAACTACTGGGTATGTTGTGGTTGGGCGCCCATGGTTTAGGAGGCAATATGCAATCACATTTGGTTTATTTCTTTGCTGGTTGCTCCACCCTGGTTGTGCTATCTGTCATGGAATAAGCTGGTTCTGTGTGTTTTGCAGTTCCGGGGACTATTATCTGTCTCCCTGAGGTGGGCATGAGCCCTGGACAGGTCCTGGCACTGAAATCTCCATGCATTCTTCCTCCACTTCTTCCATGCTTCACATCTACACACTGCTTCCCACTGCAAGAAAACCTGGGTGTGCAGGCTGGCTTGTCTTCAAGCTGAAGAGCTGATCGATTAGTAGGTATTCTTTGCAATAAACCTGCTTTGCTGACCTAGAAACCAAAAAGCATTTCATTTATCAGCCACAGATTTGCCCTTGTCCTGCAGGTGCTTCCCAGTGCTGGGTGGTGATCCATCACCTGTGAATCATTCTTTCCCAGCTGGTGTCACTGTCTGTGGCTCCACCCATTGTGTTGGTAGTGGCTTTTCCTGGGTGCAGGTACACACTGTGATTACTCCATCACATACTATTAGTCTTGGAACAGAGGAGGTTTGGTGGAAGCTTCTTCTGAGGGGCTGGAAGGACAGACAGACACACACAGGGAAGAAACTGCGTGAACAGCTAAAGTTGTTTTCCTGATACCTGACTATGAGTAAAATTTCAAGTTCTTCTCAGTGCCCTTAGGGCAATAATAGACCTTAATAGCCCAGATTAGACTCACCTGGGCCTCTCCCACACCCTCTGCCAGCGGACGCAGAAGCCCAATTTAGGCACAGTTCTGAGCCTTTGCTTCTTGTCTGACCTATATTGCGGGTATGCTTGCACTCAATGCTGTCTGTGACTGTTGCCCTGGTTGGACCTCTAGCTCTGCCTCCTGCTCCTTGTGACTGGACTCTGAAATGTCCTCTGGAGCTGATCCTTTAGCTTGCCCTGTAAGGGATCGTTACTGAATCGTATTATTCTTGCCCTGTGGGGTGGCACCGTGGGTGGTGGAGGCATTGTTTGTGCTGGGATCACCCTTGGCCTCTGGCTTATCCTCTCTCATGAAGCAACCTTTCTCTTGCTGCTCTCTGACATGGTCAGAGGCTTTGGCAGAAATGCTCATTTGAAATTTGGGTAAGGGATTATTTGGTGTGCCGTTCCTTTATCTGGTTTTCCTGTCTCTTGTTCAGGAAAACCACAAGTTATGCTTATCATAAGACAATATTTAGTCTCCACTCTTCCCTTGTACAATAGGTACAAGCCTCTGGAAGTCAAAGCAAACACTGATGAAGATGATGGCTCACCAGAGTGGGAGGTGTTGCCGAGGTGAAGTGAGCAGCTCTCACTGGGCTTGGTCAGCTTAGAGAAGGCTGAGTGGAGACCTCGTTGGAGTCTATGACTTTCTCAAAGGGACAGCGGAGAGGGAGGTGCTGATCTTCTCCCTCTGGTGACTGGCGAGAGGACATGAGGAGATGGAAGGAAGCTGCATCAGGGGAAGTTCAGATTGAACATTAGGAAAAGGTTCGTCACTGAGAAGATGGTTGGGTGCTGGAGCAGACTCCCCAGGGAAGTGGTTATGGCACCAAGCCTGCCAGAGTTCAAATAGTGTCTGGATGATGCTGTCACATATTTTAGTGTTAGGTAGTCCTGTGAGGGGCAGGACTGAATTGGGCTGAATGATCCTCATGGGTCCCTTCCAGTTTGAGATATCTTATGATTTACAAAGCCCAGAACACTTCCTACTGGCTTTATGTGGGCATTGTTATTATAGGAACAAGGCATTCCCACAAGGAAAATGAACAGTGTGGAAGGCTACATTTGCTGATCCAATTCTAATCATCATTTTAGAAAGACAGAGCGATTTGCAGCCAGTTGGGTATGAGGAAGTAATGCTGCTTGATGAGTTGGCAGGACTTGCATGCTCTTTTCCCAGCTTTGCCTGCCTGCTGATAGATCAGCTGTGCTGCTGAACAGCCAACATGGCCTCTGACCACGGGTGGAGCAGCCCAACAGCACAAAAGAAGGTGTGCTGTTGCAAGCTGATTAGAGAATTGGAAAAATGATGTTTCACTGGCTTATACACAGGGCCTCCGTGGCCTTGGTAATGTAGTCAGTTCCCTGGACTGCAGAAAGAGTTGAGCACCCCAGGTGGGATATTTGTAGATCTAAGCTATTAATAGCTATCATCAGCTAAGGGAGACTGGGTCACGGAGCTCTCCTGTCTCCTCCTCTACCTCCATATCTTGGAAGGTGCTGTAATTGTCAGTCATTGCATAGGTAGCAAATTACTGAGCACCTTAAATAAAGAGGAAAGAAAAGGGCATGTACCCTCAGAGGTTAATTTGTAAAGCATGATGGCCCTGGTGCCTACGGAAGGGCTCCACATCTTCAGGGATGCAGGGAACTTTTCTTGAATGTCCAGTAGACTTCAGTGATGTAAAAACTGAGTGAGGGGTCCCCTGAATGAGGAACATGGTGGTGGCCATGTCTCAAGAGGCAACCTAAATTGTAACCCATGTCTATGTGGTACCCAACTCATCCAAGAGCTGTGGAGGTGGTGGAGTCTGGTTTCCTATGGTTTTGTCTTGCAGTGGTGTTACCTGCTACCTCATTAGGTGCAAAATCCCATTGTTTTCCCAGGACTACGGTTCTGGACATTTCACTCCTTGCACTCATCCAGGGCATCCACACCGTAGCCTCCTCAGTGGGGGAGTTGACGCGGATTTTCTCCTCACTATCTGCTGGCCTATTTTCCTTGCTGGAGGAACTAAAAGTATCTGAAGCTGCCATGTGTTTGTCACATTGGACTGGTTGGCCAGAAGGATCGAAGGTTACTGGGAGGAGACCGAGTCAAATTATGCATGCACACAAACATACACACGCAGTGCACAATTACAGTAACCTCATTGCCTTAGGAAACCAAGCCACAAGTAGCGTGAGGATTGTATGAAAAATGGTATTTTCCTCACATAGCAAGGGAGTCACTAAAGTTTGGACCCCCAGTGGTTTAATGACATCCGACCATGGACATACATAGAGAGAGAAAGTTATAAGCAGAACAGAAGGAGACAATAGAAAACCACCTCGAAAATATACACAGGTCACTAAGATATTTTTGAAGTGTGAGTGTGCTTGTAATACAGCATACACTCACAGCTGTATTGAGCAGTGGGCATGATTTAAGGTATATTTCTTTTAAAAAGTAGAATTGTTTTTATTCTCCTTGCAGAAATATATCACAATCTATTCAAGGCTGATGGTGGAATTCCATTTTTATACCTACCTAGTGGAGTACTGTCCTGACTGTAGAGGATAAGAAGTTGCTCTGCAGTGTTTTCTTTCAAAAGAAAAGAAATCCATTCAAAACACAAGCATCAAGCCATGGTCAGGTTTTTTGTTTTGTTTGTCCAAACAGCCCCTTGCAGATGATTATAAGCTACATTTGCCTCTGCTCCTTGTTTCATGTGGAACGAGATGCTGTGGCTGCTCCTCTAACCTCTACATGGTGATAATGGTCACTACATGGTTACAGAATTCCCCACTGCAACAGAGATGCTGTGTGGATGGTAGATTAAGGCAAGATGCTGCTCCCAATGCTCAAGTTTTGCTTCACGATAAGGCTATTTTTGGGTGAGTTGCTCCTCCATAGAGAATTCCTCCCCAGTGTTCAATATGCTCCAACGATGTAGGAATTAGGTGTCAGGTAAAATCTGCAATCCTGTCTGATGTAACTGTAAATTACTGAGGTTAAGCTGTAGACAGAGAGAATCAGCTACTTAAATTCATCGTGGCATGTACAATACTTGGTAGGTGGCAAAATGATTACTCATAACAGCAAAGATGGCAGCGTTTAGTTATGAATTATATCTATGGAGCTATTTCTTTCCTTTAAAGTTTAAGTATTGAAAGCACTAAGTACTTGAGCACAGTTCAGTTCAGTTTAGACACTTCTGAAAGCAGCTATAAATACATATACCTCTCCAAATTTGAGTAAGCCTCTGGTAAGTGTGAAATATTATCAAGTCTGTTTTGCATTCTCTCAGTTAATGTTTTGATGTCTGGCTTCAGCTTTATACTACCACAGAGTTGGCAAGGCACAGACAAAGCATTTTTCCCAGCTCACAACCATAAACTCCACAGGCTTATAAAGCAGTGTTTATTCTGGTGGCTTTCCCTAATGCTGCAAGTATAAAGATGCCTAACAGAGAAAAGAAATACTTTTAGTACAAATAACTGCTAATAGAACTTTTACCGTACTGTGGTAGAAAATTGTCAAGGGCTAAATGGCCACAGATTGCAATTTTTCTTGTAGAAAAGCTGCTTTGAACGATGCATGGCAATCTGACTCCATGCTTGGGACTGCTTGAACTGAGCAATGATCCAGCAATATTCCCTAGGGAACCTTTCTTGGCATGGCCTGTACTCCAAACTTGAGTTTTGGGCTGCAGGCCACTCCAGAGAACTAGAGAAAGAAGTAGCAGAGGGCCATCTACGAAACGTTCCTGGTAGTTTTCCTACAACTTACTAATCGAACTCTGTGCAGGACGGGAAAAAGCCTCTCTGTGGAAGATGACAGGGAGCGTCCCCAGATCCCAGCGATGAGGCACCATAGTACCTTTCCCTCCTCCCCTTTCTCCCTGTGTCTGCTCAGGTACATCTGTATCTGGTATTGCAAACCACAGACATTCAAAACTCTGTCACTCAGAAACAGCATGATTGGTTTTAGTAATCAGGTCATCTTAATAGCCGTGATTTTGCTCCTTTGCCTTCTGGTGTTGCATCTACAGATCACCACCTTTTACGTTTGTTTTTTATTTCAGGGGGAAAGGAATTTACTTCCTTCTCATTTATTTATTTGCCAGTCATTTCAATACCATTTTTTTAAGTTTTCATGCAGCACCAATGAGCATGACATTTTCCTTAAAATATGTAGATTGGAATTCTCTGTTGAAGCAAGGCAGAGGATTTAAGAAAGATACAAAATACCACGGGTTCACACTAAAACAACTGTTGTCCAGACTATTATTTATAAACATGTAGTAAGTAAAATATAATCAGTCCAATGATTAGCAAAAGCACAACCTCAACAGCAGGCGTCAGAGTCAGACATGCCTCACAGAAGGATGCCAGACAGCAGGATTGAAAACAAATCATTCCCTTATCAGGTGATGCCCTCGGAGAAGAGATTCATGACCCTGGAGGACTGAACACCCCTGAAAAACTTCGAGGTTGCAAGAAAGTTACGGAAATAATGCTGTAGAGGTCAAAACTCCTTAAAGGAATTTTGGCATAGCCAACCAAAAAAAAAGATTGATTAGGAGCTGGGTTCTGTCTCCATGTGCTACAGACTGTCTTAAGTCAAGATGTAATTTGTACCCTCTGAGAGTCCCTTATCTCAGTTGAACTGTAGTTTTGAATTGAATGTGGAAGTTTTAGTGGTTTGTACTATTTGAATTAATATTTTTGAATAGCCGTGCAACTGACAGGTGCTTCTGCAGGGCTCGAATTGTGACATGGAGAAGAAAAACTCTCTTGGGTCTCACAGGCTGTGGTTCAGCCCCCAGAACACCTCAACACCTCGTTTGGCTGCTGTCCTTTCACAAGCCGGACTTGCTGAAGAGGCCATGGTAGGCAAGTATCTCTGTTGTACAGCTCAGAGCAAGACCACCAACGCTCAACAAAGGTGCCTGCCTCACCACAACCCTTTCAGCAAGAAGCCAGGTAAGGACTACATTTCCCTGATGAGGTGAGCAGGGCTATTGGCAAGTCCTGTGCAAGAGTCATAAGCATTCTTTATTCCTAAATCATATGCCTTGGGATCTTGGAAGCAAATTATTGGTCTGTGCTGGTATGTAATCACCTTTTAATCAAGTGACTGAGACTTCCATTTTGTTATCTAAAAATTCAGGCCTGGTAATGAACTATAATGATTCACTTTTCAGTAAAAGTCTCAAGTGGCATCCTTAAAAGTTCCCAAAACTCTCGTGAGGTAAGCAATAATATCTGCCTCTACAGATGGATACATTTTGCTCTGGGAAGGCAAGAAGCCAATTCCATGTAGGCAACTAGAACCTCATGGCATCCATAAACTTTGGCAAACACGAGCTGCAATATTTTGCCCACAGTGGGAATGTGGGGCGACTGGTGCTCCGTTGCCCAAATGTTTTGCCTGTTAGCCATATTCTTTAGCCACTGGGCTCTTCTGCCTGGAGGGTCTGAGTGCTGGGGTCAAGGTGTGCTGCAGGCTACTGCAAGTTTGTGAGACGTGGGCTCTGACTCAAGGCAGCCTGGCTTTTGTTTGTTTTTGTCCTTAGATGGCTTTTTCCCTGGTCTCTGGCTATATCTAGGCAGTGAACAGAGTAAAATGAAGAACTCCTAATAACAGTCACATTGGACTGAAAAAAGTACCAGCTTTAATCCTTTTTTCCTGTGTGTCTTCATTTTCCAGCATCTATAAAACCAAAGTATTAAAATACAGCAGATGTCAGTCAAGCATTTCTACAGACTTAAAGCCATGCTTCCATAACCGTCTATTGCTTCTGGAGTGAGAAACTGGGGAATGGTTAAGTTTTCTTGAGTGTTCCATAAAGGCAGTAAGCCCCATGTGAGCTGTGTTAAGAGTGAGTCCTCTGCCAAGATGTTTAGTGGGGAAAGCCTCTGTACAATGAGGGTCGCTGCAGTCATCCCATCTCCTGAAGTTTGTGGTCTTAGCATTGGGTCTGATGTAATTTGAGAACGTTTGCTTTTGGTTTTGGCAAGCATGTTTGCTAAGTCCATTTTACTTGACTTCTTACAAGAGAGTGTGTGTGTACTGTCTCCTTACGCTCTTTGTACCACGGTCACCATCTGATTTCTTCTAAAAGTGCATCAAGCAACTCGACTAGTTATCACATTTCTACACAGGAATATTCGAGGGGAGTTTTGTTTCTCCAGACACAAATGCTAATCTATTCATTAAATGCATTTACCAAAAAAAAACCAAACAAACCAAACCAACCCAAAAAACCAAAAGAACAGGAAATTATTTTGTGCCAAGGTGAGTATAAGAACCGTTGGTGAATTTGATTACTTATTTTCCTTAAAATCATGACCATTTATATTCCTATGTAGAAAAAGCCAATAATATCTACAGAGCATATCTAATATCTCTAAAGCAGACTCTCAGAGGATTCTCTTTTCCTTATCTTTTTCTGTGTGCGCCGTGCTGCGTGGTCTTCAGGCGCTGTTCTCGTGTGTACAGACTGAGTCATCCATTCAGGGAATAGAAATCATGTTCCTGTGCTGAGTCATGCTGGCCAAATACAGAGTATCAAGCATGAAAAAATGAAGAGGAGCCTTTGCCTCAAAGAGCTTTTGGAAGTGAAATGTGTCTAACTATTACAAACATTTGTTGAGTAATTCCAACAAATTTATAAAATTCATTACTATCTTGAGAGTAGGAAAAGGAGTAGCTCCAAGAACAGATGAACTAAAGAAACCTAATTTCCTATAAATATGTTTCATTAAAGAAATACCTAGAAATCCTCTATTAATCGAATGCATTATTTAGATCTATTTGTTATTCTTGTCTTTGTTTGAAGAGGATGGGAAGTTCACTGGAAATCTCTTTCACTGCAAAACATTTATCTCTCTCTGAGGGGACTGTCTAGTATCCAACAAGACTGTTTCATCTCAGAAGCCAGGTTAAAAGGATCTTTTATATTTGAGAACTAGCAGTCACCAAACTGGAAGCAATGCCTGAAGGGTTAGTAGTAGCAGGGAAGGAGGTGCTGCTGGGGCAGAAACTTAGGAAGATCCCATAACGTCTAATGTGTTGAAAGACAAAGCAATAAAGCAAGTCAAGGATGATAAAGTTATTTGCCTGCATATGAAATACTTTAAGTCTCCTATAAGTACACCTAGGATTGCATTGCCTGATAAAGCAGCAGTTTTATTCGGGGTCAAATGCAACCTGGGAGCTTGCAGAGTAGCTTCCTGTTTGAATACACACAATGAGACATTAGACTCATTTGTTTGGTTATGGAACAGCCAAAAGCATGCTGAGGTGCTGGAGTTCAGGCACTGATTGTTGTTTGGGTGCTTTTGGTTTTGGTTTGATTGTACAGAAATGCTATAAACAGCTTCTGAATAACTTCTGAACTTGAGCCCTGTTTATGAGGTAGGATGGGTCCAAAGTATCGCAAACTCTTTCGGTTCACTAACAGTGCTGTTCACATGTGACTGAACTTGTATCTGGGCAAGATCTTAGATTAAGGGGAGCAATGTGTGGTAAGCCTCTTCCTTCTGGGATGGAGTAAATTCCAGCTTATGATTCTAACTGGAACACTGTGGATGCAGTAATTTGGCCGGTGCTGCTCAGCCTGTGCTAACGGGCTTGGCAGGGATACTTTGAAACACCCTGCTCCACACTGAACAGGAAGTTTGTAGGAAAGGCTCTACTCACAGAGAGCAAAAGCACCACTAGAGCTCTTCCTTTTAAGGAACAACAGTTTCACTTCACAAGTTTGTAGCCGATCTAGCAAACAATACACGAAACAAGACTAAATTGTGAACCACACGTGAGCTGCTGTACGACCTGAAGCTGACAGACAGTGAAGGAGCTATTGCTCGGCTTAACCTCTCAGCAGAGCAAGCTGCAGTGCCGTGTACTGAAAACATGATATACCTGTGAGATTTGTTTCTGGTAAAATAATATTAATAACCTGACATCCTGTGGAAGGGCTCTGGAAGTTTGAAAATTACAAAGCGTGAGCCCATCTAGAATGAACTATTTCTGATTGCTTCAAAATTGCACTTAAAATTGGGGAAATAGAAATTCTCCACGACTGATTTTCCTTTTCTTTCCTTACTCCACTCAAGGCTTTTCCTTTCTGCGTTTCCAAACACAGCAATTTTAAACTACACAGGAGAGGCCAGGCCATTCGCCACTGTGGGAAGCATTGAACGAGAGACACTTCTGAGACCTGACCACCAGCTGCACCACATTTAATCTAGCAAGGCTCCTGCTACAAACACGTGGGCTTTGAATGAAATAGCAGCTATGACAAATAAGTAAATAAAAACCCCAGCTCTCTAGAAAGCGGGAACTGTTCTCCCCTTTCCTGACTTGTGACTATAAACTCTGCCCTCTGAGGCTAGAGAAGAGCTGGCAGAGCTGCCTGCCCGGCAGCATCCCAGCTGCTGCCAGCTACCCCAAATGGCTCAGCGTGCCTGGGAACATCCACGCTAGCCAGCCTCACGCAAAAGGGCTCTCTGGCTGCCTGCGCAGACCTGCACAGCTATTTGAGTGTGTGCTCTGCGAATGCCAGCAGTACCACCCAGACTCCAGTCATTAGCCTAAGGTCATCAGTACATTTCTCTGCATGGGAGTGTCTGCATTTTATGTATCACTATGGCTGTCTGGGTGTGTGTATATTTGTTTGTGTGCTTGCTCTGTAATGATCCAACCTATCTTGCATGTGTATTTAAAAACATTTTTTAAAAAGAGGACAGATATCATTACCTAAAGGAAAGCGAAGTGCAGGGTCAGAGGTTATGCCCTTTGCTGAAGGATACAGAGCAGAGACATGCCCTGGGACACCAGGTTTCTGACACAAAGCCTGCAGTCTCTACTAAGCCATGTTACTTTTTTTGCCTCTTCTGAGTAGGAAGCATTCTGAATTGTAGATTATCTAACATGCATTCCTGCTGTTGTGGCTCAGAAAGCCCTGTGGCAAAGGAGAGGAAATTCTATTTCTTTACTGAAGAACATTTACTACTTCTGGTGTTAATGACAGCAAGACTTAAGCTCAGCAACGATTTCCATTGACCTCAGCCTGAACAGCAACAAACTGCTAACAAGAGCACTCAGTGCATCCTTTAGCAAATGTCTGACAGAGTGACCAGCCAAGTCCAGCTGCATTCATTTCCAGTGACCAAAGCAGGTGGTCAGGGACCCAATTACGACCTCGAACACTAAATCAGAGTCCTGTAGATTACCTGATCCAACAATTAGTCCAGCCCTTTGCTTTGCTGCAGGTTTGTTCACAAAGATCACTCTTTCTTGAAATTATTAGTCTTGTTTACTGTGGCAGAATTT
Source organism: Mohoua ochrocephala (assembly GCA_013398855.1). NCBI lineage: Eukaryota > Metazoa > Chordata > Aves > Passeriformes > Acanthizidae > Mohoua > Mohoua ochrocephala. Next base: position 297,027 of record VZTA01009032.1, on the reverse strand, counting down.
ACTGAACAGCAGGTTGTTTGGCAGCTTTCAGGTTTGGAATATTTTTCCTCCAGAACAGTTTTTTCCCCAGAATTTTTTTCCTAAAACAAAAATGTAGAAAGAATCACTGCTAGAAGTGACACATTTTGTCCATAAGATGTTTTCTTTAGCCACATTGTTCAAAGAAGTCTAGAAATAAAACTTATTCCTATCCATTAAATTGAATCATTTCAACTTCAAAATGTCTGAACAGACAGGAATTTATTTTTTTTTTATTTTTTAACCAAACACCGTTTCTGGAATCAGCATACATCAGTATGGCCTATTCTGTGATTCTCACAGAAACTAAAATTTACATGACAAATGTGCCCACCTTCAAAGTAGACTATAAACTCAGAGAACCAATTGAATAAATCACTTTGCAAGAGACAAATACTTCCCTTTGGTCTTTTTTTAGACTGCAACCCCCTAGGGCAGGGATAGTCTTTATTTTATACCATCTATCAGGCCAACCCACTGCTGAAACTTAAGAAGTAATAGTTTCCACCAGACTTGATTCACATCATAAAAATCAGCTTATGCCCTCTTGTTGACACCTCCGTGTAGGACAGGAACTGAGCAGATATTCAGACTGGATGTTGTTTAATTTCAAGTGGAGTTAGTGAGATAATATGGTGTAGCCTGCAGAATTTGCTCATTAGAATAACACATTTGGGGTTTTTTATTCGTTTCTCAACTCTGAACCACATTCTCACATCTCGCTGTGGATTGTGGATTGTAAGCTGTATATGAAACTAAAGCAAAGAACCTATGTGTATTTTTGTGATACATGACATGAGTTAATTTCAACAGTCGTTGCTGTGTAGTCATTGAACATCATTCTGTTACAGCAAAAATAACTAAAAGAGGTTTTCTACTTCTTCTTATTTTTTTATGTGATGAGGACAGCAAAGCTTGAAACAAACTCCATTCCTTCTCCTTCCCTTTCTGCCTCCCCTGAAAAATCAGTTAAAAACGTGATTCACGAGGCTATAATTTGATGAATTTGATTTCTTATAGTGATATTAGCAGATAGGCAGAGCAGAAAATGTGCTTTCTGTACTGCCATATGCTCTGCTTTTCCACAGCAAAGCAAAAGATCAAATGCTGTCGTCTTTCTTTCTCTGTCATTGTAAATTACTCTGAGGAATCCGCTGCTTGAGATTAAGGAAGGTCAAGCCACAAATATTCATGGTCCTGAGTATCCTCATCTGTTGCGAGACTTCTCTAGGACCTGTGGAAGCCATAAATGTACCTGTAGAGGCTGGTCTCTTTTCTTAGTGCTGTCCAAAATTGCATTGCTTCTGCACATGGATGGACTTATGGACAGGTTCGATAAGTTCTTAGAGGACCACATTCTTTAGATAACTTGTCAGCATCTTGTTCCTGCAATTTGTTGGAACATAAGATCAAGAGCTTGTCCCTTGGCCCTGTAAATCAGCAGCTTGAATGTAGACTGAGGTGTTGAACATGCTTTCCTTATTTTGCTCTTTGTTATGCAGTGTTTTCCTAATGTCATGCACACACGGTACAAAGCAGAGATTTACATATGCAGTATTGCTACCACAGTGCTCCACACTAGAGGCAGGATTCCAAAGCCTTTACTCATAGTGAGCAGATCCCTCCTCCATGAGTAATGCCTTGGAGATCAGGGAAGCTCCTAGTGAAATGAAGCGTTACTTAACACATGGTCAAGCTTTAGAGCCTTTCCCTGTAGTATTAGGGACAAATATTGTCTCTTCCCCTCCTGTACCTCTGGGTCGATGTGATCCCACACAGGTCCTGGGCAGGTTTGTGTCATGTGCGAATAAAGTCAACAGCCAGAAACACACAGGCAGCAGCCTGGTATCAGAGCCAAATCAGGGGAACTCAAACCCAAATTATCACCCGCACCTATGGATTTCTCAGAGATTTGTCAGTCCCTATACATCCAACACTCCACAAGTATTTTTAGTAGCCGGACAGAATATGTGTCCTATTCCATGAGCTCAGGGAGAGAGCAGCTCCTGAGTTGACACTGTGGAAAAGCCTTCTCTGCGGTTTAAAAACAGCTCCAGTGGTGGTGGATAAAGGCTGTTCACTCCCCAGGGGAAGGAGAAAAGGTGTTCTGTACATGTAAATGCCTTAAAAGCTGGAGAACAGTGCCTAAGGACTTCCATTTCTGCTTGCTTAATTAAGGGGAGAGAGGCTGTACTGTGTCAAGCTAAAATCAATGCTTCCATAACACCTCTCTTTCCCCATCCCAAACAATCCCAATTGCTGCTGTGGTGTTATACCTTCCCTGAGTCAACGATTGTGTTTGTGTCCCAGTATTTAACAACCCTCAATGAACTTAAACTCTTTTATAAATTGCTCACATACATCACCACATCCCATGGCAATGTCCTTCCCAGCAAAGCTGGGCGCTGAGGGGGAAAACACAGCTTTGGTGAAATAAGGTTCTTGCAGAGTGTGGGCTGTGGGGCCCGCGGGAGATGGCCAGTGACCTCTGCTCTTCTGGGCCGAGTGTCAGCAGAGCAAGTTTCTCAATGTCCTGGCCCTGTCTCCAGCAAAACTGGTGCCTGTTAGCAATGCCATTGCTATTTGGGTGGGAGGTAGTTATATGTGTTAGGCCCAGACTTTATAAAGACGCTGCAGTATTTAATTCTTAAACTAAAGAAAATCTCTGTGCTGTGTTGACTATGAAGTCTAATCTGCCAGCTTTGAGCAGAGTGAATTGGTGAAACATTGGAAGAGAGCTTGCAGAACTTGTTATACTTGTTCTGTGAATAACACGAGGCTTTCTATTTCCCATACTCCCGTTCTGACAATTTTACAGGCACTAAAGTAAACAAATGCCTTTCCTAGAGAAATGCTGCTAGTTAAAATACTCAGGCTGGATTTTTGTTTTAAAATGGAAAGAAAGCAAATACATCATTCCACTCTGATTACCAACAGCAGTGAATTTTTTGTGTGCTTTGGACCTACTTCGAGGCACATATGCAACCACTGTGCAGCAAACCCCATCGGAGTGCATTGCTCTCTTTCATACCGGGCTCCGAGCAAGTCTGAGTGGGCTCCACATCACGGGCAAAAAGGAGGGTTGAAGAATCTATACTGGTTCAAGCCATGGAGTTTGCTGCTCAGGGCCTCTGTTCCCCCCACGTCCCTCCATACATACAAACAAGTGGCCTCCCCCAAGGTTTTACCCTTGTTTTTATCCCTTCTAGAAAATGAAGTGTCAGATGTTCATAATAATGTAGAGGTTAATCAGCCTGTGGTAAGGTCTCCTGGCTGGACTGGCTTGATTTATATGGCTCTTGTCACCACACCAGTAATTAAGAGTGAACAGAGCAGCAATGCCAATGCTGTATCTCATCAACTTGGACATCTTTCTATTTCAGGGAAGAAGCTTCACTTAAGAAGTGAGAGTGCAGCTGGCCCCTGAAACAGAAAACACTCCCTTACAGATAACAAACCAAAATCATTGTGGAAGGTCAAGATTTTAAGAATATTTAGCATTCCTGAAGCCCTCTCTGGATGTAAAGCACCATGTGGTTATTAAGTTGCCATTCTTAAAAATTGTTTAGGTATTTGTGCTACTTGTTATCCCCATTTTACATAGGGAAGGTTGGTCTTGCACAGACTTCCAGGTTTTGAAGCTCTGGCTCCTATTTCAGCATCTAATTTTTCAGGCCACACATAGAAATTTACCTCCTTTGGGACAGACTTTTTTTCCTTTTTGCACTAGTAAGCTGCATGGCAGCTGCCTGAAAGGCAGTGACAGGCTCCCACTTGTGGTTTTGAGACTTTTTCATTGTAATTCTTATTTCCTCTTACTTCCTTCTCCATACTCAGATAAGACTGGTGTTCACTTATGGTCAGTCTTCTGGTTCTTGAGAAACTGCACGAGAAACACAACGTCCTTATTTTCCTTTCCTGAGGGAAGTCCTTGTGAGCCGGCAGCCGACTCTCCAAGGAAGCCCTCTGACTGCTGTGTGGGCTTGGTCGAGTAGACCTGGCTTCTGTTACACTTTATGTTAGCTTCAGGGCAAGATGCAGAGATAAAAGCAAAGGTCAGGAGCAGATCTGTGAATGACAAACATCAGAATCACGGAGCACGAATGCCTCTGCCATGGGCCGCGACAACTCTGGTAACTTTGCACCACAGTGATGTCCTGATACAGTCTCTTTAAATTTACCAAAAAAAAAGCCTGGAGAGAGCTGTTCAGACACACTGCAGTGTGCTCCAATTCAAATAAGGTCATGGAGTTGCACTCTCTAAACCTGTCTTTATTCCTGAGGTGCTAGAAAGGGCATCAAGGACACATTTCAACTGTTTCAAGTCACACAATCACAGCTTCTTGCCAGCTCCTAGTTTTTTATTTTAGAAGAACCACTCACTCCATCTGTTGGTCCCCATTCCTGTTAACTAATTTTAACCAGATTCCATGGAAGAGTGAGGACCTCCCAAGCTTTGTGAAACCAGGTAGAGAGGAGATGCTGCAGCCTCAGCAACTATCTGTTGTATCACCATCAGCCCATGTGGCCAATTACCATGGATACATCTCCACACCAGCTGTCTCCAATCCAGCTGGTGTTGGAGGGCACAGGAGGGTACTGCAGATGACAGGCAACAAAGGGAGAAAGCAAAACCATTTGTAGGAAAACAGTCTCCAGTAGTTCCACTGCCGGGAGGTCCAGGCATTTGTTGCCTGCTCCATATAGAAGAAGCATTTCTATATTCTGCAGCCATATAGAAAACAGGCAAGATTTTAAACAGCTCATGCATTTGCAGACTTATTAATTCCCACAAGACCGTTGTCTCAAATTAATAGATTGGGCAAGGCACATGATGAAAAAGCAGTCACGCAAATAAGCCAGAAAAGCCAAAGTATTGGTTTGCATGAGCAAGTGCTGGCTGGATAAGCAAGGGCTAGGCAATGTAGCATGAACACATGAAGGAAGAACATTATTGAAGTTTAAATTGATAAAACCTTGAGGAAGCTTGAGTCATTGGTGATAAATTTCTATCTTCAGAGGAAATTAGGCTTAAAGGAAAAGGAGCTGGTTTAAAATATATTCAAAGTATCAAATTGCATGTATTTATGCCGAAGTTGCTTTCCCATTCCCACAGACTGGGAATAGAAATTGTGGTCCACGCTTGCCTCTTTGAAAACTGCAGCATCAGTTGTTTTACAGTCAAATATGCAGTGAGGTCAGGAAGGAAGCAGGTCTGGAAAAGTTAATGCTCTTGCAGTGGGTCTCATTTTTTAAATGAATTGGGTCTCTAGTTCTGCAGAAGTGGCTGGGAAAGGAAGTAATGCATGAAATCAAATGACGAGGAGCTTGTAGTTTGGGGACCTGCTTATGAAGATGGGATGATGGAGAATGTGGAGTAACCTATCCAATCTGACCCATTTTAGAAAAAAAACTGGCAGGAGACAGGTCTCTTTATCCTCATATATCCCTGGGCTCTTTTATGGTATGCTTTCTATTACACCAGGATATTGTGTTCTTACCAGCAGTGCAGGATATCACACACTGGTAGCTGGGGGTCTGATAGAGGTGGGAGCGTGCACACGGAATTGATTAGAGGTTCACATCCTCTTGCTGTCGAGTCACATAAGGATTTTAAAGACTGCCTCCGAGTTGGGAGAAGAGGAAGCTACGGAGACAGCTATCTCTTAATTACCTCTGGAAGGTTTAGTGAAATGCTCAAAGAATTGCTCATCTGTCTGAACAGAAAGGGAGTATTGCCATCAAAGCTGTTGGGAGTTCAAGAAGTAAATACCAAAGAGCTGAGATCAAATAGATATCCTGAGGTGAGTTGGGGACCACACTATAAATAGGAAGGAAAAAAAAGCTCAGAGCATTCAGGTGGCCCCCACAACCTTTCTGTATCCATGTTTTGACAGCATCTAAAATGTGATGTCGGCTCTTGATTATCTGGTTTGTGGACTAACTAACTTTGTCCTAATTGAGTAGCAGCACCTGATTTCTGTGGATGCAGTGGCCAGCCCTGGTTGCCACCCTGCCTGTCTGCTGGTGCGTACCACTGGAATGGCTCCCTGAACAGCTGCCTGGCTGTTTTTAGCCTATTCTTTTCATTACAGGTCCTACGTATCTTTTGTGTTACCCATGGTTTTACTTCACCTTGTTTATCTTGCAGTATCGCTGGGTAATGGGAAGTGCTTGGCACTCTCATCCCATTGCCATTCTCATATTGAGTGGTTTTCTAGGTAACCCGTGAACGACTGGGTCTGTTTATGTTCTGGGTTTGGGGTCAGCCCCATTTAGAAACCTAAAAGACTGAAGTTCTAGGTCCTGTCTTGCCTTCTAAAGATTAAAATTCCTACTTCTGTAGGAACTGAAATATTTTATTGTTTCTCTTTTTCTAGAAACCACAGATTGCTGGCAAGCATTTGTAAAAGCCTTTTGGTATGGATCGAGAGTGCATTTCTGAGGCGTATCCTCCTCATGCCACGGGCTTTTGGTGCATGACCTGTGTTTCTTCCAAAAGGAGCTAAGCGGAAAGATGTGCTCCAGGGGCATATGTAGCATACCCCAAAGAGTGGTGGACATTCAGTCCACAGGATCACAAGAGGCAGTCTGAACTAAAATGCCCAGACAGACATGCAGGGCCTATGTTGCAGCTTTTTTACTTCACAAATCCAATCCTCCAACACCAAGTGACTTATCCAAATCTCAGTCTTCAATATTGTACCTTGCTATGTTGGCCAAACTGCCTTAAGGCCTTCCTCAGGAGCATTTACATTGGCTCCTCCTCATCAGAAAAGAAAGGTGTCATTGCTGGAAAGTCAGGCACTTTGTGACATCTCTGATTTCCAGAACCTGCTCTTCTGCTCAGTCACATTTGTTGACGGTCTCCAACATGCTGCAGAAAACTTTTACCTGAGAAAGATTTTGAAAGTTAAAGGTATGATAAAGGAAAAAAGTCAGCTTGTTACCTATCCATGTCCTATGGGATTTGTTTCAGTGCAGTTGCAGTATCTCTGGGATTTAGGTTACATTAATCATATTGAATTGACCAGCCTTTGCCATATATGTCTTTATTATTTAGCTATGCAGTGCTGAATAAAACATGATAGAATTTCTTCTAAAGCATTATGACTTATTTTGCTTTAAATAAAAATTATCATCTACTCTGTGGTTAAAACCCTTGAGGGACAAAACCTCAAAGCACATGACAGAAAAATGCTTTTCCCCCTCTCTTCAGTTACAGCTTTGTTATTGGGCTTAGTTTTCCTGTGGAAAAAATGCAATGTAATGATTTCAGGGGCATATCTCTGGGATCACAGAGAAGGAGGAAGCAAGGAAGTGTCTATAAACATTAGGGTACTTACTAACAGGGCTGGGAGAAAAGAAGTGATGGTCATCTCTGGGTTTTTTGGCTAGAAAGGAAAATTTACCTACTCAGACACTTTAGTTATTGAATCTGTGTGCACTGAGATGAGTAAGGAACAGAACTGCTGACTTCAAAATATTGGGAAATAGCTATGACCATGTTCGAGTTGGTCAATTGTGCAGGGAGTGTTCCCTGCACATTGTGCCAGATCATCTGCACTGTTCATTTATACAAACAGTGCCAGGCTAGACTGGCTAGTAGTCTTCCACATACAGTTTGAGAGGCAGCAGAAGGCACGGAGTTCTCCTGATCGGTAGTTTGGATGCAACCACATCAGTCTGTAGGCTGAGAGACTTTATCATTTTGATGGATACAATCTAATCTGTGACAATTCATTTCATACTGGAGAATGGCCCTGTACAGTTACTTGTATAGTCGGCCTCTGTGCATCTTTGTTTTAATTTGAGTAACATATAGGAATTAATGTAGAAAAGTCAGTTAAGGTAGAGACACCTCCATAGTGCAAAACAAGGAGTGAATATAAGGGAAGGCTGACTTATTTTATATAGCCTTCCTATAGCTAGCCTATATAAGGATGGGTCGCTGTAGTTTTTCAGAAGAATCACAGTGTTGCAATGCCTCGTCATTCCTATCTGTGTCCGCTTTGGATGCAAATGGGAGGAGATGGCTGAATCTGAAGAAACCCCCATTAGCCACACCCTTGATGCAACTCACATTCTTTGTGCGTTTACTCAGGGCTACCAGCTTTCCTCACTCTCTCTGTGCCGCAGATTTCTCAGCACTACAAACACCTAAAGACACGGTATTGTGAGCAACCACTTGCAGTATTTGCACGTGGTATTGAACTTGGTGTGGGAGCTGGGGGAAGGGAAGGGAAGGGAAGGGAAGGGAANAGGAAGCATCTCCTTTTTCCTCACTGAATATCAGTCTCCTGAGTATTTCTGGCTCTCACATTACTTAGACTGCACATGCTCCAAACTAGGCAGCTCTTTTATCTGTGTTTGGAGAGCTGTGGACAGCTGAGGGATGGTCCTGGACCAGCGCCAGCACCTACCCGCCCGCAGCACCACATTTTCCAGCATTGGGCATGACCACGGAGCAAGAGCAGGGAGCAGGAGCACCTTCCACATCAGGAACTGCATCCCACAAGAGAAATAAACATGGGAAAAGGCTTATCCAACCTCATTTTTTATAGGATTGGGGAAGAAGAAGGAAAGGGGAAAGGAAAGGGGAAAGGAAAGGGGAAAGGGAAGGGGAAGGGGAAGGGGAAGGGGAAGGGGTGTGCAGGATAAACACAACCAACCCCAACTAGCCATCACACCTGAGCTTGGCTTCCTGGCACTTTTACTCTTCCTGAGGCAAAGTTCATGGCATGGGCTTGTGCCTTGTTGTCCCCATCTCTTCGTCACTGTGGACATGCATGGGTTGTGACAGGCTATGCAGTGGGTCAGGAATTAGGTAAGCAAGGGCACAAAGTGCAGAACAGCCAGTGAGAGTAATGCAATTAGCAGTATTAGTGTTCATAATCAGACACCTAGCATTACTACTCACCCATCCTGAATAACTGCACAGTGTGATCTGATAATGTCACCATGCACCAGCACAGGCTGGGGGCTGACCTGCTGGAAAGGAGCTCTGTGGAGAAGGCCTGGGGATCCTTCTGGACAACAAGCTGCCCATGAACTATGTCCATGAGAGGGGACCATATGAATGTATGTACATATCTGAAGGGAGGGTGTCAAGAGGATGGATCCAGGCTCTTCTCAGTGGTGGCCAAGCAATAGGACAAGAGGCAATGGGCAGGAGCTGATGTACAAGAAGTTCCATCTGAATATGAGGAAGAACTTCTTTATTGTGCAGATGACCAAGCAGATTTCCCAGAACACATTGCCCAGAGAGGCTGTGGAGTCTCCCTCACTGGAGATATTCAAGAACCATCTGGATGCGATCCTGTGTCATTTGCTCTAGGATGACCCTGCCTGAGCAGGGAGGTTGGACCAGATGACACACTGTGGTCCCTTTCAACCTGACTCAGTCTGTGATTCTGTGCTAGCTCTACTTCTACTGACATCTCATTTACTGGCAGCACGCTCAAACTGTATTTGCTGCCATCATACAGGGTTGTATGATTTCTGGTTGAATGAAGGAATATATGTACCATAGTAATACCAGTGTAAGTCACCTCAACAAAGTACAGAAATAAGGCAGGAGCTAGTTTTTATGTAGGAAACTTGTACTGTTTAGTAACAAAGATTTTGTATATAATGTAGCTCATTCCATCAGAGTATCAGTCCTTATGTCCTTGCCCTCGTGGACTGTAAAATTACTGGGGTAAGAACAAAGCACAAAATGCCTATTTTTGGGACTTGTTAAAGTTTGTGAAAAACCACCGTAGTCTCTACATGAAGTTACAAACAACAGAATGATGCTTTTAAGCAGGAAGTGTATCCTACCCTTTGAAATTATCTCCTAGATGGCAATGGAAGTGCAACATTCCCCAGGAGTTCAGCGGACATTTTGCGAGAGGGGAAAGAATAATTACATGGTAAGTAAATCTGAATACTTTTGTCAATACAGTGTAGTTATTCCTATGACTCCCTGATAACCTTGTTCAGTTTATCTTATCAATTGCAATGTTTATCTTCAACAATGAAAGAATTTGCCATAACTTTTTTTTCTCTTGTAATTACTTTAGATATTAATCAAAATGCACAAAACAATTTTTTTTCTGCTTTATACAGGACAAAAACTGGGGGTCATTTCAAAGAGAAGCCATAATTCAGAAAATAGATGGCTCACACTTTCTCCCATGCAATGGGTGCAATAAATCTTTGGGTGATAAAAACCACTACAGCTACACATGTTTTATTTTTAAACTTTTTTTTTTTTTTTGCCTAATTTCATTAGTGTATAAGCTGCTGCTGTGAATCCCTAACAGAGTTTAAATAATTTTAAAAGTCTGTTTCTGATTTAATAGAAGTTCCCTGAAAAATGCCACAGTGATCTTGGTGACTGAGATGATAGATAAAACATGGATATAAAAAAAAAAATAAAGAACATGTAGGAACCCTCCTGAGATAACACCATGGTCATGTGTTGAAATACTGACTGTGCAATTTATTATAATTAAGGTTTAATTTCAACACCCATGTGTTTGTTGGTATTGTCCTTTCTAAGTGCTGTTATACAAACAAACAAACAAACAAACTGCTGGATTCTGCACCTGGGATGGGGCAACCCTGGATGCACGGACAAGCTGGGGAATGAGATGCTGGAAAGCAGTGCTGTGGAAAGGGACCTGGGGGTCCTGGTTGATGGCAAGTTGAATGTGAGTCAGCAGTGCCCGCGCAGCCAGAAGGGCCAACCGTGTCCTGGGGTGCATCAGGCACAGCACTGGCAGCCGGGCAAGGGAGGGGATTGTCCCGCTCTGCTCTGCACTGGCGCAGCCTCACCTCGAGTGCTGGGGACAGTTTGAGTGCCACAATTAAGAAAGATACAAAGCTATCAGAGAGAGCCCAAAAGAGGTCAACAAAGATGGTAAAAGGCCTTGAGGGGAAGTCGTACGAGGAGTGACTGAGGTCACTCAGTCTGTTCAGCCTGGAGGAGACTGAGGGGAGACCTCATTGCAGTTACAACTTCCTTATGAGGAGGGACAGACACTGATCTCTTCTCTGTGGTGCCCAGTGACAGGACCCGAGGGAATGGCCTGGAGTTGTGTCAGGGGAGGTTTAGGTTGGATATTAGAAAAAGGCTCTTCCCCCAGAGGGTGGCTGGGCACTGGAACAGGCTCCCCAGGGAAGTGGTCACAGCCCCAAGCCTGAGAGAGTTCAAGAAGCGTCTGGACAACACTCTCAGGCACATGGTGTGACTCTTGGGGTATCCTGTGCAAAGCCAGGAGTTGGACTCAATGATCCTGATGAGTGCCTTCCAACTCAGCATATTCTGTGATTTTGTAAACAGTGTTAAGAGAAAAGAGAAAGATAATCTGAGTGTGTAAAAATGCATTCATTTTCATCAGGGACACTCTCTAGAAGCAGCATGATCCCAGGTTTAAAATAAAATGTTTAGAATAAACAGCTCTCGAGTGATAACCCCAGCTCTGCCACTAACACTCTGCCCAAGGCAAATTATTTTACATCTATAAAATGTAAATGATAGCTACTAACCTGCTTTACAGGAGATTTGCAAAGATAAATTAGTTAATGTTTGTGTAATATTTTCAACATGCAAAGTGCCATAAAGCTCCATGAATTATCTCAGCCTTTGCTTTAAAACTTGAATGAGGAGTCATAGAATACAAACTGCAATGCAAAATACAGTCAACAATCTCAAACACCATGCAAAATCTGAGCAAACCGGATTGTAAAACCCCGCTAATTCATCTCTATTTAATTTCTTCTCTTCCAGTGAAAGGCCTGCCCTTTAAAATCACTCTCACAACACGCAGAGAAGAGCTGCATCGCCATTAAGGAATGGTTGCTGATGAATTTTTTTTGGGGGGCAAATAACCCACTCTTGGTGTATAATGGAAAGCAAGACTTTTTTTTTTTTTTTTATGTAAGGAAATGATCCAGCAGCAGGGATATTTTACTCTTGAGTCGATTTTGAAACTCTATTCTGTTTTGAGGGAATGTGGAAGAGATGGGAGAATTAATTCTGCTTTTTCCACTGATAGGGAAATCAGTTATTCATCCTCTTACAGCTACTCCTCTCCATGTGTGGCAAAGTAACCTGCTCAGTGCTGCAGGCAAGTAGTGGTGAGCAACTGCAGTCAAATTCTGCAATCCAGAAGTCTCTTCATGTGAGAGAACTACCAGATTACATGATCGTCACTTCATAGGTCAGCATGTTTATGCTTAATACATAGAAGACAAGATTTATATATGTATACATACTACAAAGCAAGCAAATCAAAAGAAAGCTGAAGACAGATGTTGCATTTCATATTTTCACTACAAACTATCAATTTAAAACTTGGTGATCAAACGGTTGGCCTTTGTTCCACGACCTTTGATCCATGCACACATGCAGCCAGTAATAAAAGTTTTGCAACATGAATATTGCATGCCCTTGGTAAAATTCATGTTAGCTTCAGAGGAGTTATACCAAAGGCAGTCACTGGGTATGTGACCAGCTGTTTAGGGAAAATGTCATGTTTGAATTCAAACCATTTCAGAAATTGCTCAGTTGTATAAAAAAGGCCTGAAATTCCTGCCTGTGGTAAGTTTCTCAAACTTCAGTCTTAGAGTTCCTTTACGTGTCTCATGACCTTGGCAAGCAGAGCACAATGCCACAAAAGTAACACATTTGTGCTCACGGAGGTGGGAGGACAGAATTTACGGCAGCTCGCTGTGCAGCCCCTTCAGCAGTACTGCACTGCCAGCAGCAGATGAGAGTCTCCTGTAGTGGATAGGTGCAGTGTGGGAAAAAAATTTAAAGGGGAATTTGCCTAGTCTCCCCTTGCTCACCATGTCAGCAATGAAGGAGGAGTTTAGTTGGGATCGAATACTTGAATTTATGAGCATTTATGTAAGGGCAGTACGTGATGGGGGGGTGAAGCAAGTATGAAGTGTTCCTGCTCAGTATAGCAGGTAGAATCACAAAAATTCTGCAAAGCAAGTATTTGTTCTTTAGCATGTTAGGACAGGATTTGGACCAGTTTCTCCACTGAATTCATATGCAAAAGATGTTTTCTTTTTTTTCCTATGTTTAGTTTGGTTTTCATTTGTCACTTTGAATCCTTTCTTCTTCTGGATTTTAAAAACTCTATTGCTTTCTACATTGGTAGCTTGACACACAATGTGCATGTCTAGGGGCACATTTTTATTTAGTATTTACATACTGAACTGATTTGGAGTTCATTTCTTGGTTGTCTTAATTGCATTTCCTCTATCATAACACAAGCTGTAATCATTAGTGTGTGCTGAGGATGCTTTGCAAATCTTCCCTCATTAGAAGATGATCTCTTTTTCCTAGGTCTCTCTCACTTTTAAAGATCCTTCTATTTGTCTAAATAAATGAAAATGAACCATATACACATAATGTTTATGAAGTTGCACTGTGTGAGAATCTTTGAAGCAAATTTGTACTAATATTGTATTGTATCAGGTTCTGCCCTCAGTTACAGCCGTGAAACCAATCATATGGATAGAGTTCCTCAGATGTTCTTAATGTCTGAGTTTACTTCAAAGTACATCTTTCACATTATTTACAAAATATAATTGAACAGAATATCAGCTACAGCATATGAAAGCCGTCTTGTGATGCAACTCATCCTAATAAATGAGTACAGGCCTGTAGGATGATACATGGTTAAAGGCATGTGGTCAGGCACTGGGCTTCGTGATAGGATGTGTAAATGGGATGGTAGTTTTCTTTGCCTAGTTAGGACAGTGACTAGTTAAACTATCAGGAAAAAAAAAGATTTTACAGAGGAAGTTGACTGCTAGGAGAAGGGCAATGCATCTCTCAAAGGAACATGCATAAGAGAGGAAAGCCAAGGTACACTCAGTGGCTATTTTGCAATCTATTGTGTTCCAATACCCTGTGATAGACGCAGGCATTTAGCATGGAATTTCCCAAAACTCATGCTGACTTTAATTCTGGAGTTTCCACTTAATCGAAGTAGTTTTAAGTCTTCATATCCTACTGACTGTGTAACCTAAGTCTTCACAAGACCTTTGTGAAGAAATTAGCACCAGCGTTCAGCAAGTTTGAGTGTTGAATCACGATTTACTCGGAGAAACCCCAGCCCAGACAAGTGGCACTTCTATGTCCTATTTACATACCTGAGTGACAAGACAGTGCTTCCTCCCACTTTCCGGAGAAATAGCCTGTTAAAAAACCATAAGAATATTTTAATGAATACTGAACAGCTTGGGTTTTCCTCTTGGGGGAAAGGAGCACCATACAGGTACTCTTTTGCTTCATGTCTGTGGATGTACTTGGAGCCCCTCAGCAACACTTGTGTTATTTTTTGCTTATTAAGTAACTTGCTACGCGGAGCAGGGAGCACTTTCTCACCGCTGGTGGCAGGGGAATAGAAGCGGCACGGGCAGTCACGGACCCTGTCATCCGTGTGCTAAACATGCATGAAAACTGCGCTGTTTCATTCCGCACGCACACTTGGCCTTACAAGTATCGGGAGCAAAATGACCAGAACGAGAGCAGAACTACCCGCAGCGGTCGAGTGAGCTCCGCTGATTTCGAGCGGCAGAGACGAGGCCGGAGCGCCTCTGGAGAGTGGATTGAACCTCCGCAGCTCCCTGGATTGAACCTCCGCAGCGGCTTCGCTGCTCCCCAGTAAAACGCCTCAGTTCTCCCTTGCCCGCGCTCCTCTCTCCCTGGCGCTGCGACGGGACAGCTCTCCCTGAGGAACGGGACGGGACAGCGCTTCTACTGCAAACGCCCCCGGGACACCCACACTGCTGTAAACCTCTGCCCCCTCGCCACTCCCGGGCGGGGACACACGGGAAGGCAGAAGCTGCGTTAGGGCCACGCCGCTTTTTTGCGAGCAGCGGCGCAAATGCACGCTCGTGCCTTTGGCAGCTGCCGGGCAGAAGCTGCCGAGAAGTAGAAAAGCCACACACACACCCCGTTGCTAGCAAAAAGAAACAGCTAAACTATCTCATCACCACTCCCACCTCCTCTCATCCTATATTCCGGGACAGGTGGGGAGCCCGCCCCTTCTCCACCTGGGGGGGAAGGCGCTGCCGGTTTCTCCTCCCCTCTCCTCCTTGCTCCCTCCCCATCCTCCTCCTCCTTGGCGTCCCCAGAGGGAGCCCCTGCGCTCAGCGACCGAGTGGAGAGCGCAGCCGGACGCACCCCGTCCCACAGCCGGCTCCAGCCGCTCCGCCAGCCCCTGCGCAC